>VZSC01001632.1:34814-72919 GCA_013398225.1 Steatornis caripensis | reverse complement strand
GGGCACAGCGAGCGCCCCGGGCTGCGGGGGAGCGGGAGCTCCGCGTGCGACACGAAGGCAGCGCCGGTGTTCTTCCCGCTTTCGGAGTCAGTTGTTCTGTGGAGCCGTCATCGGGACGGAGCGTGCGCTCCTTCTTGTTTCCTTTTTCTCTTTTTTTATTTTTGCATGGGCACGTCTTTGTTTCCTGGCGCTTAAAACGCTGCTCTCAGTACAGCCTTGCCGTAAAGTTCCCCCGCGGAGCCGCGGGATGCACGCGAGGCAGAGGGTGAAGGCTGCGGAGCAGGTGGCTCTGTTTTGCCCATCTTTAACTTTCCTCCCTCCATCAGGGCACGGAGCTTGATGCCGTCATCAGCGGCTTCCGAGGAGGGCTTACTGCATGGGTGCAATTATCGCTCGTAGCATTACAGCTTAGGAGAAATCAAGTTGCAGTAACATCTTTCTTCGTCGCGTTGTCCCAGAGCACGGAGTCTGTCGAGGAGACCTGTTTACCCTTGCAAAGATTAGGAGTTCGTTCACCGAGCTGGGTGCTGTCAGCCCCCGCTGCCCGCACGGGTATACGGTGCTGGATATTTTGCCGTGGTAGTGCTTTCTTAACGCAGCTTGTTTGTAGTTGAAGTTTTAATGCTAGCTGTTTGGCTTGGGGTGTTGGGTTTTTTTTGTAAAATGTTTTTCAGATATACTTTCTGTAAACATTTAACCAAAGTGATAATGCTATCTGGTGTTTGGTTTTGGGTAGTCCATGATAACAAAGAATTGAAGAATGTTCTCTCGTGCTGCTCGGAATGTAATATGGAGTAATTTTTATTTTCTCTAAGAATCTGCTGAGTGTTTTAAGGATTTGCATGTATTTCCCAAAACTTGTTTCTTGTGATACAGAAAGCCCATTACGGTTTGACCCCGTGACATACAGTACTGCGAACTCTGAAAAAATCAGATCCCTTTGCTAGAATGGCTGGCTGTGCTATCATGCTTTCAACTTTAGCAAGTTTCTTTAACGGCTTAAACTTCAGTGTTACAGAGTGAAGTTTCCTATGTTATGTAAGTAATTCTCTGAACGTTAAATCTGCTGCCCCTTTGTGGGTTTAATACTCAGATTACTTGGTATGCGTATTATGAGTTTGTTTGTGCAAATCGCTTTTTCTATCAAAAAAACGTGAGTGCAAAGGATTTTGTGTNCCTTTGTGGGTTTAATACTCAGATTACTTGGTATGCATATTATGAGTTTGTTTGTGCAAATCGCTTTTTCTTTCAAAAAAACGTGAGTGCAAAGGATTTTGTGCGACTGTCGCCAAGCTGTTGGAGACCTATTTCGCGGTATCTTGTTGCTGAGATAACCGAGGTCGGACCTGTGAAGGAGCCGAGTGAGTCAGTGTGGTAGTGTCATTGTATAGTTCTTGAAAAATACGCCCTGGTTCGAGGCTTAAGCTTAACGATTTTAAGGCGTATGTGTGCATTGTTCGACTGGATCTAACTGTGGAGTGCTTAAACAATATTGAATAGAAGCATTTTATTAAAAATGGCAGCAATGCTTCATGTTGAACTGACTGGTTGTTGCTCAGAAAAGAACACTTGATCCTTTTTTTCCCACCCCCTTGTTGCAGCTTTATTTGTCTCTAGGCTTGACTGTTTACTACGTAAATGTCTCTCTTGGGTTTCCTGGCTAAGAACACCTCGGTTTGGGACAGGAGAGGAACTGCACCTGCAGGGAGTTGGTGCAGTTAGCCCGGGGTCCCTGACGGCGGGCCCTGGGGCATCCCTCTGTCCTTGGTGTGTGACCTTATGGCGGGGAGTACCTGAGCGCTGCTTGGAAGATGGCTTCAGGTGCGGGAGACTGCAGGCTAGGAGCGTAAACGAGTTGTGTGCTGAGCCTCGCCGTGAGCTTCGTGCAGGGCTGCGTTACCGTTCACCACCACAGTGTAGAGAATTTATAATAATATTGGGGAAATACAGTATTAAAATCTGATCTGGCGTTACGGCTGTGAAAGATGCTGTGTCAGCAAGTGGGATGCAAAGTGGAGCAGGATTAGTTTAACGTATGCTTAAAATAGAATTCATAGTTTGCGACGATGAGCCGTGAGACTTTCTTCAGGAACAATCTGTGCGGACAGAGCAACTGGACTAATTATACCTCTGGATTCTTCCTCGCTGAGCCTTGTGGTCAGCACGGAAGTAACAGTAGCTCCATTCCAGAGTATGCTTAAAATGTCTAAGCAAAATAGCGCAGTGTGTTTCAGGAAGCAGTAATTGTTAATCAACAAAAATTGCATTTCTTTTTTTTTTTTTTTGGTGTTTTACTGTGTCTTTATTTGGCCTCAGTGACTGATTTGAGTCTAACTCATTTATTTCTAAGCGTAGGTAAGAATTCAGTTGTCTTCCATGGACGTGAAGCACCTTATACCCAAGTCTCGGACATCACCTACAGAGGCATCTCATTCCCCTACAGAAGGGATCAGTGTCGTCGCCTCTAAGTAAAAATGTTAAAATAAGAATAACTGTGTATAAGCAGTGAATTGGGTCACGGCACTGTGTGAAACCTGGAGCCTGCTCGTTACTCATGTTCCCCTTCTTTTCTCACTTTTGGGTTTTTTTTTCTTTCTAGCGCTTTTCTTCATCTGTCAGTAACACCCACGTTGTGCATTACTAATGATGGGAAGGGCTGTCTTTGTATTTGCATCTGCTGCTTTTTCATGAGTAAAAGTGCCAGGGATATTAACTTTGAGGGAGACTTTTACCCCCATTTTCACATTTCTGTGAGTACGGGAGCTCTGTTTTACACCTTTGGGGCTGAACTGCAGCTGTGTGTGGAGGTGACTTTGTATCCACTACCATGCTGTTTCTTGAAATGTTTGCAGTGGGTGTTCACAGAACAAGGTAAATGTCTGAATTCATCCCCTGTTCAGCTGAAACTGTTGGTGTTAAACCCCTTCAGCACTTGGCTTGGGGACGTCTAGGTGCTCTTATACTTTGGGTGAAATTTTCCAGCAGTTCCTCTCACGTTAACCTCATCGCAGCTGTGTTCAGAGGACTGAGAAACTCTGGAATAGCCAGATGCAAAGGTTCTGGTTAAGCACGTTCAGCAGACTTGTTTTGTACAGTGCACGTTATGAGACCGCCGTACTGCTTGTGCGGTACAGTTTGTTCTCTTGGTCCAGCATAGATGGTGGTGCGAGGAGAGCTTTTGCTTCAAAAGTCGCTCAGTGCTCTCCCGGGCCGCGCTGCCTGGACCAGCTTGTCTCCGAGAGCGTTAGGCATGCTCATGAAGAGCTTATTTGGCTGCTGGTTTTTGTTTGACCACGGTTTCTGTCTTGTCTGATGTTTTTAACTAGCAAAGGGATGTTAGCAGAGTGACCTTCGGCGTGGGGTATCTATGGAAGTATGAGGTAAGGGAAGGGGGGAACTCGACCTAGCAATAACGAGGAACTCCCCTGTTAGCAGTTCAGGCCGCGAACGTAATTTCAGTCGCTTCTGGCTTGTGTGACAGGGTTATCATATCACCGCTCTTGCTTCACTTACAGAAGGAGCTGGTTTCTGTTTACTTTTCTAGTTAAACATACATTTGGCTGTCTGGTTTGTGATTTTGTGTGGGTGTTTCTGTGAATGGCTTCGTGCACCTGTGTTTGTTCCTTTTAAAGCTGATTGTCTCTTCCTGAAGAATCGAGGCTCTGTCTGCAGAGGAGAGATCCTTTGCAGTAGGATTTTCAGAAGCTGAAGAAATAGCAAGGATGGTGCATGTGTGGAAAAAGTAGTATCAGCAAAACACTTGAAACCCAGGACTGAAGGCCAGCCAGATAGGATAGAACCTTACTGGAAGAAAACATGTTGACTCAAGCAAGTGGGTAGAGTCTTTATTTTGTTTGGCTTGAAAATTTCCTATGGAATCATGGTATTTTTCTGTTCTTTCAAAAATAGTGTGCCTCAGTTTTCATTCTTTCGATTGCCGGGCGCCTGTCAGAGTAGGTGAGGATCTTTTTTATAGATTAAGTATCTGAAGCACAGAATTTAAGTAGATTAGAAAAGAGTCAAAGGGAGTAATTGTCTGAGTAAGCACTGGCCATGTGGGTTTTGCTGAGAGAGCAGAAAAGTTTCACTTCAGTTTCTTCGCCACCATTCGGAAGGGGACTGTGGCTGTAGCACAGAAAAAAGCTGAGGAGCTTATGAACATAAGCAAGTCGGGTCGGCTCGTCTTGTAGCTAGCAGGACTTACAGGTGGTTTTTGTACGTTTATGCAGAATCTCACCCACAAGTCTTGCATTAGGCAAAATTAGTAATGGGAGAGCTTTTATGTTGCTTCCTTAATTTACCTGCGGGACTGACAGCTGATGGGTACCAAATCTACTGAGAAATCTGTGCATGGCTTTGACACAGCCTTTCTGTATGCAGCCAACACAGGTACAGTTCGCAGGCAGCGCTTTGAAATGCGTAGAAAACCTTTTGGAGCATGTCGTAGGCAGGTGATCGCTCCTGCCTTGTTTGGCTTTACGAAGATTCTGATAAGAGCCTTCGCTCCAGATGGTATTGTATTTTTTTTTGAGCCTTACAACCCAGGAAAAAGTGATGCAAGCGTGGTAGCACGTGGGTTCCTCACAGTGTCTGTGTCTCACAGGAAAAGGTAATAGAGCTCCCTCCGGTCATCAAGAGGAGCGAAGTAACGAACCTGTCACCAGTGCATCAAACAGAAGGTCCATGAGAGGATCACAAATTTCTACTATGCAGATGGTCAAAGCAGAATGATTTAAATGATTAATGTCTTGGAGAGAGTGAGTTAAACGCAAATACCGAAAGAAATGTTTGGCCACTGTGAGCGGGAGTAGGTTTTACTGTTGGTACGTGATTGAAGCATGTAAACATGGTGAAGAAAAAGAAGGTTTTTGGAGCATCCAGTAATAAAGAATAACCAGGAGAGTTAAAGAATGTGCGTATTTTTGTGTTGTCCCTTTTATACTAAGGAAATGAGGAGCGAGTTTGGGGCTGTTTTTAAAAGCTGCAGATCTGACCCTTCGCCTTGGGGAGAGGAGGAAATTAGAAGCTTTAAAGAGAGTCCTGCAGCTCCTCCCTGATTGCTTCTCTGAAGCTTTGCTAGAGTTGGAACCAGTTTTGCTCAGTTGGGTGGAGGGGACATCTGGCAGCAATGATTCCTGGTTTGTCTTTTATGATTCTTGCTGCTTCTAGCATGGTTGATATTTGCAGCTTCAGCTGGATGCTTAGGCTGGAAATGTTAATCAAGACCTGTTAGCCTGACACATCTGCGCTAAAGCCGCATTTGGTGTTCTTTTTGTGGTGTCCTAGATAACTGATCTTCAGTTTTCTATTTTAAATTCTGCAGCATGAAATATTAAGTAGTAAATGGGATGGATGGTGGCATAACTGCATGGAGCTGGATTGCTGGTCTTTCAGACATGCATCTAGCTGGACAGTACTTGGAGCTCCATAGGAAATCGTGCGTGCGGAGGACCCCTCGTGCTTCTACTTCATTAGTAATGTTGTGGAAGGGGCGATGGGTTCCTTCCTGATTCCCTCTATCTGATTAGTTTTTGTCATGAAGCTTTCTATTCATTGCATTTATCATGTTTGTTCAGTGGCAAGTTTCAGAAGCCAAAGAGTGAACTAATGGTCAGAAGTCCCAGAGGTGCAAGCAGAAGCTGGATAGTATCCTGTTTTCGTTTGTTTGAAATACAATGTTCAGATAATTTCTTAAAGCGGTTTTCTTTAAACTGTGTGTCTCAAAGTTATAAAAAGCATTTCCTGAATCTCGCAGTGAGTTGCTCAGTTGCTTTTTTGGACCTGGTTTGACAGAGAGAGGAATTGAAGTGTTCCTCTGCTGTGGCTGATTGAATCCAAAATTTTTCTTAGAGCTTATGAAATCAGGGGAGAGTCATCAGGCCAGGATGTCTCATTCTATTAGTTAGAATGGAGGACTCTTAAATTTGCACCATGTGTGAGGAAACTGTGATTTATAGCTAACGGATGATCTGCAGGCAGCAGCATTCCATCTGCTACACAAATTTTCCCATTACATTTTGATGAAAAGTCTTGGGAAAAGCCTCACACCTGTATTTCTCATTCTGAGTAATGTTTGCCAGTGCTGGGTTGTTGCTCTCGCCTGGATTTTTTTTTTTTTTTGAGTAGAACGCCTATTTCTGTCAGCTTGCGTTTTTTACAAACTTCAAAGCTGAAGAGTTTCTGAAACACCACTTGGAATACATGCAAGCGGCAGAGTTTGTTTATACCAAAGATAGTCAATGTAAGCGTAACTTAACTTTCCTTGCTGCTCTTGTGACTAAACACCTTGTTTTATTTAGTGTAACTTAAGCTGATTAAAAGAAAAAGGAAAAAAAACAAAAAGCTTGCTTAAGGTTTTAGCACTTCTCTGCCAACATAAACTTTTTCTAATTCTTGTTGACTTGAGAAGTGCTGATACTAACTAGGTCTTTCTGGACTTTGAATTCCATGGGGATGGGAGCCCACAGAGCCTACAGGGCATGCATTAATGTATTTTGGGAACCCAGGATGTGAGTTACTGCCTCAGCGATCAGAAACAGCCTCTCGGAATTGTTCCCCAGCAGTGAGGCAACCTGCTTTCACCAGCTCCATGTCCCTAGGGAGCAAAAACAACCAGGAGAATTGTATCCCTGCCTGATAAAATTAGGTCTTCTGTAATCTCTCTCAGAACAGCCGGATGGCTAGCTGCCTTGAAAAACATATGTTTTAATGCAGGAATAATGCATTCCATTTAGGATGGCTGTAGCCGTGGGAGCTGGTTGACTTAGTGGATAAAGCGCTCCCATTTTGCCTCTGGGATCAGGACTAATGTCAAACATCAGGTCTGAAGTGCAGTGGTGGAAAAGCATTGTTTGGGATGTTTCTCCTGTCTTTCACTCTTAACAGGGGTATTGTTCCTGTACCTTAGTCCTAAAGGAGTTTGAGAACTACGCTGTCCTATTATTGCAAATAAAGCGTGAATTGCAAAGAGCAGGAGTGACTGCGTGTATTTCTAGGTTGTGGCTCACTTTGTATTAAGAAAACTTGTTCAGGAATAGCAACATTGGGGTTCCTCTAGTATGGGTTTATAATAAATTTCTCTGAGAGCAGCAAAGGCAACTTGCTGGAGGACATTCTGCTTTGGGCCTGCCTCTCCTGACAGAGCTCCCCTGCACAGAGGGAAGACGCCGCTGTCGTTGCAGCCACATGCATCTCGGTAGGGGCAGACAAAGCCCGCTGTCCTGTTGGGAATTGATTGTCATGCGATGCTTCCCACTCCTCCTTCCGAGCTGCTGAATTTTGTTACAGGAAGCTAAGAATAAGTATTTTCCCACTAATAATTTTCCATGTGAGCCATTGCTATAGTTGCCGCAAGGATGGCCTGTGGGTGACGGGATGGGGTGTTGGGCTGTGCTGCTGGGAGTGGGAAGGGGTGACCAGGAAGACAAGCTGTTTGTGTGGGGCAAGCCGTGGGAGATTTCACAAGTGCTAAGTTTGGAACGTACAAACAAGATAAGTTGTACATTTGGCATTTGATTGGCCTTGAATTGGAAGGATGTGATCTAAGGTGGGAATGATATAGCAGATAAAGCGCTGGATTGGGAGCTGAAAGATTTGGTTTCAGGTCCTGTCGCTATGTCTGACTTCATTCCGTCGCTGCACAGAAAGGCTGGTCAGAGGAGGATGCGTTAAAGAAGGTTTTGTATTGCCTGCTGTCCCACCTGTGCCCTTAATGCATCAACTCCTCATTTAGGGTGCTGATTAGTCTTTGACATGAAGAGCCATTTCAGCGTGAAACACCTTTTCTGGAAATACTGTAATTCGCTCACTGCGAACCGCAGCGAACGCTGGTATGTCAGTATGGATGTTCTGATAAGACTGTTTTCTTTACCTAGTGGTTGCATCTTCATCACCACCTTCCACTGTAATTACCCACTGTGGAAGCATTGTGTGCTTCTCTGGAAACAGTGATCACATAGATCATTGACCAGCCAAAAGCAACCCTGACGAGGCGAAAGAGGCTTTGAAGTTTTCTGCTTTCTTTCTAGAAAGAGGTGTGAGCGAGGTTAACAAACAGTTGTGAAAGGTCACTCTTTGCCTTTCTGTCAAGAAAGCTAGCACGGTTTTGTGCTGCATAGCAGCAGCTGACGTTCCTGCTCGCAATGTGCACTGTCACCGTGGTAAGGAGAAGGAGAGTTACTCCAAAGAGCTGGGAAGTGACACGGCAAATTCCAGCATGTGATTATTCGCCATGCGATGGAGAGCCGAGTCAGGTGATCTGAGCGGGAGATAAAAGGTCCTTCATCCTCATACCAGAGAGTAGAGGAATAAGCAGAGCTGCAGCTTATTAAACTATGCTGTCTCTTTTTTTTCCCCCTTAATTGAATATAAGAGGAAAATGCCTATTAAAGGTGTTCCATTTCTGGCATTAAAAAAAAGATCGTTACGTGTCCCATGGGGCGGTTCTAGCAAGGTACCGATTGCATTTGGTTGGATAAATGCAGAGCTTCTTGCGGTGCTGTTTGTGAAAGGAGAAGGGTGTTGCTGAAAAGTTTGCTTCAGATGAGTCCATACCGTGTGTCTAAGCCGGAGGAAAGTGTGTATATCCCTGTGGTGCATCCTCGAGAGCTGCAGTCCTGGTTTCGTAACAAAGCCTTTGGCAGCAGTATTGGCTCAAGATACTCTCACCTCTGAGCACCTTACTCTCTTCCATTGTGGAGAGCACAGGCGCCTCAGCTCTGCATTTCATAAAGCTGTGAGCTTTGGCAAACTGGAGAGGGCAATTGATGAAAGTTTCAGGAACGCAGGCTTTGTGTCTTGAAAAGATACCGAACCATTTACTTCATTTCATCAGCAATGAAAGCATTTGTACGTAACCAAATTGCAAATTGTTTTGATACAGCGTTTTCAAGCTTTTGTGGCAATCCTGAAAAAAAATACTGAACAACACAAGGCTGAAGCCTGTCTTGTGTTAGCAAAAAGTAGATCTCGTAACAGTAAAATCCTAATGTAAATGTTTTTTGAGACTGAGACCTGTGTTTATTCTTAGGGCAGAAACTTCAAGTGATCCCTTGCAGACTGAAAAAAAGAACAATTCTTATTGTAATTGGAATGAAAACCTCCATACTTAGGCAGTTTTGGGTTGGAAGTTGCTACAGTGAAAAGGGGGAAGTATTGTTATTTTCAATTCAGAGACGGGAAGCTGAGATGCACAGAGGAGAGGTGAGTCGCTCGGTCACACGAACCAGCAGCAGAGCCAGGCGCGGATCTGAGGTCTTCTGACAGTCAGCCCTGTGTTCCGTAGATGAGGGCACGTCATCACTAACAAAGGAAGAGACTTTGAAATACGCAGTCTGCTAACTGGTAAATGGATGGCTGTGCAGAGCGCTGGGAGTTAGCATGTTCTTCTGCATGCTCGGGTAATCGGAAGAGTGGTGGTGTTGGAGGTAGTATGTTTTGGTTGAACACGTATTGATATAAACCAGCCGTATTTGTGGAATTTCTCGTCCCTGCTTTAAATTCTTGAATCCCTCTTCAAAATGTCCCAAATTTTAAAAGTCCTACGGCGCAGGAAGATGTCAACTATTGAGTCCCAAACAGGGATAATCATGGATGAAGACGAAGCAAATGACTCAGATATAAATAATCCTATTATGTCTTGGCTGCAGCCACACCTAGAAACCTTGAACAAACATTGCTGTTCTGTTTAGTTATTCCTGCGTTTGATACACTTTGCTTGTTAAGTCCTGTTTTAAAATTGCAGCGTGTCAAAATTGTGTAGGGCTAGTCGCCATTAGTGTTGAAGACTTACGAACATTGTTGTAGTGATTTTGACCAGAGACATGGGTGCCTGTGCTGGAGCAGAGTTAATTTGCCCTCGTATTTCCCCAAAATCAGAAAAATACAATGCCTTGGAGTTGGTGTTGCCTTGGAAGGCTTTCAAGGTAATTCTTTTTTGCAGTAGGCCTTTAAAAAAAATGTCTGGCTAGAACAGCAAACAGGAAGCTGTAATTACCCTTTGGCTTTTGTGTATCAAAACGTTGTTCATTGTACAGAGCTTTGGTAAAACACTTTTAGTAGTATTACAGATTATAGCATAGAAGCCGAAAAGAAAAGCATTTGAATCTAGCAAAATCATACTTGATGTATTATGATTACTGTCGTGTATCTTACTAGGTAGTTACTTACCTAATGGCATGTGTCTCTCTCTTCCCTCTTTCCTGGTGGATAAGCTGATTTATAATAAATCTGAACGAAGCTGTTTTTCGGATGAGACTTACAGAAAAAAGAAACGTTGAACGTTTCTCCTCCCTGCCTGCTCTGCTTCTCGTTCTTCTGTTGTAGCTCCCGTAAAGGGCGGCCCGAAGTCTCATCTGTTCAGTGTGGCTGTCGCTAATTCCCAGGGTTTTTTAACAGAGGTTAGGGTTGGTTTTTTGGTTCTTGTCCAAACATGTACCATTTGCTTTGCATTGTTCTTTTGTACCGACTGCTCTCCTTGGGGCTTTGTACGTGGCCTATGAAATGCGATCCTCTCGCTCAGAAGAGTTGCAGGGATTTCTTGCGCACGCTTCCCCGCAGTAACCCTTCTCAGTTTATCAGTGTTGCAGTGTGACAGCTCGTGATAGTCAACCCGTCCGTTTCCCTGGGACGAGGAGGTAATTTCTTGTGTTGAACCTGACGGGGAAAGGCAAGGAGAAACAAAGATTCGTGTACTGGCAGCTCTTCAGGGTCTCGTTTGTGGAGGCTCACTCTCACCTTCGCTGAGTCTGTAGCAGCAGTGGCACTTTCTTTTTTTCACATTCTAAAAAGATTTAAACGGATTCAGCAAAGCAACGAGGGAGGGCGGCACCGAGTAAGGTGGGTGATGGTGTCGAAGTTCTCCATGCCATACAGGGCGCCATAACTTGGCCCCTTCTCTTAGGGAAATAATTACTTCTTAGGTTCTCTTGTTTAAAATTACAGAATACCTTCCTGTGAACAATAGAATAGTGTGAAAGACACAGACATGTTGTACAGCACTGCAGGCGCACTCCTCTTCCAGCAGAGACAGAACTATTTGGGCAGAAGGATAAAAGGAAAGACTTGGCATGGAGAACTGTGAAAGGAGTAAATAGTTTTCTGTTAGAACTGAGTTTGGCTTCAGGTTATGAGAGATCTGGCAACAGTACAGCCGAGAGCGTGTCTGCTGCTTTCTATGGCACTTGGCGGTGCAAAGTGACAGCCCCTCGGTCGTGCTGGTGCAGCTGCTCGTCGGTCTGCCTTGGGATCCGGATTGAGGAGCTGACGGGCTTAAAAAAAACTAGCAGTATTGCTGCCGAGTACGTGACATCACGAGAGGATAGCCTGCAGGATAGTCCAAGAAAGGAAGAATGAAAGGAACTGGTGAAGCGGAGAGATCTGGGAGCTGGCTTTTTTCTGTAGTTCTGCTATCAAGAATAGCTGTTTAAGAATAGCTTAAATTTTCTGTGGGTGAAATGTGGCAAAAAGTCTCCAAGAGTTACTGTCGCATCTGAGCAAGCTAGCAGTTGTTGGATTGTTTCCACCTTTTAAAGGGATTGTTTGAAGCTGTTTCACAGATTCCTAGTTGAAGGTAGATTTCTGCTCCTTCAGCACATTCTGCCCCAAGCAATTGCAGACAGCATCTCTCTTCTTAACTCACTAAACCAGTTAACGTTTGAGCTTTGAACATATTGTCTGCTATTTAAGTGTTACATACTGTTAGATACGTAAATGAAAAAGCCTGTGCTGGTTGTTCCAGGGAGTTACCTCATGGAGGGGAAAAGCTGAGTTGGGTTTCCTGTGATATCCTTTACCTCTGATTGTGCAGGGTGCAAATTCAAAGCCGCCCTGCGTTATCTATGGATGGAGGCACATGTGAAAAGGAAGAAGGCGGCTAGGCTAGGGCAGCTTGCCAATTGCTTAAAGCCTTTGTTAGAGACTAAAGGAAACCTGCGCCCATTTAGGCACTAGTACAGCCCCGGGGGCTTTCTTGGCCTTGTATGCAAAGAAGATGAAGGCAGCCGCATGGAAATGATCGAACACTTTTGCATGTCAGTCTACATTAGCTCTTTAGGCCCTGGTTGTTGTGTTTGAACGCTAAGATCTTGTGCTTAATTCTCAGGATTTTCATGCTGTGGGTCTGTCGGTGTAGCACTTAACCCATCTGTTGAAACGAAACCATGAGGAAAGCGTGTTCTGCGCAAGAACGCTTGCAGAACCGGTCTCTTATTGAACTGCTCAGAGCCCGTACGTGACTTCACTCTGATCACAAGGAAGGAGATGTCTGCAGTGGTCAGGCTCTGCTGCCTTACCTCTGGGAAAGGTGTCTGCCTCTGTGATGACTGGCTGCTCCGTGTGATAAATTCCTCATTCTCACCTTGCTGTGTGCTGAAATAAAAAGGACAAGCTCAAGTATCAAAATAAGCATCAATTTTAAACCAGCGCAACCAAGCGAATTAGAAATGGGCACGCTTTCGCCCTCAAATCTGCGCTGCTCTGCCATTTCCCTTTCCTCCGCGTGAAGAGAAGGTTTTGGAGTGATTTATAGCTCTTACGGCAGTCTCATCAGGACTGCTAGGTGCAGTGCTGGCTGCGTAGTTGAGTGGCTGACTTCGGCAGACTGCATTTCTGGGCTAGGATTTGGGTTTTTTTCCCCTTTTAGAGCTTTTAACATGAAATATTCAATCCTGTCTGTGCACAGCACAGTTGACACAGGTATCATGCTTCAGAGAACTGTGGTGAATGTGTCGGGTTGTGAGCACATCCTGCGTTTGTGGCTTCTGTGTGTTTGTGTATTTTCACGGAGATGGTGGCTACCGGAGTGTGACTTTGGGGTTTCAGGAGAAATTTTGTTGTGTCTTCCTGTAGCAGAATTAGCTAGGGCTAGAGGGAATACCTCTCCACAGTTTCTTGGATAGAATCTAAGGTACTGCAGCCTACAAGGTATTTTTCTATGGATGCTCCAGATTGGCCGTCACTGAAAAGGCACGTCGGCATTGTATTTGGGAGGAAAATCGAAGCTGGGATACCCCAAGGAATTTACTTGGTTTCTGTATTCTTCTGTACAGTGCTGTGTTGCGCTTCTAGAACGCCCAAGGCTCAAGAAGAAATGTTCCTGTTGTACAAGGGATATTGAAGAGAAGCGGCTGCTTTATTTCCCAAACATCATCATTTCTCTTAAGAGACTATTACGTAGCGTGGCACAAGTTTTACTTATATGAAACATATGGAGTCAGCGGACAAGTCTCACTGAACAAATTGGAGGGCAGCAGTCCAAACCGATGCCTGTTGTCTGCAGTCTTCCTTTCTCAGAGTTTTTTTTCTTAATTGCAAGCTTTCTATTTGGACTTTAATTCTTTAGTTTCTCTTTCTTGGCAGAATATCTGGTCTTAAATTATTGCTGTCAACATGTCCTTGGCCCTTCCTGCTTCCCCCCAGCCCCTGAATTCTGTAGTAGTGTGTGGTGCTTCAGATTGCTTTCAGCTACAAACATAACGGCCTTTTTATAGCAAAGCCTGCTGTGAATATAGTATTTTATCAAAAAGATACAAGAATCTCCCTGTTAATATTGCTACATTGACACGCTGGTTGTATAAACATCTCAGTGTTCTTTGAAATGGTTGATATCTAGTGATTATAGCTCCATTAGGCATAGGAACAGATGGTTCCTGTACAAGTACTTTTTATGTTGTCATCTATAGCAGAAATGGTGAAATGAAAGGGAGTGTTAAATTCTCATCTCTTCAACGGTAAGGCTGGGGAAGTTAGCGGGCGGTGTGGTGGGGGATGTCGTGTTAACGTAAGGTTGGGTCACCAAGGAGGAAGTAAACGATTATCCACAATGACGCAGGATAGACTGGAGGGGCACAGTGAATCGTGCTGGAGCAAGAGGGTAGCGAGCACAGATGCTGGAATGGATTGTAAGCCGGTGGAGCGAGACTGCAATTAGGATGATGCCTGGATGGGTAGACCACAGTATTCTGTAGGATTTCCGGGTTTGAGAAGAGATAGGACTCCTGCAGTTACTGAGTTAGAGGGAGAGGGCTGGAAAGTCCCTGCTGCCTTTACCAGCCAAAGTAGAGGTGGAATGAGGCCATGGACACGAGATAACTTTGCCGAGGTCATACTGTGGAGCTGAAGCAGCAGCTTTGCCAAGCATCTGCAGTTGCCCTGTGCACCTGCGTTCATTTGTGACTTCCGTCATGCTTTTTTTCAGCAGGCATGATGTGAAATTGGGAGACCTTGTTATCCCCACAAATGACTCTCAGATAAGTCTAATTCAACACCCTCTGCAGTTCTTAGCTTGCTTTTTTCAGGTGATGCTTTTTGTTAAGTTTTGTCTTGGTTTGTCGATTCGGGTTTTTTCCTGGACATTTTAGACTTACATATTCTTAATCTTTGCTCTGTCAATGCCTAGAGAGAAGTTAGCTAGCACTTCAGGGTTTTTTCCTGCCAGAACCAAAGTTCAAAGTCTTGGGCTTCTGTTTTAGGTGAGTAAGTTGGAGGACTTAACGTGGATTTTTGCATAGTAATAAAAACAGGCTAATACTGTTAGAATCAAGTGCTAGTGGGGAATAAAGCAATGAGGATTAGTTTGTAATTTGAATTAATTCTGCTTACACCTTTGAGGGAGATTGGCTATTGCTAAGAGAAACTGCACAGTCACCTTTGCTTTAAATTTATTGCAGAATGAAAAATTAAAATGTGATCTCACTCTCATTAAAATTAAGTAATTGATGTCATCATTCAATTAAAAGATTTTTTGGGGAGCTTTTGGCAAGTTGTGCCAGGTTGCTGTTAAGACCTGACCAACCAAGCATCCTTAAATTGGAGGGAATGGGGGATAGTTGTCTGGTAACGAAATGAAAGATAAGGGAGCATCTCAACAAAATACCTAACCAGCGAAACGAACCGACCCACCCAGCCCTGACCTGCTGTACGGCAGTGCTACCGGCGCGCTTCTGCTTCAGGGAGATTTCAGTGGTGAGGTTAGAGTCAAAGCACAATTCCGAAGTCGAGTTGAATGTATTCCCCTTAATGCGCTTGTCTCTCCGGGTACCTAGCTTGAAGATGAGCGCTCTGAATATGCACATACATCAGAAGTGCGGCTTTGGAGGGAGGGATTCTAACTTTTTCTTCAACACGAGTTTGTCTCGTCATGCTAAACAGAACTGCAAGGGCAATGCAGTATTGATCGCCTTTTGTCTCTGCTTTTCATTAGCTGGCATTGTAACAATTAACTGTTGTTTACTGTGAATACATCTTGCTGGTTGTTGCTTTTTCAGACAGCTTGCAGTTCCCAACCTGTACAGCTGTAGCTTGTTGTTTTTCTGTTTTATTCTTAATTCCATGTAGGCATCGCTCTTCACAAGAAATCTTTCATCTCTAGCTCTGGGCTATGCAGAACTGGAATGGCAAAGGAGACTTGTGTTTTTGTGCTGGCTTCATCGTTTTCAGAGTATTAATATTTAATTTAGGCTTTTTAAAGCTTTTAGCAGATTTGTCAGACTTTCTTCCCAGTGGTAGTTTATGTGAGGACAACTTGAGAGAGCATTCTGATTAACTTACAATATGGAAAGTGGGTTTATTTATTTTGACTGAAATACTTTTAAGCAGCTCATTCTTTTTTGTAACTGACTTTGCCATAAACTTAACCAAGCAATAGATCCCTCGGTTTTTCCTTTTCTCCAGCTAAGAGTCCAGCCAAGCAACTACTGTATCACATCCAAGTAGCGCCTTTTCTTGCCCGTAAATACCAGTCCCTGTTGTCACTCCCGAGTGAAAAACACGGACGCAGTCAGCTGTGCTGTGTGGGGAGCAGCAGGTTTCAAAGAAACCCTCAGCGGCATGTGCTCGGCCGCTGCTTGTTCTCTCGCTCCACTCCATACGGAGTGAAACGCAGATGCTGAACTTCTGAATCTCAAAGCGATTTTGCCATAACAGAAATCATTCTGCTCGCGGCGTAAGCCCTGCGTTGCTTTCATGCAAGCAGGCAGTGCCAGCACAGGTGTTTTGGTGACAAGAAGTGTTCGGCTTTCACTGGGTTAGGGCTGAAACGTGCTTACTTACGCCACTGTTCCGTGTTTAGAAGTTTATATAAATGATATTTCAGCATTTTTGACCCATTTTTGTGATAAATTTCGTCTTGGAGAGACTGCAGCTTGTTAGTGCAAATATGCCGTGGAATTTTTTACCTGTTGCTAGAAATAAAGTTTCTTCTCTTTCAAATTCAGGATACTTTGCTCAAGTGAAGAGCGCAGGACGTGAGGGCAGACCTGAGGCAGGTAGGTTGCCTTTCAGTGCATGAGATAATTCAGCCTGAAAAACGTTTGGAACCAGTTTAGAGATTGCTTGGGTTTTTTTCACTCTGTGCAGCTGCCTTCAGTACACAAGCTGGCGGTTGCTTTGCATTGTGCTCACGAAGTTCTTGACTAGGCCTGCGCAGGAGTTTATGCTTTTCAGCCGACAGCCTTCTGCGCTGGGGCAGAGTCCCGCTTCGAGCCTCCTGAAACCTGGTGCTCGTGATTCCCCTTCACAAGGAAGGGGAAATGCAGTCGGCGTTGTGGCCTCTGGCAGAGGCCGTTTTTTTTAGCAGTTGATGTTTCTTTCCAGTCGGCTAGTGTTTGCTGGGTCAGTCTGTTGCTTAAAAGAGTTTGTCTACAGCTAACTCCCTTTTCTGATACGTTAATGCTGAATTTACCAACAGGAGTTTTTCATTTACCTGCTGAAAGCTGTGTCATTTCTGGAGGAACATGTTTGTTTTTCTTGCCCTTTTATCATAAATAAACCCCAGGGAGTTTATTTCCACTGTATCAAATGTCTCTGGCCTTCATGGAAACAAAGTGCAGAAGCATCAAAATCCAATAGAACAGTTTGGAGAGTAATTGTATTAGGTGTTTGCTTATCCAGCAGAGCAGTATTTGCTTGCTGTTCCGATATGCCAGGTGCCAGATGTTAAAACTCACTTCCTTTTTCATTGACATTCAATGCTTGTGTGTCGTTAGAGGGCTGACTCATTAATATTACAAGTGACATACGTATTGTGTTAGGGCCGGTCCCTAATTTGCAGTCCTGCAAAGTGGAGACAGTGTTGTTGGAAGCTGTCCAATTTGTGCTTCACGAGGCTTCTGTCAGTGAGATTATGAGGCTTTAATCTGTCTCATGGCGATAGCTTTGCTTTTCCAGAAGGGAGTTACTTCTGTGTGTAGATTGGGCCACACCAGAACTGGTCATTGGCCTGCGGAGAGGATGCCTGCTGTCGTGGGAAGAGCTTACCTTGGAGAGAGGAGCGAGTGCTGTCAGATTTTCTGAGCTATTCGGAATACTAAAGCAGCTTTACAGAAGCACTGGCCTGGGTAGACCGGGGCTAGGGAGGAATTCAGAAGAGATGTTTTCTATGTAGACTGCTGCCGAGATTGTAGTTATTGTGCAGACAAAGCAGCGATTGTCCAAAGCTTTGTGTCATCCTCTGTTTTTTGTTTTACTGAGAGCCTCAATGCCCCACTCACTGCGAATTTCAAGCAAGGTGGTTTGGAGTCATTTGTTGCGATCACTGCGCTGTTACCGTCTGCTTTATTTTTCACTAATGAAAAATTAATAAGGTAGAAATTTTCTCATGTAGAGTTGGATTATGTGAGCGTTTGACGAGAAAATGCGATCTCAGAAACAGCTTTTTAATAAGGCTGCCGTGACAAATTTCATAATAAGCACACAGTATTTTGGAAGCATATTGTATTATAAATAATGCCTGTATTAATTTACCATCAAAGACTTAAGTTTTCAAACTAAATCGTATCTGTAACTGCAATATCTTTGTAAGCTCTTTTGTATGTTTTTTGTTCATTCTTTGTCTTTTTGTCGAGTTGCTGACTATGTGCTCTTAGATAATCCTACTGATTTCTCCATACTTCCTTCCCTCTACAAGGAAGACATTTGAGAATTTAATTTATTTAAATTGGAAAAGGTGATATTGCACCCTTACGGAGGCCACAGTAGGAAAATTCACTGTAAGTAGTAATTGTGGGTTTGGAGATAGCTTGTTGAGTCAGATCTTTCTTACTTTTAAGCCTGTTTGTTTAGGTTCAAGGTCCGCTGGTGTTGGTGTAGAAAGGATATTTGTCCTCACTGTTTCTTGAAAGTATTACAGTGATGACGTACTGATACAGGGCAAGAAAAATCCATGTGTAAGGTCTTGTCGTTTTGGAACGGCAGAAATGTCTGTCTGATATTGTGATATCCTGCATAACAGGGCCAGCAGATTAAATTGACCATTCCTTCCCTTCATGACAATAGCGTGCTTTTTCTACTTGCAGGCAGGCAGAGCAAGGGCCACTTAGTACCAAAACCTGAAGGCTGTTTTTCTTATTAGTGTGCAGAATTGCAAAGGAGGAATCGATGTGCTGGAAGAGGTGCGTGTTTTCCATTGAAGTAGCTAAGTTCAGTGACTCTGTGGTGGATTTGGAGCATGCAGCTGGATTGAGCTGTGCTGGGAGGGTTCTCATGTTTGCTGCTGTGGTGCGTTTTGCCCGTTATTTTGATCAGCCACACAGCTTAAAGGCCTTCACGTAAGAAGGATCTTGCCACATCCTGCTATCCAGCCTCTCAAAAAATGCTTGTGAAGCAGGCATTGACTCTTCTTTTGCACGCCCAAAGAGCCCTGAACAGAAGTCGTTCCTTGCATGATCTCTCTTGTAAAGAGCATTGCAGCTGACAGAATAATGGGTTTTCTTAGGCTTGCTGGTGGCATGCCAACATGGTTTCCTTAGCAGTGAAATTCCTCAAGAAGCCATGGTTGCTGATGTAAACATAACTGAAAGCTAAACACAGCCTGTACTGAGCTCGGGGCCTGAAATCCGCTTCTTATGCCACGCTGTACAGTGCATTTTTCTTCTGCTCGTTCTATTTAAATCTGATTTCCCAAGCTTGTAACCGACTTGACTGGGTCATACTCTTCAATCCAGAAAAGATGGCCTGGTCTCTGCCTAGGGGAGCCTGGAAGGCTCCTGGGCGTGTTCGCAGCAAGGATCGCTCCATGGGGCAGCCTCCCACTAACTTGAGTGTGACTCTGGTTTTGTAGAACTGCGTTTGGGACGGAGCCGGAGTTGTTTTAAATTACCACGTGCAGAGGAGATTTAAGGTTATTCCATGAAGTGCTTTGGTTCCCACTCGTCAGGCTTAAAAGAAATGAGTAGCAAAACCAAGAACAGTTTCGTAGCTGCTCGCTGAGTCTGCCTCCTGCCTCTTTGTCAGGTACGCTTCTGGAAGTTGGTGGGAGTTTCCGCAAGTCAAATTACTGGTGTTGCGCACTAATTTGAGGCTGGGTAAAAGATTAATAATTGTATTGCTTTAACTTTAAGTGGTGGAATCCTACTCTGGTGACTAATACTGTTTAATAGCAACTATCCTAGAGTAAAGCACTTGTTCGTGCTGTAAAATGACTGTGGTTTGTGGTTCAGATTTCAGCGCTTTGGGAAAAACAATGGCTTTTTGCTCTCTTGAGCAGCCATCATTTTCTCTGCTGCTTTTTTCTGTGAAATGGCAGTGACACCCTTGCGAACACCCACTTGGTACTGCCTCTTTGGGAAAGCCCGCGTGGTGGGCATGCGGGAAAACACGCCGTGATAGATGCCTCACCTGTTTAGTTTTGAAACATTCATTCTTGCGAATGATTTTTTCCGATTTTTTTTTTTTTGTTTGAGGAGTGGCCTTTTAAGTGCTAATCCTTTCATCAAGATATCTTCCTTTGTTTCATCATGCATAATCATCGAGCTCATAGCACTATGATTTGGAATAGCATTTTCCCATCTGGAAATACATAATTATCATGCTACCGTGCAGTATGACGTGCCAACTAGGTTAGTGCTCTGTTAACGCTGTGTTTCAAGAAAGGTCAGAGTTGCATTTCCATACCTGAATACTTTGTGTGAGAAGCACCACGTCTGATCAATAGATTGGGGAATAATTGCTCTTAGCCTCCTACTTCTCCCATTCTTGCATCTGATTCAAGAATCTAGATTTTAATTACAAAAAGTAACTTCAGGTACAGTTGGCCAGAAACGGGCTGCCTATCCAGACTGCTTTTCAGGATGGTTTGACGAGGTGTTGCTGTGGTGTCAGATTTGGAGGAGAGTAACCAGCAAGGAGTACCTGTGGCAGTTGACTTGTGCTGGAAAAATTGAAGCTTGTTTCAAGAGAATTATGAAATACCGGCGTCCGAGTGCCATGAAGGGGCAGGCGATAGGAATTGCGCGTGGGATTAAAACCCATAGTAACGTCTATTTTAATCTTATCCCAGGCAGAGCCACTGTGGTAATATTCTGCTGTTTTTGTGTGGCCACTTTCGCTGCTGGACAAAAGGCTGCAAAAATACGGTCAGGTTTTTGTGCGAGAGAGCCGAGAGGAAAACAGCCCTGGAACCGGGGGTGGGGAATAGATGCCGGGGACTGTCTGGTGTCGCTGGTGGCTGTGGGTGGGGTAAAAGCTTCGTGCACCTGACTTTAATCAGTCCCTGCGTTTGTCAGAGCCCCACACCGTCACTGACTGCTGTTTACTGCAGGTTGTGGTAAACCCAAGGGAAGATAGCGTTTGGCTTTCTACTTGTGGGTGGGTGGCTGCCTGCGTGAGTCTTCGGTATTTTGCAGCAAGATGCAGAGTTCTCCTTGGGTGCCTGCTGGTTTTGTTTTCATTTTTATTTCTGTGCTAAAAACAGGCTTGATTTGGAAAGTCATCTGTCCGCGCTGGTCTGTCTTGTGGAGAAAGTGCACGCTGTTTAGAATAGGCAAAGAGTTGACGTGTGTGAAATCTGTGGTAGTTGGGCCGGACGGACAACTCCGAGGAGAAGGTTATCAGCACTTGCTGTTCCAATAATTCCGTTTCTACCTTAAGGAAGCCAACGATGCATCTACCTACTGAATAACTGCTGAATCACAGGCTTGTTACTCTTGCACAAAGTTTAGTCATTTCCTGGGAAACTTTTATTTTCAGTCTAGTGGTAGAGGGCTAGGTCTGTGCCTTCGTGCTGAGGGTTACATACGTGTGAATTTCTGCTAGTGTCTGTGACCAGGAGGTTAGTCAGAAAAGAGCATTATTCAAGGCAGAATTGCTTCATCTGGGTTTTTTAAATGCGTTATGAGTTGTCTTGCTTCGCTCAGCTCAGACAGTATAGCTGCTGCTTGCGTACGTGGATGTGGCCCTTTCTGTTTCTCCTCATTTAATTGCGTTGGTCTGATGCAGGACTAGTATTAGAAGCACTGGTAAGCGCTCCCACATCTAAACTCANGTATAGCTGCTGCTTGCGTACGTGGATGTGGCCCTTTCTGTTTCTCCTCATTTAATTGCGTTGGTCTGATGCAGGACTAGTATTAGAAGCACTGGTAAGTGCTCCCACATCTAAACTCACATTCTTCTCATTGACTACATATTAAAAATAGATGAAAACGTTTCTCTTGAATAGATTTTGTAAAATCCTGTTTGTGACAAAGCCTTGGTTTTGTGCCCTTTATAGCATTCAGAAGGGAAAATGCATTTTTTCCCCGTAACAAGTTGTAGCTATTTAAAAGATGGGGTTTTTGTTTTTTTCCCCCCAAGATGGGGTTACATGCAAGGTTTATTATTTGTATACGGGATTAAGCTATTTACGTGCATGTACTGGTTTTATGGGTAACATGTAAAATTTATATGGCTGCACTTTGCAATGTAATATCTTGTATAAAGTTGACTTCAGTGATTGTATCTTGCAGACGTTTGTTAGAGGCAGTGAGCAGAGCCTGTATTTAGAAGGGTTGTCAGGGTTAACATAATTCAGTGATGTATTTAAAAGTTTTAAGGGTTATCTTCAAGAGTTTTTGAAGTCTTTTTAAAAGCATTTTACCTTTTGTGAAGATAGATGTTACCCGTGCATTAATAGCATGATTTGAGTTGCTGATGCACAAGTGCATCATGCATCCTTTTGCCACAGGTAAGGATCTGAAAGGCAAAGTATCTCTGGCCTTTTAGTTCTTACCTGTACGTGAACTAAAGATATGGCTGAAGGTTGGCTTGGTGGGCATTTGAGCAGCTTACCTGGGGAAGTCCTTTAAAGAAACTTAACTGCTGAGGGTCACGTTGATGCTGTGTGAACCGTGCACGCGGTCACATCTAAGAATGCTCTCGTTTGCTGCGGAGGGAAGAATCAACAAAAGTGTAGTACATCTACAAGAGGCTCTTTATTTACAGTGGTAAGCTTCCAGGCATTTTTCAGTGTCCCAGTCTGCGAAGCCTTTGAGAACTCACTCTGCTGACCCTGTGTGGTGCCGTTTCCAGCAGAGATGGTAATAAGTTACCGTATGCGTCTTGTTTGGGTTTTTTTGGTTTGGGTTTTTTTTTTTTTGGTGGGGAAGGGAGGGTCTTCCACTGAAGTTGAGCTGGTGACCCCTCCTCTTCGTTGGTCACCCCTGGCCCATGCACACAAAGAAAACTGAACTCTGTCCTTAGCTCACCCAGTTTGGTGACGCATCACATATGGCATCTAAGATTACTGCTCATAATACATGGGCCCAGATGGGTGAATCGAGGGCAGTGCATCATCTGGAGCTCTGAAATGCTGTTGTAAGATAAAGGGATTCTTCAGTCTGGTTTCAGTAGTTGGATTTATCGTTTAAAGGTAAAACAACATAAAAATTAAGAAGGCTTAAGGCACACAGAAAGTGGCTCGTAAAGCGCACCGTGTGACCTTAAATGACACAGAGCCGGACCTCTGCAGTGTGCCAGTCTCACCACGTCTGCGGGGCAAACCGTGCCACAGAACCCCGACCTGGAATTGCATTCTTTCGGAAGAATAAATGTTGAGATTAAAATCGTTCTAATTTGGTAAAGCAACACTCATAAGCCTTTAGAAAAGATTTTCGAAACTGTGGAACAGAGTCCCCACAGTGCTGGAGCCAAGTCGACTTGTAGTGTGTATATAAATTAATCTGGAGCTGATCTGTCTGTGAAACTTCTAGGACTGAAACTGTAGCAGTATAATGCTTGTGCTTAACAAACACATCTTTGTGAGACTCGCTGTTTTTTTCAGTAGCCTATTCATGTTCTTAGTGGGAGCAGAATGGTGCTGTTAAAGGGGAATGGCAAAGCACAAACCTGTTCTGTTTGCTTTTCTTACTTTTCGGTTTGAGGGGTTTGTTTGCGGGGGGTGACATATGGAGTGAGTAAGGCTTTATTTCTTTCACTAAATCAGTAACTTTTTTCTGGAAGACTGTATGGTTTGCAGACCTTGGTGTTGTCTTCAAGGAGGAAACCTGATAGACAGCTTCACCAGAAGGAAGGAGGAGGGAATCTTTGAAGCTGCATCACCATTTGGCCTCAAACAGGAGGAGGCAATTGTCTAAACTTGTTTCAAACATAGTTTTTGTGCTGAAGTTATAGCCAAAGAGTGTTAGGAGTGCCAGACCATCTGACAGGTATGGTCTGTTTGAACACATAGCCTTAGAAAAAAAGGTTTAAACGTTGTCTTTTGGGTTGCTGGAGCCTGGGATTGAGGATGTCCTGGCTTTAAGCCTTAGTAAAACCAGCGGGGGTCGGGGTGTTTAGAAGTTGCCAGCCCTGCGGGAAATGGAGGAAAGAAGATATCTCGCTGCAAAAAAATAAACGAACGGCGACAGCATTTCTTGCTGAAGTGCTGAAATGATTGGTTGGAATCTTGTTTTCTGCCTAGGCCATAACTGAGACAATCTTAAGTGCTAAAGTGCATACCTTCCTCATTTTGGATTTCTCAGCCACGCCACCTGACACTTCCAAACACACTCGAATGGCCTTATCTCGAAGTGGCGGGCAACAAAAGAACATTCTGGACTTTCAGCTACACTTCTGGGCTTCAGTATCTCCACTTTGGTGTCTCCAACGCCAAATCCAAAATCGAGCTCTGCAAAACGAGGCGTTACATTGTGTTCTTTCAGAGTAAGTTTGAGGTGATAAAACTACAGGGAGACACTGCCCATCTCGTGTGCCTAGGCAAGAAGGGCGAGGTCATCAAGGTCGTGTATAGGGCTGAGACCCGAAAAGCAGATGCAGTGGTGATAATAGAATTTATTTCCTTATTTTTCTTATAATCTTGTTACAGTATTTGCTGTTAAACAAAGAGAGTAGCTGTCTGTGTTTTGGGGCTTTTTTCCAGGTTTCTCTGTTAATATAAACGGCTAGAAACATTGCCTTTATTTTTTTTTTAAGTNCCAAAATCGAGCTCTGCAAAACGAGGCGTTACATTGTGTTCTTTCAGAGTAAGTTTGAGGTGATAAAACTACAGGGAGACACTGCCCATCTCGTGTGCCTAGGCAAGAAGGGCGAGGTCATCAAGGTCGTGTATAGGGCTGAGACCCGAAAAGCAGATGCAGTGGTGATAATAGAATTTATTTCCTTATTTTTCTTATAATCTTGTTACAGTATTTGCTGTTAAACAAAGAGAGTAGCTGTCTGTGTTTTGGGGCTTTTTTCCAGGTTTCTCTGTTAACATAAACGGCTAGAAACATTGCCATTTTTTTTTTTAAGCGTAGAGACATTTTTAAAAAATGCATACAAACTGCTTTCAAATTTGAATCTTTTGCTTGATACAGTCAAGTGTTTGGAGGCTTTGTTGGGGAGATGCTGTGCACTACGTGATCATTTTCCCTAATTTCTCCACTGTAGTAATTATGGTTTTGTTAGAGAGTAAATGATTCAGTGTTCTCGTTCCATGGGGGGAAGGGGAGCAAGGATGTTGAAAGAGGAGTATTGTCTGAGCGTAGCAGGATTAGCTGGTGTTACCACCTTGCACTGATTGAGCACCACTGTTTGGAATAGATCATCAACGCTAATTGCTAAAAAGCAGCCTGGCGTCACAGGGCGGTGAGACTCCTGAAGTTTCAGGCTTCCCTCTTGCATGATTTGAATATAGGTGGAACATCGAGGCTGATCACTTGCGGTTCCCTGGACTTCCTTCTGCTCTGCGTGAGCCCGTACCCCTCTGCTTGCTGTCATTGCTGAGTTCGTCTTTCCTCTTGCACTCTCAGTGGTCAGAACATCCAGACTGGATTTGCATGATGAGGGTCAACGCCGATTCCCTCTCAATAAATTAGGAGGATCATATGAAAAAGGAATCTCAGAATCAGTTTTTTGTATTTTTCTAGGGAATTCTGTTTCTCAGGTATGCACTTGTTTAATCACAAGCAAGCAGGGCCTCTTGGATTTCATCACGGAGGTGTGTGCAGTCAGGAGTATTGTCCAGGCGTTGCGAGTGAGCAAAAATGGTTGCTCCTTGATTGAAGTCGTCGTGTTTCTGCAAACTGTAAATCTGGAGGTATTTCCTGCTCTGAATCCACAGAAGGGCATCTCTTGTGTATTTGCAAGACGTGCTGTGTCTTGAAAAGCAGGATTTCTTTAAATTTTTCTTTTAAAACTGTCAGAAGAGAGAAAAGATTAAATGGGGAGAGGAGAGGATTGAAGGAGGGTAAGAGTATTGTGATATATAGCGAGATGAGGAATTACTGAAGCAGTGCAATAGCAGTGCCGGCCTCCTGCCAGAGAACCTGTTCTGTGAAGCCGGCTGGGGCTGCTCCATCAAATGCTGCGCGATTGAGCAGGAAAAGTGAGCTGGTGGCTCTGCAGGAGGCAGTGTCTCGTGTTGGGGTGAGTTAACCTTTGTGAGTAGTGCAGCTGGTAGCAGAGCTTTGCGCTCGTTGGGATGGAAAAACGATGAGTTTGGGTAGCATGGTGAGGACAAAAGGTAGTGTTGTAGAGCTGAGGAACTGGATTGTGGCGGCGGTGGTGGGCTGTGTTTACGCTTCAGCCTGTTCTGGTGTACTGGTTACCTGTGGAAGGTGAAGACGTGACTGCACGTGAGCCAATGGTTGCCGTCGCCGCAGCAGAGGTGTCAAGGAAGGAGAGCCTGTTCCTCTGCCGCATCAGCAATCAGCAGCTTATGTGAAGGACACATCCTCATGTGTCCTTTAAAATAAAGAAAAAAAACAACCTGAAGATTCCTGACATGTCGTTTTGAGACATTGGGGAAGATCACGACGTACAAGAATCTTGCAGTTGTTCATGGTGAAAGGGTCTTGGCTGAAAAGAAACTGAAGCTGTGCTTTCTTTTGACAAGATTCCCATTTCCTTAGCAGGGCCTCCTCAGCATGTGGCGGCACAACCGTGGCTAGCTTAGGATATAGATAAATATAGACTAAACTGAACAGGAACAGTTGTAGCTGGGAGAGGGCCAAAGGAATGTCTCAGCAGTAAGTGTTTTTGTTTGTAATTTCTTTCCTAGGCATGAACAAACACTTGCACCATTTTAAAGCGAAATTGTCAGCTCTCACTTGCTTTGCGGATGCTTTCCTTGTAGGGCTGTGTAGAGAGAGCTTGTGGTTCTTGGGTTGCTTTTGCAGCTAGCTGGAAGAATTTAGCACACCGAATGTCACCAAGTGTTGAATTTATGGAAGCGGGGTTGATGATTTACCAGGTTTATGTAGTAGGAGTGAATGGTTCTTGAGATTGCAGTCCTATTGTCTTGGTTCTCTTCCTGTTGCTGTAATTTATGATACTCGGCGAGGAAGTCCGCGGTTGTGTTCGGGTCTAGCCGTTTCCATTTCCTGTCGATCAGCAGAAAAGGAGCAGGGGGAAAGAAGATTTCTCTTAGTGTCAATCTTTCTGTCTCAGTGGATTGATACCAAATTTGGGCTATGCATGACCAGAGAGAAGAGGCTTTATACAATACATTCATTCCACTCGTGCGGCATATTAAAGGGTCTTGCTTCCAAGATGTGAGATGTCGGTTTGGGTGTAACTATTGAGCTTGTAGTAATCGGATCATAATTTTATTGAGACGACTTTACACCTGTCATCCATGCCTACACACAAGCCTTTCTTCCCGAGAGCCTTAGTCCCTGTGTCTTGCTGGAGCTTTATTTCAGTTAATTGTATTCTGTTTCTAACCTGCGCGGATGGTTATCCTTAAATAAAGAGCTCCAATTTATCTGTTTCTGCTAACTTCTTCATCCCTGCTGGCTAGTTCAACGTCAGTAGGGCTCGTCTGAAAATGTAAGCATTACGCTTTCTAATC
The DNA here is from genome assembly GCA_013398225.1 of Steatornis caripensis. NCBI lineage: Eukaryota > Metazoa > Chordata > Aves > Caprimulgiformes > Steatornithidae > Steatornis > Steatornis caripensis. The sequence continues at coordinate 45,879 of VZSC01001632.1, read as the reverse complement.
CTGTAGGCAGGTGCTTGAGACTGTCAACCTGTTTGTCAAAATAATGGTTGGGGTTTTTTTAGGTTTTTTTATTTTTTAATTTTTTTTTTAAACAAACTCTAGTTTGGAAATTCAGCAGTGGGAAGACACAGTGCTGCAGGGAAGTCCCAGGAATTTATCACCCTTATTTCTATTGCTTGAATGTTGCGAGTTGGAACTTTCCTGCTCTTGCCAAATAGCGTTAGGCTTTTTTTTTTTTTAGTAGTTCACGCTCAGAGAACCCTTGTTTCAAGCAATAATGTGAACAATCTGCATCGCATGGTAGTTAAGGTTGCAAATAGTGTTTTGGCCTGAATTACCTTCTTGGTTTTCAGTAGTGTCTCACCTCAACTTCAGATTTCCCAGTGCAAACGTGTGACCCGTAGTGCTCGTGTTCCTGTGAGGATAGGTTTGTTGTATTGGTAGGGTATTAGTGTGGAGCAAGTGATTAGAGAGAATTCTTTGCTTCCGAGTACGTAAAACAGAATGTGATGCTAGTGGTACTTAAATTGAGCGTGCTGGTGTTTGTTTGTAATGTACTGGTATTCCTTCATAATTCCAACAATTTTCTGTGGCAAATGTTTCATGATATATAGTGTGTAACCGCCAATGTCAAAGAGTCCAATTAAATCTTGTGGAGAAATTAATCACAAAATAACAAGCTACAAACAGATCTGTGGGTTGGCTTATAAGGAAAAATGCCTCCATGTTTCTGTGCAGGTTTGTTTTTCCTGAAGTGGCAGTCACCCTGGTCTATTTGCTACCCAAGTGAACAAACGTGGTGAATTAAAACTGCCTCTGAAAATGGAGAGGCAAATCTCAGAAAAGCTGGTGGGCTTCGCAGCTCGTGCAGTCGATCGCAACGTTATCCTTTTGGCAGATACTCTTTGTATAGCTCGCTCTCGAAGGCGTACTTTTCTTACTCTGGCAGCATACCTTTCTTGTGAGCTGGATTAATTTAACTGAGCTATGTATTGCAATCAAGCATTAAAATTAATGCTTTGGTTGGCATTTCGGTGCTTCGTGGACATTCTAATTTTCACTTGCTGGATTTGTTTGGGCTTGTTGGGGCCTGACTCAAACATAGCATTAGAGGAGCGAGATAAAATTTTGTGTGCAAATGCACACCCTCCGCTAAGCAGCGTAAGTACCCATTTCAGCTTCGGCACTCTTAGTCTAGGCGTTCCAAATGACGCCAACATTTGACTGTCCAGCACAGAGCAGCAAAGTCCGTTCCCTTTTCCAAGTGTTTCAGCACTGCAAAATCACCTTTATAACCAAAACGGCCGGTTAGCTGGAATGCTTTAGCAAACACGCTGCTTGTGTTGGGAGGCTTAGAGCCTAAACCCTTTAATCACCTTTCCTGATGCGGCCCCCCAGATCAGGCTGGAAGCATCTGGCAGAAGGATGCTGCAAGGCAGCGAATGCACTGGCCTCTGCTCAGTGCCTAATGCTCCGCTGCCTTGTAATAATCGGGCTCACAGCAAAGCAAACATGCGGTTTGCGACCACTAGTTTCTTGTTGTAATACAAACGTGGGCTTAATTTTAGCTTGAGAAGTAATACCAAATAATTGTGTTTTCTGATTGCTATGTGTTTGATTGCTTCCAATCTTTTGCCCCCGAGAGATAAGAGGTTACAAGTGCAGGTCAGGGTACAGAAGGCTTGAAATGCTGCAGGGCTTTTTGTTTAAATCCCTTCAAGGTTTCAGTCTTTCTTGTGGTTCTGATGTAATGTGAGAAATTAAAACAAAAGACAGCAGCCAGATGGTACATCTCCAGGATCAGACAGATTAGGTTTTTTAGAAAGAGAAAAGTTTACTAGTACTTATTTTCTTCTGGAGTTTTTGCTTCTGTGGAGCTCAAGCATCTATCTTCTGTGTGCTTCTACCAGTAGGCAAACGGTGAATTACAGCTATTGCCAGGTTAAAAAAACCACAACCCCCTGGCTTGCTTTCACTGAATATCAAACAGGCTTGATTAAAAGTCTGATTTTTCTGGATCACAGGCTGTGCTTGCTGGGCAGTAGCCTGGAAGGTGGCTCTTCATCCTTGCCTCAGTTTTCGGAGATGCTCTGAACAACCCCTGCAGTGGGCTCAAGTTTATTTGCTAAAAGCTGTTCTCAATTTGATTAGTTTTAAGACGAGGCTCTGTATTTGCACTTTCCCTTTGCCCTGTTGTTTGGGAATTATTCCATTTTCTTAGCCTTAGTTGGCTTTGTGGTTACGGAATATTTTCATGCACTCTGAGTTTCCCTTTTTAGGTTTTCGTTGCTTTGATATTCCATTTAGATAGTTGTTCTGATTCAAATTATTGCATTTAAATAGTGTATAGAGTGTATCTGATCCCAAGGGAAACTGCAGAAGTTCTGTAATATGGAAGCTTTGATATCATAATGTACTGGGATTTATTTGGTTTCAGGTTTTCTTCAGCATGTGCATTACTGTGTTCAGGTGAAACCTTTGCGTCGCTGAAAAGAAAAGCAAACAGACCTCAGACTGAAAAACGAGGACATGATTAAATGAGTTTTATTTCCTTGGTTTTAGGGGACATCACACAAAAGGGGTATGAGAAGAAGAGAGCAAAGCTGCTGGCTCCTTATGCTCCTCAAACCCAAGGTACGTACTCGTTTCAGCTGGCATAAGGCTTTTGCATAGCCTTGACGTTAAAGGGATCTGTGGAATGGAGTACTGAGATTTCGTTTGCCAACTCCGAACTGTTCTGTTTCAGGTGTGTTTCCTTACCTATCTAATAATTACACTGTGGAGGTTGCATGGATGCCGTGAAGTCATGGCTAGTACTTTGCCTCTAGTTCGCTTGTTCATGCTGGACTCCAGGGTCTCCTTGTAGTTCCAGGGCTGTTTGGTGGGTGTCTGTAGAGTGCTGCGTATTTCAACACTTTGTATGCCCTGTCTGTATCTCCCACATGTGTAAATCACGTCCTGCTCCCTTGCCAGCTGAGAACTCGAGGGCGTCAAATCAATCGTGAAGCGTGAGGTCCTCAAGAATCGTTCTTGACACCACCTTAAAAATGGCTTAACCGCACTGTTGGGCTCTGCTGCGTCCTTCTTTCAGCCGTCTTAATTCCTTGTTGCAGCAACATTAGAATTTTCATGATTTGTTGGTTTATTTTACCAGAGTAGCTGAATTCATGTACTGGGTTTACATCTGTTTCTTTTGGTTCAAAGATCCTTAGCAGTAGAGCTGATTGCACGTTGAATAATTATGCGTAATTGTAAACTGAAGGACAGGGCTGAAAGTATGCCTAATAATTATTATGGGGATGCTTACCCAAAATAATTGCACTATTGATAAGCTGAGATGCTTAACCATTAAAACCTAATGTGTCTGGCTCTTGGCAGTTTGGGGAGCGAATCGGTATGACAGGCAGTCATGACTGGACTTACTGTAATTTACTGAGGCTGGACTACTGCCAAAAAAAATTTAAAAAAGAGTGAAGGCTAGAAATGCATTTATTGACCATCAGCACTGCGTCCATTGGGGAAAGATCGTATAGGTTTTTTTTGCGCTGAAATTACAGCGGTTCACTTCAGCACTTGCTTGAGGAACATAGGAGGAGTCTGCCGCTGTTGTGTGGCTCCTTCTAGGCTCCGCCACTCCAAACACTTGATGGTTGCATTCCTGCTCTCCTCCATCCCAGTAGTTTCTCAACTTTGTTTTGCTTCCGTGTTCGACAAAAGCTGGTGCCCGTTCTCTTGTCTGAGACTTACTGCCGTAGTGGGTGCTTTATACACAGAAGAATAGCGTGTTCTGCCTGAGCTAACGTCCCGAAGGTAGTAGCAAGGCAAGCAGGAATTGCCTTTTAGCCTTCAGATTTGAGGTTTGGTTATAAACAGCACTCTGGGTACTGAGGACTGCCTCTGAACCGGGATGCGATGGCAATCTCTGAAGACTTGGTTTTTAGCTTTATATCAAATCTGTTTCTGTTATTTAAAGAAACCAAAAAGCAATGCACATGACTAAGCCCTCTTTATGGTCTTTGTAAGTAGATATTTGTTAAGCAGGTTTTACAGTCTCTCGGTCCCGCCTGTAGACCAGAGGAGTTCTTGAGCCTTAGAAGGAAGCGGGGGCTCCTTTGGTGCGTTCAGGTGCTTTTGTCCTGGAGTCTGGCGGAGGCTGAAGCTCTGCAAGTTGCTTTTCATCTGACGACACGACCTTGTGCCCCTCATGCCTGTCACTGTGCACGCATGTTTGGTTTGTTTCAGAAAATGTAGTTTAATTAGGAAGGGGGAAAAAAAAGAAAAGCGTTTGGCAAGACTGACTGTGGCCCTGCTATTTTAATTGTCACGCTTTTCAAGGCTGCCGAACGAGCCGAGGTTCAGGAAGAGGCAGAGGCTGATAGGAGGTCACCAATTAAGATAGCATTTTGACTGCTGTTCTGGCTCAGCCCTGCCGCTTTTTATATGTCTTGTATCCAGCAGCCCCTGTATCTGGGAATCTCCTGTTGTAAAAATCCTGTTGGAAGTCATGCATGAGGGATTCAGAATCAGGTCACCTTGTTAACGAGCAGAAAATTAATTTCGTCCGCAATAACAAGAAAAACCCCGAAACACTTACTCCTGGCATTTGGTGCGCTGCATTTCTCGGAGCACCTTCCCGATGTCAGCTAATGTGTTGTCTCCATTTCATAGACGTGAAATGAGACAAAGGTAGGCACGATGACTTGTCAGGGCATGTCAGCATTACGATCTCGGAGATTCTCATCGCTAAATCTGTGCTCCATTCACATCGCCTCTGGGAGCTTGCCTCATTATTTTAGAGTTAAGGCAACAGTGTTAGTTACCTAAAGATACATGTTTTCCTGGTGCAACATCCATTTTTGTAAACGGGACTGACTGAGGCGATGGAGCTGCGATCCCAGAGTCGTCGCTCCCCTGTTCCGTGCTGGCTGCTGCACAAAAAGGCTTTGAAGAAAGCGTTGTGAGCAGCTTCCCGGGTTGTGCGTGTTAAGGTAATGCTGCTGATTGTGCTGCTGCCTGAACCAAAACAGGGAGGACAGGTGTGCTTATTTCGTGTTGCGCGACCGACTAACCGCCTGCGGAAATAGTCAGGCTGCCCTGCTGTCATCGCATCCTCGGTGTCTTTCTGAACGTGTATAGCTGAGGCTAAGCCGTAAGATGCCTTCCGAAGCAGGCTGTGGTCTCAGTGCTTTGAGATGCTGAGTTTGTTGGAGTGACGCTGACGTGTTCAAGCCACCCTCGGAGTCATTTGTGAGGACCGAATATTTTTATGCCCATTTTAGAGGTGCAATACAATGCCGTTTTTTTGCGAAACAGTTTTCGAATGGACAGATGAACTGCTCTGCTACTAAGAGATGGTAAAGTAACTCACCACCTCTTGGAACTAGTTTTTGCTGCAGACTACAGGCAAATGTCTGTGTAGAGAAAGAGCTCCTGTCCCTATTAGCTGCCGCAAGTCTGGAAAAGCCTTTACAACTTTTTAGCTCAAACAATGCAGGCGCAGGAATGCCTTCTGCCAAAAGTAGCAGCCCTTGCACACAGGCTGTTGGCAGAGTACATTTTCTTGCCATTTAAGATAATGCATTCGGTTCCTCTGCTAATGTGTAAAGGAAATCATATTCATTAAGCACTGATTCACTGTCAGAACCTTTTTATGTAACTGCTAGAGTGCTCTTGCTCCTGTTCTCCATTCTCATGATGATGGGGAAAAAAAAAAAGAATTAAAAATTTTAAACAAGCAAAGAGAACATTGGAGCTCTTACTTTTGTAATTGAAAAGGTAAGATGAATGTGATCCGGTGGTTTTTGTATTCCAGTACCTCGGGGACAGGTGACGGAAGGCAGGAGTAATATGCTTGTAAAGCTGTTGAGATTGGTAACGTTTGAACCTAATTCAATTGATCTGTGAATTTTAGCTGTTAATGTATGTTTTGTTGGGTTTTTCCGCTACGTGTTATTCACGGGTCGCACAAGGTGGGGTCATTATGGATTCTGTTACTTTAGTGTTTCATTTCTTTGAGACCATGGCACTTCGGAAAAAAAAGCGTTTCTTCTTCGCTTCCCGAGCGGGCTGTCGTGTATTTCCTGTCGCAGAAGAGTCCTTCCTGCCACCCTCCGCCTTGTGGACTGCCAGTAAGCCAGCAGAAAGAACTCTACTGTAAAGTTTTGCCTTTTTTTTTTTTTACTCTTCACCGCCCCCCCCCTCCCCCCGGTGTTTCAGCATCATGTTATTTCAAATGGGAGCTAGTGTGGATAGCAACCAGTGATAAAATAGCTTTGTCTGAACCTGTAAATCATGCGCACGCGCTCAACCTTAGTGTTGTTTAGAGAGTTTCACTCATTTACAAGATCTGACTTGCAGCCACCACAAGTGGGGAGTTATTTTCTTCCTCGTTCAGCCGGAGGGGTATCACAATTGCAAATAAAGCTTATCATTTGACTCTAGGAAATAAATTTCTCCATCTTTGAAATAATATCCAGGACTAAATCAGTGGAGCACCTGACTCCTTCCTTCATGTCTTGTACAGGGAAGAATTAAGACCCATCTAGCTAGTAACTCCTGCAGAAGTCTCTGGATCTCCGGAATCTGGTGGGTTCTCAGCCGCCTTGGTGCTGGAAGGCAGGAGCGGTCGCGCTAAGCTTGTGCAGCCGTGCCTGCTGCTGAGCGAGGCTGGCCCCTGCGTTCTGGGAGCGCTGTTCAGGCTGACAGTTTGTTACTTACGTGATTTTTACAGGCGTGTAGCTTGAAAAACTCATCTTGTTGCAAGGGATAGCCAGTCCAGCACTAGGGCTTCTGTTCAATTCTGTATGCAAAACAGCAGAATAACAGGTTTGCCTGCTGCTTTTCTTGTGTCAGATGAATCTAGCGCTTACTGTCCTTGTTATCAATGTAAACATTTATCCGTGTTCATCATACATGATCCTTATAATGATTCTTTTAATCTAAAAATCTTTTTATAGGAAAAAAAATGCCTGAATCTCTAAACCATTGAACTCTTCCTTCAACAAAACGCAGGGATCACAAGGCAGTCAGTTCTGCTTAAAAATGAAGGATAATTTAAAAATCCCATAGCATCCTTCAAAAGCTAATCTAAAGTAATTTCTTTTTCATGTCTCTGTAGATTCAGACCCTGCTACCAGAACTGCAGCTATAGCAGGATTATTCTAAAGGGAATGCTAAATAAGTTACCTGTCACCTGCCAGGCTTAGCTCACTTATGTTGCTTTGTTGTATAACCATTTGTGATTTACTGTAGCTGTGCACTTTTCTCCTCATCTGTGCTTGAATGCTTTGTTAGGCTACTGTAACATGTTATTATGTCATAGCAAAATACTTAAACGAAGAGCTTACTCTCAGTGTATCGTGTCACTTACAGACAGATTGGATCCCTTTGTAAATGAAATGTCGTGTTTGCCTTGTGATGCCCTGCAGAGCAGATGCGATGCTTTTGCAAGACTTGTAAGAGAGAACTGAATATGAATTTAATAATTCATTTAAAATAGTGTTAAATCTGCTGCTGACATCTAGTGGGTACTTGAATTTGTAAATACTCAGATGATCAGAAAGCGTTAAGCTTTTCTTCTCAGTCTGTGAAGTTGTCTTTGGATCGAAATAAAACTCTCAGTTTTGATTAAGGCAGGTACGTGCTACGGAGATGTTAAGCTAGTTCTCAATGAAATGTGTCCCAGAAGGACAGGAAGGGGACGCAAACACAGATTCGTTTGGATCTGGGTAAACTGAGATTTCGAATTGAAACTCTGCGGTCCAGGTGTTCCGATGACCAGGTCCCGCACCTAAACCACAGCAGTCTCTTTTCCTTTTCCGTTCCACTTCTGGTGCTGCCGGCATCTTTGCACAGGTGATGGTTTTGTTTTGATAAGCGAATACGGAACTCTGTGTTAGATGTCGTGATATCCAAAAAATTCCAGTGAAGATGGGGAATAGTTGTTTGTCCCCCTAATACGGTTTGAGTGTTTCTAGCTAGGAGGATATGTTCTCTTTTAACTAGACATAAACATTTGAATGTTTTTGGCACGGTAGTTTAAAGAATCATTCCTGCATAAGCTCGGTGGCTTGCCTCCATGGAATGTTGGTATCGCAAACGGAGCTACTAGAACTTTGAGTAAGAGGGTGAAGAGTTTTGAAAAGGTTCCCAGGCCAAATAGTAATGCTAGGGGTTTAGAGAGAACTTCTTCCAGGAGCGCGGTGCCCCGGTATCCTTGAATGTTTTTCCAAAGCATATAATGCTGGGCTAAGTGCATAGTCAGTTTGCTGTAACATTCAAGTAAGATTCTGCTCTTTAGGATGTTGGAACGTACAGGAGTTGGTTGAAGATTTCTGCAACTAGTTAGGTGTGATTTGCTGGTATTGTAAGTTCCCTGAGCTTGAGGCGCTTGCCTTAAGTTGTTTACCTAAACCCACACACTCAGAAAGTGGTGTAACTGGAATTGGAGTCCAGGATCTGTGGTTTCCTCTTCATTTCTCTAATCCTTTGGTAGCTTGTGAGAATTCATAAGCAGCACATATTTAGATGACACAATTGCTCTTCCTTTTGCATGACTTCAGGTGACAACCTGAAGGTAATTACAGCTGTATGACCTCTGGTTTCAGTTGTTAAAAGTTCTCACTGATGCACAGATTCATTTTGGAATTGAAACTCCAGTAGCAATGATTCCCAGTGTCCCTTGCTGAACTGTGTAAAATGATAATTTCTTACTGGATTATCTATTTAGCTCCATGTATTCATGGGAAAAACGAACCTTGCCAGGATGATAAAGCCACTCACGTCTTGACGTGCTGAAAGGAGCCAGAACCTGGACAACTAGAGGTCTATTTGGTTTTGTAATTAATGTGAAGAGCAGAGGCTCTTGCCGCTGGTATATTATTGGTTTTCCTGTCAATAACGCACACTGGCCAGTGGCACACTGAGTAATGAACCCAGGTTCTCAACATAATTTTCTATGGGTTTGCTCTTCACAACTTAGGCTCTGTTTGGGATAATGACTTGTTGCGTCAGTCAAACCCCTTTACTCATTGTGGCCATAGCAGTGGTGTCTACAAGGAGACAGGTGCAAATGCCTGTGATCTCTAAAAGCAGTTTATCGCTTTGCCACAAGTTAAACTGTTAATTCTCTTCCATCTTAATGCAGTCATGAGAGTGTGGTGCAGTCCTGTTTCCATGGGAAATATGGCAAAACAGGGAGCAAACTGTGCAGGTACTGGCTCGCAGAACGCTGATGTTCATTGCAAGCGGCTCAATGAAGTGTGTGGAAGTGAAGGACTCCCCTGCCTTATCTACTGGTTCACCTGTCGAGATTTATCTGAATCTTATCACCTTTGCTTTTGTATTTTTGTGATGGATTCTTTAAAGGTGACTTCATCTCCCTCTGTCACTGAGAGGTTACTTAAATTGTGCGAAATTGTGTAGTATGTCACCTGCTTCAGATTTGCTGTGAATTGTCTCAAGTGCCTAACAACCCCTTAAGAAGAAAAAAGATGGAAAAAACTCTGAAGAGTAACGTCAAAGAAGGGGCAGGTATATCTTAACTGAGCGGAGTGCAATTGGGCAGATGTATTAATGGACTAATTAGATCCACTACGAAGAAAGGGAAGGGGGAATTATGTCATTATACGGGAAAAGATAAAAGCGTGGTCTAAAGAGGCTACTTTTATTTCCTGCTCTCAGAGAATTACGGACTGTTTTCCAGGGGTTGATCCAGCGTTACAGAAGGAATCCAGAACTCAGATGCCCGTTCCATCCGCAGCTCCAGCCTCAGCATCATCATCGTCGTCATCATCCAAATTTCACCGAGCTCGCTCCGGGGGAGCCAGAGATGAACGCTATCGATCTGGTGAGGGCAGGGGCAAGAGTTCACCTGGGATTCCTGTGAATGAGGAAGAATGTACTGTGTCCTCTCAAGGAATCAAGTTTATTATTTGTCCGCTGATGGAAAGTCCTACCTTGGTGGTTCTGTGTAAAGAAACACCAGACTCGTAGGACTGCAGCTGCTGAATCAAAAAGAATGCTAAGTAGGAAAAGCAAATAACTTTTTGCCACCTTGATTTTCTGGCTCGAATGCAAGTATTCAGTACAAGTCCTTCACAGAATGGAAAGCCTGTTTTAACCATGTCTGTAGGTAACTTGGTTCAGAGAAGTGACAGGTAATAATTTGTTCCTGGAATTGGTGATTGCTGTGCATGTCTGCTCTAGGAGCCTGAAGAATAAGAGCTGGCTTTCTCTGTCTGTGCTTGAAGTACTTCCAAGGAGCAGCAGAAATGGATGGCTAGCACCTTGCTGATTTCCTTCTCCACGTAAGGAAAGGAGAAGGTGGCAGCACCTAGTTTCTGTTTCCACCTGGTTCTTGTTTTTCACTTTGCGTTAACAAGAGTTAAGTTTTCTTCTCAACAGGGGCAAATAAAATGTATCAAATATACGTTCTCCGGCAACATTGCTAGCATATGCCACCATTTCATAAAGCGTTAGAAGAGCCTAGTTTGCTGGTTTTTGGAAAAGCGTAATTAAGATATATTAATCTGAGAAATTAATGTAGATGACCTCTCCATGGTCATAGCAGTTTTTTAATAAGTTGTTTTCTCATCACCAGTGGTGTATCTTCCTTTAAAGAGTTCTGAATGTTCGCAGAGGGGTGGAAGCCTCCCGTCCTAGCCTGTTTCAGTCGCTAATCAGCGTGTATTTACAGCCGCAGTTAGCAACTTTCAAGATTTACATGAAATCTGCATCCGTTCAGGTTTTTGAACATAAGGTTTTTCTTAAATCAGGCAACTGGCTCAGATTTTGTCAGTTTATAGAGCGGAGTTGCACCTGGGGCTGTATACACTGTTAGCTTATGTGCATATTTTAGATTATGCACAAGCATATTTTAGGATAATCTTTGGTTGAGGGGAGCAATCTGGTGGGGCTGGGGTTTCTACAAAGTTGCTAGAGACACAAGAATATAATGGCTACTCCAGAAGATTCCAGACTAAAAAAGCCTGACCCTGCTATTAGCTTGCTAACTTTAGAAACCTCAGTTAGTTTCCCTGTTTAAAAAAAAAAAAAAAAAAAAAAA
>VZSC01001632.1:722-34704 GCA_013398225.1 Steatornis caripensis | reverse complement strand
AAAAAAAAAAAAAAAAAAAAGAAAGGAAATGTTACTCATGAGGCAGCAAAACGTAGTTGTTTGGGAAGGTGCTGTAAAATGGGGGGTTGCGTAAAAACAGACAGCTAGCAATAGTTGCACACGTGTAAGCCTTGTGGTTTTGTTCCTCCTCTACTCTTGCAAAACTGAGTCTATGAACTTCCATTTTGCAGATATCCACACAGAAGCTGTTCAAGCAGCGCTGGCAAAACACAAAGAACAGAAGATGGCCCTGCCCATGCCAACAAAAAGACGGTCTACGTTTGTTCAGTCTCCAGCTGATGCCTGCACTCCCCCAGGTTAGGTTCTTGCAGTGTGCCTATCTGTGTGGATGTTAAGGTACGCGTTAGTAACAGCTTCCGAATCAAGAGGCTGCAGTTGTCAAAATACTCAGGCACATTTGTAGGTAGTCTGTTACTCCTGTAGCTCTCTTGCTATATTTAAGCAGCTGCTTGTTTTCATGGAGCTGCTGTGAAAATGACTCCTCTACCGGGAGCTTTTAAAGAATCAATTGGAAGGAGCTGAGCAGGCTTTCTGGACTGAGGCTTCTTTTGCTTCCCTCACACCTATTTCAGTTGCGTAATTCACATTTTGATTTTGTTAAGGTTTAATACTCAACATAGAGGAAAAGGGTTTGCAGCGATGTACGTTTCTGGGCAAGGACCTTGGGGGGAGTCCTGGGGGATTCCGTGACTTGCAGGACTTTTCCTTCCTCACCCCTCCCATGTAATGCCTGTGGCAAAATACCTCGGATAACGTGGTGTCTGTTATGGTGCATGTGCAGCAGATATTAATAAACCTCTCTGTTTTCAAGCAGCTGTATGCACTGGCTTAAAAATGCATATGTGTGATTTCTGGCAGTGACTTTTATGTTGTCTCTCATTGTGCAGAAGCATCACGGTCATTCTGATTGGTGAAGTCACCTGAAGATTATGAATTCATATCTCATTGTGAATTCGAATCTCTCTCTGAAACTGCTCTGCTAGGCCACTCACTCGTACCTTTTCTTTTACCTCCTTTTTTCTTCATACTTCCTGTTTTCTTTTCCTTGCTGCTGGGAGCTAATGCATGTTCCTGCTGTCTGCTTGAGTCTCAGCTCTGTACTAACTTGTCCAGGACTACAGCACGTTCTGAGCTGTGGGTACTACACAAATAGAGGTTAGCACTTATGCCGTGTCTGGAATCAGTCTCTTTCTTCAGCTTGTAACTGCATTCTACTTTGGCAAGTAGGTAGAATGTGATTTACTAGTTTGATTCACAACTGGAGTATAGGCAGGCAATCACTTTGAAGTATATGTAAATTTTAGGCCAAAGCCTAGCCAAACATTTATACGATATAGCACTGTACAACTTAAGATCGCAAGTCATGAGTGCTTTCTTCATGATAAATAAATAATTAGTTCACAGCTTTAGTATAGACAAGCTATCTATTCTCTCGGAAACACAGGATGCAGTTCCTTGTAGTTTTCTCTGTTTTGTTTTGGGGTTTTTTTGTTTGTTTGTTTTCTACAATTGAAAGGCACCCGTTTAGAATACCAGACAAAAGCACTTTCTGTGCGTGCCAAGGGCACGTTTGTTTCCCAGTGCCTGCGTTCTGCTTTGTTCCTGTGAATTTTCAGTTTTGACAATGATACTGACCCCTCGCTTTCCGTTTCAGAATTACCAAAGTTAGGTGACACAGCTTCTGATATTATAGAATATGAATGGAACAGTAATGAGGGATAAGTCAATAAACGTGGAGAACCCAGGGGAAGGATACTTGTCTGAGGAGGTGAATCTTTTGAGTGCTTTAAACAGGGGCAAAACACCAGCGGTAAATGTGTTCACATTGGAGATGTCTGCTGCTTTAACTTCTGTTTTGGCCAACGTAACCTTGTTTGACACAGCCTGTGGAAAAAAGATCTGCATATTACAAGCCCGTGCCGTTGATTCGCGAGTTGGAAAGAGAGCATGTTCAGTGCGATGTGCTTTTCCCTAAGCAGCTAGATTTTCTTTTCTGCTTCCACACAGACACGTCTTCCGCATCCGAGGATGAGGGGTCGCTAAGGCGCCAAGCTGCTCTTTCTGCTGCATTGCATCAGAGCTTACAGAATGCTGAGTCTTGGATCAACCGATCTATTCAGGGGTCATCCACATCTTCATCAGCATCTTCTACACTTTCCCATGGAGAAGGCAAAGGGACCAGTGGGTCACTAGCTGATGTATTTGCCAATACTCGAATAGGTAGGAGATGGGTATGCACAGAAAAATTGCTTCAAGTTCAGATTGTATTAATGAAGCTGGAGTTGTCGGTTGTGTAAGGGAAATTCGGATCAAGAGTTGAGTTAGTTTTGATGGAACTTGCTAGGATTTGCCGGAGTCGCACCATCATGATTTTTTTTTTTTCCCTTAAGCGTTTCAGAATATTGAGTTGCTTGAAAACAGGGAAGTGGGGAACCAGAGTTTATGGCAGTAGAAAAGACTCCAGGGTGTGCTGACAGTATTGACAGGATCAGTAGGCACAACTTCCCTTCTGTATACTGTGTTGCTTATGTCTACAGCTGTTTGAAGCTACTGTGTGTACAAAGCTATTGTATGCAAGTGGCACTCGGCATCTCTGTCCCGATGAATACCTTAGGGGTGTCTTTGCCTACTGAGTGCGGGAAATGCTGTGTTTTAACATCCTCCTTTTGCTATAAGCCCTAATGGTTTATTGTTTGCATTAGATTAAAAAAAGGAAGAGATCAAAACCAGCCGTATACGTGAACAAATGAGCATGTCATTAAAAAAAAAATGGGTTTAGCAGAGTAAAGATTCAGCCCAGATCGTTCATGACTAGTCTGAGAATAATCAGAGCATCCAGGTAGTGAGAAGACGGAGCAAAATCTACAGATCTGGATACCCCAGGCTCAGTTTTTTGAGGCTCTGAGGTGCTCCTTGCTGCTGATGCTTCTGTATGAAATTGCAGAGTTTGTTTTTGCTCTGTGTATGTTTGTCTTTTTTTATCTGCTGTTAAGGATATTACTGCATCTTAGGAAATGTCTGTATTGTGTGCTCTCTGCTTTTGCTTAACCGGTTTGGGGCAAGCAGTGCATAGAAGTGCTGGTGGTTTTAACTGTTTACTTATTTTTTTTTATTATTGCTGTTACTTTTGTTTGTTTATTTGCTGGGTTGCAAGTTGTTCTCTGAAATGGAAAACTGGAGAAATTGCCCAGAAAATGTGGTCGATATAATTAATGTGTCTTTGAAGCAGAGAGGGTGTTTTTAATTGGAGCATACAGAAAGCCACGTTGCGTTTTGTAATGAATTAAGGTAACATAGCTTTTTACCTACAGAATAACTACTATCTAATATAATTAGTATTTTATGCAAAATAGAAGTTTTAAATCTTTCTTGGAATTATATTTGCCACGAAGGTGCCACATTCATCCTGTGTTAACACGTAATTTAAATGAATAGGAACTCTGACACATGCAGTTCTATACATCTCTGGAGAGAGCACTAAGTCCTGCAAATGTCTGGAGTTGTACAAAATCTGGGTCCTTGCTAGCGACCTTAGGAGCTCAGTACGTAAGAAGTATTCCTTGCCACCACGTCTCCAACGGCGTGCGGAAATGGATATTTTTTTTTCTCCTTAGAGAGGTGCAGAGAATCAACCACAAAAACCTCTCTGTGGGGAATTATGCAGTATCTGACTTCCTTCGGGCTCTCTGCGCAAGCCAACGTACAGTTTCAAAATTGTTGGGTTTTTTCCTTTGTAAGCAACAGTTGCTGGTTCTGTTAAGCTAGAATAGAATGTTCTTCCCCTGTCAGATGATCGAACCTACTGTATTGTATAAAGAAATCCCATGTAAGCAAAAATCGCTTATTTAAGAGAAAGTTAATGAGAGAATTACTGAAGTATGCAGGGTTACTTGCAGTTTTGAAGCTTACAAACTCACCTGAAAAGCAGAACGGTGTCTTGCAACTTAAAGCAAAAGTAAGACCAAGCTGTGCCTATTCGTTAGATTTTAAGTTTATTGTTTAACTGCTGGACAGGCTCATACTGTTTAGTCACCGAACTGGAAGAAATTTAAACCCAACATGATTTTTTGCTGATCTGCTTTAGTCACTAGCCTACCGCGTGTTTTGTTTTAGAAAGCCCTTACTGACAAAAAAGTTAAATAGTATAATTCTAGCAAAAGAGATTACTTGCATAGGTGATGTAGGTTTTTGTTCTGGGGCTTTGAATATTCCAGAGCTCGTGTGGATCCCAAAATCTTTTTTTTTTTTTTTTTTTTTTTAAACAGTACTGAATGTCAAGAGATTGAGCTTGATTTGAAGCTTAGAAACCGAGAATAGGAATTCTGTTTTGGTGAACCACGTTCCTGACATGCACAAAGCCACTCATCTTGTGCTTTTGTTTTCTGTTTTCCAGAACAGATAACGTGCACCTCCTAGAGCTGCTTAGTATTTAAGAAGCGGTGTGTTTAGCATTAATAAGAGTTCCCATACATTCAACCCATTAAATTCTTAAGATTGTTGGTAACAGGTAACTAACACTTTGCTTGTTCCATCTGATAATAAAAGATATCTGTTAACTGCCATCTCAATTTTCTCCCTTTTTTTAGAAAATTTCTCAGTTCCCCCAGATGTCACAGCAACTACCTCCTCTTCCTCGGCACGCCCAGCAGCGATTGACCTTCCTCCTTCAGGGATTGTGAAAGGCATGCACAAGGGATCTAATCGGTCTAGTCTCATGGATACTGCTGATGGTACGGAACCTTTCAGAGTACCCAGAAATTGGAACGGAGTTAAGGAAGGACCTAAGTCACAGGATTTATTCTTCCAACTCAAGTTTATCCCATTTAAGCGCTTCACAGATTTGAAATGGTTGTGCCATTACCATTAACACATTCCTATGCCGCAGTTATGACACTGGCATTAACGCATTCCCGTGCTGCAGCGGTTACCTACTGTGTACCGAACTGGAGAAAATCATGGGATAATAGGCTTTTCTCTTCTCTATCGCTCTTTAAGAAAGAAATTACAAACGCATAGGTGGGCTAATTGTTTTTAAAAGCTTTTGCCCTAGAATCCCCAAAGGGAAAGCCAAGGTGAATGAAATAACGTAATTCTTAACGATGATGAAGCTGAAAACTCACTCTAAGCTGGTTGGCATAAACCCCTGTGCTGAGGGGTAGCATTGATGCTCCTGGTCTTGCTGTGCCCTCCCTCTGCTGGCAGCCTCGCACTGCAGTCGATCGGTGCTGCAGGCAGGCGCAGGTCTGTAGGCTGTGTTCTACGGCAAGCGCGGTGTGTCAGACAGATGGAAGTCAGGCTTTGGAAGGGAGCACATGCTTTAAAAATGGACTCCTGTTACTAGCTTTTTCTGACCACTGAGTTAATACAGAACTGATACCATGCTTACTGATGTCATCCTGCACTGGCCCAGCCTTTAACAATGGAAGCCGGTAGTTGAATGAGTGGGCGCACCAAGAGAAGTAAAGGAGGTAAGATGTAAATGTTAACAGACACGATGAACACTTTTATTAGACAAAATCTTTCCCTCCAGGTGTTCCTGTGAGTAGTAGAGTCTCCACGAAAATTCAGCAGTTGCTTAACACCTTGAAAAGACCTAAAAGACCACCCCTGAAGGAATTTTTCGTAGATGATTTTGAAGAAATTGTGGAAGGTAATAGCACCAAATAATGTTTCTTATTAATCATTTGTTGTAAGTACACAGACATGCACAGTGCTGAATTTATTTATGCCGTTGTTTTCGAAGTTGACTCTGATGCACTACTTGCAGCTAGGAGCAGCCTTCGTGAATAGCCTGACACAAAGCCAGTGCTTGAAATAATTTACTGCTGAGCCTTGGGTGGCTTCGTCAACACTAAACTGCTTACCATAACTAAAACTTATCAACAGAAATATTTAAGTAGCTTTTTAAAGCCCCTTCATTTGCTTAGGCTACTTTAATTAATTTCTCAAAAGGGATTGCCTTTACTGGTAATTTCATTGCAACCTTATTTTATACGATTGTTTTTCTTTTCTCCAATTCTGTGTCACTTTCCTCACTGTTGTATTGAATACCTTTTAATAGCACATTAGGAGAAGACTACGTTCACGATGTTTTGTTTTGTGCAGGGCTTCCTAGGAAATGAAATGTGATAGGAGTTGTTAAACCTAAAGGCGATGAGGAAAAGCTTTTGTTTTCAGTGGGTCTTTCCAGCTTCACTGTCTGGTAACGAATGGGCAAGGATGGACTGGAAACATTATTGAATTTCCTTCAGTTCCACAGCCTGACCCAAATCAGCCCAAGCCAGAGGGACGCCAGATGACGCCTGTGAAGGGAGAACCCCTGGGAGTTGTTTGTAACTGGCCTCCTGCCTTAGAAGCGGCACTGCAGCGCTGGGGAACCACGCAAGCTAAATGCCCCTGTCTGACAGCACTGGATGTTACAGGAAAACCAGTTTATACCCTCACATATGGTGAGTGGAGCCCTGGCTTCCATTGTTAAACTGCTCCGAAAGAGTAATAGTGGATAGAACGCAGGGCTGTTGGTCTTGGCGTGGTTGCAAATACCTTCCTGGTTTTCGAGAGCTTTGTAGACAAAGCAGCGTAACTGAAACAGAGGGACATGACTGGTGTAACACGATGGTGAAAGCAGTCAAGAATTGAATTATTCTCTTGTATGCTGGGTTGATTTAGAGTTGTGCAAGTCTCTCTTCTTTGTGTTCTAGGCAAATTGTGGAGCAGAAGTCTCAAGCTGGCCTACACGCTGCTTAATAAACTGGGGACCAAAAATGAACCCGTGTTAAAACCTGGAGACAGGGTAATGAGTTTGGGACTGTCTGGTTCTCCCTCTGAGGGTTTGGGGGGGCTGTAACTTACTACAGGCGCCATAATCTTGTTCTTTTAATAGTGATTCTTATCCCAGGGACAGGCTGTTGGGGAAATACTTCCGTGATTTTTCAGGCCTGCCTGCTCCTCTGTAAGCAACTTCTTGGCTCTGGACTTCGAAATACATCTAAGAAAGAGCCTCTGAGAGAAATGCGGTTTTAGATCTCTCTGTTTTGGCTGTGTGAGCGTCTTCCTTTGCATGGGCACAGGGGAATGCTGACATTACTGCATGAGGAACTCATGCACATACCATACATTCCATGGAAGAAAGAGCGCTTGAAGATGCCCTGTGAAAAATGTCGTGGTAGAATGTGAAATAACACAAAGTTTTCTGATCTGAACTTTGCAAGTTTTCCTTGTGTTTCAACTAACAAACCATTTTTGTGATTTGTAGGTAGCCCTTGTTTATCCCAACAATGACCCAGTCATGTTTATGGTGGCATTTTACGGCTGTCTCCTAGCAGAAGTCATACCAGTGCCTATAGAGGTACCTCTTACCAGAAAGGTAACGTGGATGGAACTTAGAGGAGTGATTGGCTGATGTGGGATGAAAACCAAGTCAGACCATCAACCTCTGAAAGCGTTTCACAGCATCCAGCTGCTGCCTTAGCAGCTCTGTGTCAACACAACGTGCGAGACTGTTGTGAACCTGGAATAGCTGGTTGAAAATGGAAAAACACGTTGACCCGAGAGCTGTGCTGAGTAGCTGGAAATGGCCGATTCACCTAATGCTGTAGTCTTCATTCCATTATTGCAAATAACTTACACGGTACAGATAATATGGTCGATGTGAAGGGGATCTCATTTCCAGCCAGCCTTAGCATCTGCCAGGCTTTTGACATTGCTTGAGACTGAAGGTGCTGAGTGTTTCTGAAGACTTCAAGGCACTTTTTGTAAATTACTTGCTCAACAAAGTGTTTTCCTTACCCTTACCAGAGTTTTTGCAATATTGCCATATTATTGCCATATCGAGAACTGTCTATAGAATTTTGTAAGAGCAAAGAAAAGAAACAGTGTAATGGCAAACATATGGCAAGGGAGGTGGTAATGAGATGGTAAGCTAGTCTGGTAATACTGTGGGAGTCACAGAGCTTTGCCTTCATTTCTCTGCAACGTGACGACTGCTATAGCAACCACATACAAAATTAAAACTTCTCCCGGTATTTGCCCAATCAGATTTCTTAGTGAGCTACCTCATTTCAATGTTTTTATCGTTGTGCAATAGAAATTAGTTCCTGGGGAAAGAGAGGCCTTGTTATGTCAGTGTAATTACACGTTCTGCTTTTTTTGCCTCATGATTCCTCCTTGAAGCGTCTTGGCTTCCATTAATGAAAATAAATGGCGTGTGCTCGATGCCTAGATGCTGGGCGTGAGCGTGTTTTTCTGTGGATTTCACATCCAATGCATTTTAGTCTTGCCAATGTAATATTTGTTTTACGTATAAAGAGTTCCCCTTGAGAATCACCAAATTTCTATGCAATCTGTCCCCAGTTACATAATCATTTCATTTTTGAACACAATGAATTGAAAAGAGCAGCCTTGGTATGCAGAAGATTAAGTGACCCTTCTGCATTTTTGCCGTGGCTTATCATTTTCCTATGGACTTACATTAGCTTGTAGGTACGTCTCCATTTTCACCCAGCAGGCCTTTGTGCTCACTACATACCATCTTCCAAAATGTGTTATTATGGAAGCTTGGACTCGGTTGTATTCATCTCTGCCAGACAGTGGTCGTCATTTGAGTTTCAAACCATTGCCGGACACTGGCTGTAGGTGGAGAAGGACGAACGGAAGGAAAGAGTGTTTGTGGGCATGGGTTGTTTCTTCTTGTTCCTCCCCATGGGACCCATAATGTTACCATCCAGTTACCAGAGCATTACCAGACCTTGGGTTTTGGTAAGGGGAAAGTTGACTTATGTCATCTTTAAACAGGAATGACTCTTTTCTCCCCCCTCTTCCCTCAGGACGCTGGTGGTCAGCAGATTGGTTTTCTGCTGGGAAGCTGTGGAATTGCTTTGGCCCTCACCACTGAAGTTTGTCTGAAAGGGCTTCCAAAAACCCAAAACGGAGAAATTGTGCAGTTTAAAGGTTAGATCGGTTATGTTCTTGCTTTTGATTGTACTTTTCAATTTCAGCTATAGCTGAAGTGTCTGAAAGTAGTTGTCAGAAGTCAATGGATTTTGGAGGGGCAAAGGGAGCAGCTTTTGTCATAGCATCCCTTAACTGTTGTAGGTTTTATGCATATGGGGTAGATTGATCCGTGTGCCTGACGGAATTGATTCGTTGTTCTGGAAGTCACGATGAATCCACCCTAGGAGCCGGGGTTGTCCTCAGGTCCCTTCAGTGGCATTTGGCAGGTTCAAAAGCAGTTTTATTAATGATACAACAAGCTATATTTAGAAATACTGCAGGGATCTTTCCTGAGTAGAGGAAGTGCCTTGTTGCCCACTGAACTCCCTGATGAGAAACGAGATGAACCTTCTGGCTCGTAGCTTGGCTTGGCTTGGTATTTTGCTTGTGTGACTGAACTTGGACAAATGCTGGGGTTTTAGTGTACTCTTGCAGAATATAAATCCCTCAATAAATAAACTGATACTAATATTCCACTTTAATTTTGGCTCTAGGTTGGCCCAGACTCAAATGGGTTGTGACAGATTCAAAATATCTCTCCAAATCTCCTAAGGACTGGCAGCCCAACATCTCAGCTGCAGGAACTGAGCCAGCATATATCGAGGCAAGTAGTGAATGGGGAATAGAAAGTAGTTTCCGTGAGCTGAATTTAATGTTCTAATCACCAGAGAGATAATACTTTCACCTCAACTACCTTAAACTTCCCAGTTTCTAACCACCGAAACCAGTCTCACTGTGTACACCCTGCTGTGAAGCTTATTTTAGTTTTGAATACCTTTGTGGCTGTGAGCGCTGCTCAAAATGAATTGGAGAACACTGTTCGTGTTCCAGAAAGCTAGTAATTGAGACAACCGAGCTCTCCGAAGTGGTGCACTTGATAACAGAGATTTCTGAAACTGCTTAAGCCAACAGCATTTTGAATTTTCTGTTCTCTTAGCAAAGCTTATTTTTTTTGTATGCCTCAGTAAGGCAACTCTAGGAATTGCAGTGGTTTAAGTAGTAACAGTAATTTGGCTATTCTAAAATTACAAATTGGCTTTTCAGTTTACTTACGGGAGCAGGAAGAGATGTTGTGATACATAGTAGTAGTGAAATAAACGCAAACACATTCAATTGCCGTCTTTATCTCACATCTCTCTGGAGTTATCCAAACATGTTTGGTATTTGAATAACTGTCTACCTTCTCAGCAGTGAACCTCGCTGATACTTGTCTGCAAGAGTATGTCTCAGCAGTTTTAGAGGGCCAAAACTTTATTTAATACGGACTCTGCGATTTAGTATCCTCCATATGTGGGATCCAGAGCCACGCCCTGACATTTTTCTTCCTCTGCTGCAGTACAAGACGAGCAAAGAGGGCAGTGTTATGGGTGTTACAGTGTCTCGGGTTGCCATGCTGTCTCACTGTCAAGCCTTGTCTCAGGCCTGCAACTATTCTGAAGGTAGGTGATGTCACAGAAACATCAAAGGAGTGAAGGGTCAGCAACATCATTTTCAGGGGTTGCCTCTCATGTTTTTAACAGCTGACTTTGGGTAACCAATACACAACAGTATCTACTTTAAAAAGGAAAAAGAAAAAATTACAGATTAATTCTCCCCCAGAAGTGAAGACTATCTGTAATCTTTTGGCATCCAAAACTGCATCATTTTCACTGCTGTAGTGACTAAAAAGTGGAATTTGCATCATGCCTGGAAAGTTAACAAGTCTGTTCTGATGAATCAGAAGAGGAGCAGAGGAATCAAAAGTGGAGTGTTTCCCAACGAGCTTCAGTTCCCCTCTCGCTCTTCTGATCACCCATTAAAATGGCTTTCCAAACCTTTGTTCTTGATAGTGTGTGTAAATATCAAAGCACCTCTTGCTGGTTCTGTGCTAGTTGCATAAGGCTTTTTGGCTAACCCAGAAACGGAGATTGGGAATTGCTGGTGGGACTAGCAAGAGTTCTGCTATAGGATATGGTTTTAGTCTGGTCTACCTTGTAAATCAAGCTAACTTATGTACCTGTGAGTGAAACTTTATTTTTAGAGCTGTATGTTATAGTACTTTAAAATGCAGAGTTTGTCTTTTGGAAGCCATCACGTTAATTTCCATTGCTTCTGGGAGTCAGTGCTTGAATGGTGTTCTGTACTCTCTTCCCCTGCTACTGCTCATGCATAATGAGGTGGAGACCCTTTCTGTTCTACTGATGTACATCACAGGCTGGAATGTCATTTTCCTGCAGCTTTCTGGGATGTGTTCCTGGTCTTAAATTGATGTTCAGTTGTGTTATTTTGCATAACAAGGAGCTCTGACTAGTAAAACGTATAATCAGACAAACAAGGCTCGGAACTTACTCGCTACATGCGTACCTCTTGGAGCAGATCTGACAGATCCAGATGACGGATTCAAACGTATGCAGATTGTAGCGTAAATAATGGTCACAGCTGTCCTGGCACACTTCGCATCAGAACTACAACTTTCTTTTTCCAGGTGAAACGATAGTGAATGTTTTGGATTTTAAGAAGGATGCTGGGTTGTGGCATGGCATTCTAACGGTGAGTTGAGCCTGTAAGGACTTTCTCAAGCGTTTCATCACTCTCTATAGTTGCAACATTTAAGGGGATGGTTGAGGACCATGACCTATTAAGTCAACCATGTATCTCCCAATAGATCCGCAGTTCTCTGGAGGAAGTATAGAAGCATCCTCAGTAAACTTAAGTGAATTCGTGGTGGAGCAGGGGTTGATGGGGAGTGAGAGTGACTCGTGTTTCTGCTTCATAATAGGTTTTGTGAGCCCTTTTCTAAAAATCTGTTTCTGCTTTTCAGAATGTAATGAACAAACTGCATACCATCAGTGTGCCCTATTCTGTGATGAAAACCTGTCCGCTCTCATGGGTGCAGAGAGTTTATGCCCACAAAGGTAACTGTGGTGGACGTTCCACAAGTTTATCTTGAAGTTCTCAAGATAAATGAGTGAGGGGCATAAAAATCTCAAATGTTTTAGAGCCCGTCTTCAGGCTCTTCCGTGACAAATCGCAAGGACCAAAATTCTTAATTTATTTCTAAGTATGTATGAAGTCCTAATGTGAATGCCATGTGAATGTCAGCAAACTCGATGGGGACCTTGTGACCTGTGTACTTAAGTCAGTGCCTTTTATGAAACGAAGAAGATAGTCGAGCACAGCAAGATCCATTGATCCTCAGTCCTCAGCGAGGACATTCAGGTGGCGATAATGATTTCTGCACTTTGGAGGAGGGGCTGCAGTAGTGACAGAGCCTGGCTCAGGTGGTGGGCACATGGCCTGTATGCCACAGCAGATGCTACTGTATGTTGGGGTTTGCTGTTACTGAAGGCTCAATTAATTAAGGCTTGCTTGCTTTAGTGAGAATTTTCTCATTTGGGGGTGTTGGAGTGTGTATCCATATGAAAATGACTCATGGAAAGCTTTTATTTGTCCTTATATGGGGTTTTTTGTGTTGGTTTGCAGCAAAAGTTGCTTTAGTCAAGTGTCGAGACTTGCACTGGGCCATGATGGCCCATCGAGACCAAAGAGACGTCAGTTTGAGTTCTCTACGCATGCTGATTGTAACCGATGGTGCAAATCCTTGTGAGTATACACATGCTGCTCTTTTCAGGAGAGGTGTTTCTCAGCTAGTTGTATCACAGGCTCAAGCTTAACTCCATTTGTAGATACTTGGAGGAGATTTCACTTAGGGCAGCTGTCGAGTAACACAGAGCTGTGGATTGTGGTGCTTGAGCACCAGGGCAAGGAGTTTTCTGTGCTGTCATCCTTAGAGTACGAGTTGTGAAAGATTTGAGTACGGGTTGAATGGGGAGCTCTTGTGTGTGAAACAGAACTCTGGTAGACACACTGAGATTAGTTTTAAATTGCTCGCAGGGGATGAGGTAGAGGCTTTTAAAAAGAACTTTGAAGGGAAAAAAATCCCCAGAAAAATCTGCAAGGAATGCTGTTGCTGGAAAGGCTTAGGGAATGTTTGTCTAGATGGCACCAACCGGAAGGGGTACTTGGGATTGATTACGCATGGCTGCGTGGAAACAGACCCTACATGTATGCGCTAATTGTTGGGGCTTTGGAAAGTATTTTAAGCCTGTTGGTCATACCTGTAACAACTCCGAAGGAAACTGGGGGAGAAAAGCAGGCTTGTTCAAGAAAATATGCCTGTTCCCAAGTCGCATTCAGCAGGCACTTAAGCTCCTTTGTGGCTGATATCTTGAAAGGTGCTACCTGGAGTTTTTAGAAATAATACCGTGTATATAGTTTGCAAATACACTGCACTTATTTCTAGGTTATTTCACAGACGTTTTTAAAAATCAAATTATGTAAAGTCATAGTGGCACATTTTCTTTCTTTCCAGGGTCTGTTTCTTCATGCGATGCCTTCCTGAGCTTGTTTCAGAGCCATGGGCTTAAACCAGAGGCAATTTGTCCGTGTGCCACATCTCCAGAAGCGATGACTATTGCAATACGGAGGTAATGGGCGTACAGCATTGCAGTCTGTTTGCTAGATTAAGTGAGCCAGGCTGAGGTTTGTTCACACATCGCTTGGTCATAGTTGACTTAAGCATGTAATAAGCTCCGCTGACATTTACTGTGTGTGCTCAGGTATTCAAATAGCTAAGTTGTTAAACACTTCTCCTAAGATACGAGGCCTTTTTTCCCCTCTAAGAGATGTGGCAGCTTGACAGTGCCTGTAAGAACTGTGCACTGCTTTTTCATACTCTTGATTTACACGGCAAGTGTGGTATTCTTGAATCTGATGTTAAATTTGATATCGCTTTGGATGGTCATTTTCATAGTCTGTTTCTGCCCATTGCTGCCTCCTGTAATAAATAAATAGCCCTGTAATCGTCTGGCCTGGGAGCTGGTGTTTAACACCGGGTGAGCTAAAGAGCTGGAAGAAGTGTTGCACTTGCCCAAGACTACAGTTTCTTACTTACTGGTCGATGTGGCTCT
The DNA here is from genome assembly GCA_013398225.1 of Steatornis caripensis. Lineage (NCBI taxonomy): Eukaryota > Metazoa > Chordata > Aves > Caprimulgiformes > Steatornithidae > Steatornis > Steatornis caripensis. Next base: position 20,743 of record VZSC01001632.1, on the reverse strand, counting down.
TCTGGGAGGCAACCTCTACTGCCATCTCGCAGCTTTAAATTTGTTACGCAAAGAAGAGGCACTGGAACTTGCATATTTCTGTTGCTGCAGTATCTTCATCCGAGTCTAATAATAGCCTGTATGCCTGATTTGGTGTATTGATTTTGTGTCCTTCGAAGGCCTGGGGTCCCTGGGGCACCTTTGCCTGGAAGAGCCATCCTGTCCATGAACGGGCTGAGTTTTGGTGTGATTCGTGTCAACACTGAAGATAAAAACTCTGCTCTCACTGTCCAGGATGTTGGCCATGTGATGCCAGGAGGTAAAAATGCGCAGGAGTCGCCCGTAAGACCTTTTTGCGAATGGTCTGGGATGTTTTAGAAAAAGAAGCGGTCGCCGTTCTCTGCCGCATTCGGCCTCAGCGCTGGGGGCGGGTAGGCAGCCCCTGCACTGCATTGTCGTACCTGTCGTGGTTAAACGTTGTCAGTTCTTACACACGGCAAAGCTTGGGGACGATTTTAACGCCGCGTAACTTGTCCTAGGAATGATGTGTATAGTGAAACCTGACGGACCACCTCAGCTCTGTAAAACGGACGAGATCGGTGAAATCTGTGTTAGCTCCAGAGCAGGAGGGATGATGTATTATGGGCTGGCGGGGGTGACAAAGAATACATTTGAGGTATGTATAGTAGAGGTATGCATCTTTCTTTCCCCGTTTCCTATGTAGAACTGAGAGCCTTGTATGATCTCTTAGTTTAGTAACTTAAGGGTTAATGTTGGTTTTTAAAAAGATACCCTGAAAAACTCCTGGCGGTTAGATACGTTCAGAGTTCCCCTTTCTTAAAGGTCTCCCACAGTGCTAAAATGTTGGCTGTACGAAGGGTTCCCTCCCCTGCTCGTCACTTCACTCGCCTATAGTGCAATTCTTGATGTGGGGAATCGTTTTCTATCCTTGGGCAAATCCTCTTTGCCTCCAGTGTCCCCCGTTCTGTTGCAGGTTATCCCCGTGAACTCGGCTGGCTCTCCAGTGGGTGATGTGCCGTTTGTCCGTTCTGGCTTGCTGGGGTTTGTTGGACCTGTACGTAACATACTTTCTGAGCTTGCGTTGCTGTATTCTTTCGTTTGTGCTAATAGCCTTGAACGTTTGAAAGAAAAGCATTCGGGTACAGAAGTATGTGTAAGCATAGCTTGCTGTGGATAAGACAGCTGAAAGTCAGTGGGTTTGCCTGAGCCAGCAGGAACCCTCACTTTCCCAGCACGCTGTCGTTACAGTGCCTTACTGTGTTGCTTGTTACATTTTTAGATTGCTAATTCTTCTAAAACCAAGGGTAAGAAGCTTTTTGAATGGCAGTTCTGCTGTGTGTGCGGGAGTGTCTCGTCTCACTGAGTGACGAGAATGCTTCTCCTGGTTTAGTCATAAATGGTGTGACTTAAAGAGAAAGAAAACGTGTTTTTACCCAAATTCTGTTGATCTAGCCATAGTTATGAAATACGCAAGTCATGGAAGACCTTTGAATATCTGCTTTATCTGAGTTACTCACAGATACCTTGTTATCTTTCAGGGCAGTTTGGTGTTTGTGGTTGGAAAAATGGACGGATTGCTGATGGTTAGCGGACGCAGACATAATGCCGATGACATTGTAGCAACTGGATTGGCAGTAGAGTCCATCAAAACAGTTTACAGAGGAAGGTTAGCAAAATAAACCTTGCCCCTCCCTGTAAGCTTCTGCATGTAACATAATGAAACAGGATCTTCAGTGTGATCTTTGATTTCTCTTCAGTAACTGGTTTGTTTGGGTAGTTCAGTTAAATTAAATATTTTTGGGGTTTAACAGTAATTGGCCTGATCCTGCCCAACACAGGTCTGTTTTCCCCACTATCCTGTCAGCCTTTTCATCAAGTCGGTGTGCTTTAGGGGAAGGAATCAGGTAACAAGATAAGTCAGCCACATGGGGAATTTAATTCTCTGTCTCTGTAGAATTCACTTTTAAGTCTCTGTAGTAACTAGCTGCTGGCTGATGCTCTGCAGCAGGGAAGAGTTTCATTAATGTCCAAAGATACTTAATTTTATTTAGCAATTGTGGATGTAATTTTCTAGATCCTCGGGGAGGGTTGGAGCTCACGTCTCTAAGACTTAACAGGAGACTTTAAGCCCCCTACGTCATGTAGATATGTTTAAAGCTTTTATTGCATTGGTGATTTGCCACCGTGGAACAGAAGTGTGATAGCGGGGTGAGAGGACAGGGAACCTCTACGTAGAAACAGGGAACTTCTATGTAGAAATTTCATCAGAAGGTGGAATTAATCCCTGATGTATTTCAAAAAGTCCTTCCCTTTTGGCTCAGTTTTCGTTGTCTAATGTTTTTTCTCTTGTCTTTGCCCCATGGGGTCTTTTTACGAGTTCTGTCTTTAGTCTGTTTCCTTGGCTTCCTATTCCCAAGGACTAAAACTGGGATTTGTGCCAATATGGCTCTCCCCTTTTCCTCAGGATTGCTGTGTTCTCAGTATCAGTCTTCTATGATGAGAGGATTGTGGTGGTTGCAGAGCAGAGGCCAGACGCGTCTGAAGAGGACAGTTTTCAGTGGATGAGTCGAGTGCTGCAGGTGAGCCCACTTACATAGGTGGATGAGGTGAGTTTGTGCAGTTTTTCAGTGTGTGGGCAGATCAAAGGCCATCGGCGTGCCCCAGATGGAGAGAGCACAGGCTCATGATCCCTCTTGGCACAAGGTAGTTTTACAGGGTCACAAGCTGGGTACATCTGCTGCGTACAAGCTGTTCTGTTATGTCCTGAAGGTCCTGGGAACGCGGCTCAAACACAGAATAGCGTAGGCTCTGACAAAGTGGTCAGCTTTATGCTAGCAAGGTGACCGTGTAGAGAAACACAGTTGCCTCTCAGCACTGCAAAGCAGATCCAGTGCTCAAGCTTAGGAGTTCTGCTTTTAGTCTTGGATCATGCTGGTGCTCAAAGTTATGCTTTAAAGCCACGGTTACCTTTGGAGATAAATTTTCAGCAGGGAGACAGTAAGCAGAGAAAGGTTAAAACAGCTGAATGTGCGTAATCCTAGGACAGTAGAATGAGTAACAAATATTTACCTTGAGAGGTGCCTGCTCTGCATGTATGTCAATCCTTGGAATGATGTCTCNCTTAATTTTATTTAGCAATTGTGGATGTAATTTTCTAGATCCTCGGGGAGGGTTGGAGCTCACGTCTCTAAGACTTAACAGGAGACTTTAAGCCCCCTACGTCATGTAGATATGTTTAAAGCTTTTATTGCATTGGTGATTTGCCACCGTGGAACAGAAGTGTGATAGCGGGGTGAGAGGACAGGGAACCTCTACGTAGAAACAGGGAACTTCTATGTAGAAATTTCATCAGAAGGTGGAATTAATCCCTGATGTATTTCAAAAAGTCCTTCCCTTTTGGCTCAGTTTTCGTTGTCTAATGTTTTTTCTCTTGTCTTTGCCCCATGGGGTCTTTTTACGAGTTCTGTCTTTAGTCTGTTTCCTTGGCTTCCTATTCCCAAGGACTAAAACTGGGATTTGTGCCAATATGGCTCTCCCCTTTTCCTCAGGATTGCTGTGTTCTCAGTATCAGTCTTCTATGATGAGAGGATTGTGGTGGTTGCAGAGCAGAGGCCAGACGCGTCTGAAGAGGACAGTTTTCAGTGGATGAGTCGAGTGCTGCAGGTGAGCCCACTTACATAGGTGGATGAGGTGAGTTTGTGCAGTTTTTCAGTGTGTGGGCAGATCAAAGGCCATCGGCGTGCCCCAGATGGAGAGAGCACAGGCTCATGATCCCTCTTGGCACAAGGTAGTTTTACAGGGTCACAAGCTGGGTACATCTGCTGCGTACAAGCTGTTCTGTTATGTCCTGAAGGCCCTGGGAACGCGGCTCAAACACAGAATAGCGTAGGCTCTGACAAAGTGGTCAGCTTTATGCTAGCAAGGTGACCGTGTAGAGAAACACAGTTGCCTCTCAGCACTGCAAAGCAGATCCAGTGCTCAAGCTTAGGAGTTCTGCTTTTAGTCTTGGATCATGCTGGTGCTCAAAGTTATGCTTTAAAGCCACGGTTACCTTTGGAGATAAATTTTCAGCAGGGAGACAGTAAGCAGAGAAAGGTTAAAACAGCTGAATGTGCGTAATCCTAGGACAGTAGAATGAGTAACAAATATTTACCTTGAGAGCTGCCTGCTCTGCATGTGTGTCAATCCTTGGAATGATGTCTCGGGTTGTGAAGCGCGCAAACTCGAGAGAAAAATCAGGGAAGTACCTGGTGGTCTGAATAATGTTTTACATGCCCGAATGCTGAGGCGGGCAGAAAGGAACAGCGTGTGATGGTTCAGAGGAGACAGATGGATAAAATCCTGAGATCAAAATCATATGATTCATTAAGCAACTGTGTATATTTTGGGATTTTGGTGATGAAAGACTTAAACCAGAATTTCTTGTATATGAAATGGAACTATAAAGGCAGGGATGCTGACAAGCACCTGACCCTTACCGTAGGGCTCGCTGATGTTACAGAGGCAAAATGGAATAATAGTGACTGAGTTGCTCCCCAGTACCTTATAAATGCAGGGATTTGTCTTGCAGTACGTCAGTGCAGCCAGTAAGAGCAGACTGTGTCCGGTAGTACGAAGAATTCAAGTGACCGTCTTTCCTTTCTCTAGGCAATTGACAGCATTCACCAAGTGGGTGTATATTGCCTTGCTCTTGTGCCAGCCAATACGTTGCCAAAAACTCCGTTGGGAGGGATCCATATCTCTCAAACCAAGCAGCACTTTCTGGAGGGCTCTCTGCATCCGTGCAACATCCTCATGTGCCCGCACACGTGTGTGACGAACTTGCCAAAACCCAGGCAGAAACAACCAGGTAACAAGAGCCCCTTTTGTTTTTGCGTTAGTAAACTGCAGTTCACCATCTTGGACCACCACCGAGTGTCCTGCTTGCTGGGGACCAGAGCTTGTCTTGTGGCCTGTGGCTGGGGTGTGTTCGAGGCCTCTCTTTGCATCTGTCAGTCAGGAATTTTGATTCCTACCTTCGAACTCATTGAGATTCTCTCTGCTGATGAATAGGAGACTAGCAATGCCTTCTGAACTCCTCCGGTGAGGTTTCATTACCTCTCTTCTTGCGCCCGTGCCCAGGCGCAGCGGGATCAGACAGCAAATCTTTGTACCATTGCTTTCCTGCAGATCGCAGTTCATTTGCGTTAAAAGTCCAGATTTCATGCGGCTGTTCTTTATCAACAGGCGTTGGCCCTGCCTCTGTGATGGTGGGGAACCTGGTTGCTGGGAAGCGTATTGCTCAAGCCTCGGGAAGAGACCTTGGTCAAATAGAAGACAATGATTTAGTTAAAAAGGTAAATCAGTATTTGTTACAGCTGGAGAATGGGAAAAGAATTTACCCTACAGCTGAATGCAAAGCAGAAACGTGAAGTTGACTTAAGTGTGCCTCTGAAGTAGAAGCGCTAGTATTTAATTACTGCCTCTTTGTTTCAGCACCAGTTCCTGACAGAGGTATTACAGTGGAGAGCTCAAGCAACTCCTGACCACCCACTCTTCCTTTTATTAAATGCCAAGGTACAGTCAGTGCTGAGTTGCTGGGTTTTTAAGGTCCACAGCATGTTATTCAGCGCAAGTCTGAGACTGTGGTTAAAGCTTTTGCCTGCTCTGATGTCCTCCCTGTAGTCTCTGTATCGGGTTTTACCCATAGATTCGTAACTTAAAATTTGAACCTTTGAACCTGTAGGTCACTTCATCTAAATGACTGTCACGGTTCAATGCTTCATTTTAAAACTGAGCGTGTTTGTAGGTCCCACTGGTTCCTGTATCATTTAATGGTGTATCCCTGTTGAGTATGTTCTGACAAGGTTCTGGTGCAAGAAGACCTGAACTGACTCCCCGGAAGGTAGAATTTTCTAGAGCGGATCTAACTTCATCTCTGTCTTTTTGATATTGTAGTGAATAAATGGCTCAGTGAATGCCAGCAGCCTATAGGTATAGATAACTAGTAGCTATAGACTGATGCTAGAAAGCAAGTTTTTGTTGTTTGTTTTTTGGGGGGTTTTTTGCAGCAGCCATTTTACTGACGCACGTATTGGGCCAGGCCTTGTTTAGAGCATTTTTGTCCCCTTTCAAGGGAACCACGGTGTGCACGGTCACCTGCCTTCAGTTGCACAAAAAAGCTGAGAGAATTGCATCAGTTCTGTGTGACAAAGGACATCTCAACGCAGGAGACAATGTGGTGCTTCTTTATCCTCCTGGTAAGCAAGTTTTAATAATGCCTGCATCCCACTGTGGAAATGCAGCGTGGTCTTTCTTTGAAATCTCATTGAGATCTGGAAATGTAGGAGAGATCATTGAAACAGCGATACCTTAGGGACCGCATACTCACTGCGGAGAGGGCAGTGCTGATGTCTTGCGGTATCAGAACTCGAACTTTGATTCTTTAGAGTTTCGGAAAAGCCAGTCTGTACCTTCTCGCTCCCAGCTAGATCTTGCTATGTCATGATGTTTAGGATAAAAACTTCAACGGCCTCTGTGGTTGTCAAAGATCCTCTGGTATTATGTGTTCACTGCAAACTTACTAGAAACTCGTGACCGCACTGCGTGTGCCGGAGAACTGCATAAGTCACCCTACCAGAGAATCCTAAGCTCCTGGTCTATTCAGATCTTGTTTGTCTGAAATCACGTTGCCAGTCGCCAGCTTTTCATCCAGGGAAAGTACGTTGTTTGCTGTGAGAAATGGTAGGGTGGCTTCTGGTAGAGACTGGTGCCATCACCTTCAGCTGTGCAGAAAACGGGCACTTCCTCCGAGACTGCTGGGTGCCTTTCCTACAGCAGTGGGCTGGGAAGATTGGGAAGTGCAGCCTGCCTGCCGTGGCCGGTAGCACGCAGCTTAATCACTGGCATGTGCAAGACACTCTCTGCTAGTGAGGGGCGCTCTCTGGTGCGTGTACGTCTTGCCCTGCCGGACAATTCTGGTTTGTCCTGACTGACTTTTGAGTCATTGGACACTTGGACCATTCTTTTCCTGTAAGATGGATGTGGTTTTCTGCGTGGTCAGTCTACTCTACTTTCCCAGTCCCCTTTCCCAAGCTTTCTTAGCTTCCTTGTAGTGCTGCCCTCTGTGTTTGGACTGCTTGTGTTGCACATCCGTGCTGTGGAAGTGACTAGTGCGTGTACCACCTTCTAATGGAAACTGTAACCGATGCTTGGAGAAAAAAGTGCTCGGGGGAAAACTGGTGTCACCGGGATGTCCATCCACCAGTGTCCTACACTACAACCTATCGTGTCCTTGCAGGCGTTGAGCTAATCACCGCGTTCTATGGCTGTTTGTATGCTGGCTGCATCCCCGTGACCGTGAGACCACCTCATGCTCAAAGCCTCACTGCTACTCTGCCCACTGTGCGAATGATCGTGGAAGTGAGTAACGGGGCTGTAGCCAAGAGCGTGGCTGGAGACTCGAGTCGTTATCACAGCTGTCCAAACTCCCATGCTGTTTACATGACAGCAGTGATTGAAGCACATCTTATTCCCCAAGGACAGTGTTTTCCTTCATAAAAGGAAAGAGAGAACCACCTCTCCTTATGTGGCAACGCAAATTGCTATGAAACAGGTGGTTTCTGAGAAATACTAACGGGATGTGAGCGCTTGAAACTTCCAATTGACACTCTTTACTGCTGGGCAAGTGCAGATCCTGCTATTAGTTCCTTTCCAAGCCCAGTAACCAGGAAAGGATGCCTCCCCATTATAACCGTGGGGAGAAAGCTAGATGGAGACCGTGTAATGTTCTCACCTGCTCTAAAGGTCCTCACCTGGTTACTTGCATTTTAGTTTGCGTTTGGGTTTTAGTGAAGGAAGAGCAGAGGGCAGTGTTGCAAAAGCCAAAGAACGTAATGCAAGTTGGTTAGGGGAAGCTGGCCACAGATGGTAAAATACTCTCTCTGATCATCGTATCTTGCAATGACGGTGCTGCTGGGACATGCTTTTGGTTTTTTGTTTTTTGGGTTTTTTTAATAAGTGTTTCTCTTTTTAGGTCAGCAAAGCTGCCTGTATTCTCACAACCCAGACCTTGATGAGACTACTGAGATCCAGAGAGGCAGCTGCTGCTGTAGATGTGAAAACCTGGCCAACCATCGTTGACACAGGTGCGGTCCGTGGGCTGAAAGACTTTTTGAAGTTCTGTGTAGGCGTTACCATTGACTTCCAAAGGGACTGCCCCCCATTTCAGATGCTAACTGGATGGCTCTTAAGAATTTGTCTGAATATTTAGAAAACCAACCCAAGATAGAAGTTAGGTCTGACCTTGTTTACTGGCATCTCTTCTGCATTCGTTGAGCTATGCATGGAAAAGAATTTTACTGAAAAGCCATGTTGCAGACAGCTGTTCATTTCCTTAAGACACGAGCGAGTTGGTCTCTCCTCCCTTTTCCTGAGAATAAATAAATTTCTACATAGGAACGTTAGCGAGAGGCTGGTCCTATGCTAGTCTGTCTCTTTTGGAAAGAAAATTAATAGAAAGCTCTGTCATCCATCTTGGGCTTTTCAAAAGTTGTGTTCTCCTTTCACGTACCAGTTCAGTAATCACAAATTAACCACGTTTGTTCCTTTCTTGTGCAGATGACTTGCCCAGGAAGCGGCTGGCTCAGACCTATAAGCCACCTACGCCTGAAATGTTAGCATACCTAGATTTTAGTGTTTCCACAACAGGCATGCTTACAGGAGTAAAGGTACAGTAAAATGGTTTTGGAAGATGGGGGTTTCGGTGTCTCATCTCTGGCTGATATTCTGAACCACCTCCCGCTTTGACCTCTGCCAAAGCTGGCTCTTGTAGCTTAAATAAAGACTGTGCTTTTCTTCCAATAAAGCTATAGATCCGCGGCAGGTGATGCAGTGTGACTTTGTGCTGAAGATTTAGTTCTGCAGTGTAGGAAGACAGGTCTCGACAGTGGGCACAGGCATTCTGCTGCTGCCTCCCACTGGAGAGCCACTTGTTAGGGGAGCAGTGAGCGATGCGAGGAGCATAGTTGTGAGCTGCTGCTCTCCCCCCACCAAGAGCAGAAGAGGAACACAGCTGGCAGAGAAGAGGATAAGAAACTAAAAAATGAAAGCATTAGACTGTCATTAATGATCAGCTGTGTTTGGGATCTGAGGTGCCTAAAGCTGCGAAGCAATAGCTGTTGGTATCACTAATTCTGCTTTTCTGCGATGCTCTGCCTCTGCTATGGAAAGTAAAGGGAGAAGAAACGTAGTTTATGCAGAAGTGTTATCACGGCAAACCTGTCTGTGTTCTTACCTGCCTGTCTTGGCAAAGTCTTGTTCTGAAGTCCTTGAATTTCAGCACGGTTTCTCCGTCTCTCGTGTTGCAGATGTCCCACGCCGCAGTGAGCGGCCTTTGCAGGGCAATCAAGCTTCAGTGTGAGCTCTACTCCTCTCGGCAGATTGCAATTTGTCTTGACCCCTATTGTGGACTCGGTTTTGTGCTCTGGTGCCTTTGCAGGTATGACTTTTGAGGGGGGAAAAAGGAAAAGATTAACTCCTGGCAGGCTACAAATGGGAAATGGTGGCCCATGTCTTTATCTGTTGTAATTACAGACAGATTATGTTGACATTACCAAAATTACTAATTTACGGTAAGGGGAGAATTTGTCTTTGAACTGACAATAATATGTTCCCGTTTCCTGCAGATTAGCAAGATGTTATCCTGCCTTGATTGTGTGTATTTGTGCTGCCAAATATTACTGGCTCCAGAATGTTTCTCTTGCCTTTCTTCCTTGATTATATGTTGCAGTAAGGGAGTTTTCGTTCCGTAAACTGTACGGTTGAACCAGTTCTCTTCCTTCACTCAGACAGTGTGTGTGCACGTTTGTGTGTGTATAAATTGTTATTCTCGTACAGTAAGTTGTATTTTTAAAATGAGGTTGCTGCAGAAGGTGGGCATTGGAGCTGTTATCAGTTTGCCTCATGCAGAGTCCCGCAGCCTACTTTTGGTCTAGCAGGAACGTAATATGCAGATACAGTAAATATTAATGTAAAGATAACTACGTGCTACACAAAATGTTTTCTTCCTTAATATTCTCCACAGTGTGTATTCTGGACACCAGTCAATTTTAATTCCTCCTATGGAGCTGGAATCCAATCTTTTTCTCTGGTTATCTACTGTCAGCCAGTATAAAATAAGGGACACTTTCTGTTCCTATTCAGTTATGGAACTGTGCACAAAGGGACTTGGAAACCAAGTTGAAATGTTAAAGGTAAGAAATGTTTTCTAAGTGTTGTGTTACATGGATTAAGGAAACTGTGGTTGTAAAGCAAAGTGATACGATTGTTGAGTACAACAGTTTTTTCCTGTTGCACACGTCTCCAGTCTGCAGCTTGCTGAAAAAGCAAAAGCAACAAAAACTGTTTGCAGCCCCAGGAAATCAAAAGGTTTGAAATTGAGTCGGGCGTTTGTATTGCAGTGTAGGTAGCACATTGCCAGTGAGTGTCAGAGACTGCTGGGCAAACCCTAAAGAGAGGGTGCCAGCAGCAGAATGCTATGCAGAAGAATTGCTTATGTAACAGTCTGCAGTGAAGGCTCAGACCAGCACATGATGTAAAGCACACATGTTCGGCAGTTTGCTAAATAGAGGTGTTTTCTGCTTGGAGATGAGAGGAAGAGGAAAAAAAAAATAGCTACATAAACCTCTTGAGGTGGCTTTTTGCACGGGGTTCACTGCAGCAGCGTACTCCATCCATGAGATTAAGGATTAGTCTTGTTCTGTTGGTGGCATAGAGTTCTGAAGGTGGGGTGTGTCACCAGTTAAACAGCATAACGCATGCATCCGAATGACTGTTCGGGGCTGTTCAGTGCATTCATGCTCATGTCTAGAAATAATAATGGATTCTGGTCCCAGTTCTGTTGGAAGACTTGGCGTAATCCCAGTAAATTACTTCACTCTCACTTGGCTTGGTTTCCACCTATATAAATAGTGAATATCAAATGTAGCCTTAGCTGAAGACCCCTGCAGAAGCACACGACGCTACGTTCTGTAGCAGCGGAAGAAGCACTGTTAATGTTTTGTTCTAGCAGTATTTCTGGCCTTTGGTCAGACACATTTTGTAATTACAAATAGAAGCTGAAAAGAGGAAATAACCTGAACACAAGACCAGGGTTTGTCCTGCATTTCCCGAGCAATTTCCAGGGATAAAACGCAGATGTCACTTCTTGTGAGGGGACAGGCCTTGGTGCAGTGTGGCAGAGGTAATTAGCACACACAGTCCTTTGCACTCCCTTGTGTTTTTTGCAGGCACGAGGAATTAATCTGTCCTGTGTCCGGACTTGTGTGGTAGTTGCAGAGGAACGGCCGCGAGTTTCTCTCACTCATTCCTTCTCCAAGCTCTTCAAAGACATTGGCCTGTCGTCTCGTGCCGTAAGCACCACCTTCGGGTCAAGAGTCAACGTTGCTATCTGTTTACAGGTAACGCGAGTGCTTTCTAGGACGTGTTTTGGCACTGGCCTCAGATTTCCAGATTCAGTTGTATTCTGAATCAGCAAGCTTCCTAACCTGCATACGCTTCTGCGTTGTTAGTGTAGGCCAACATCTGCTTTGTAGAGAACAGCTGGCACAAGATTTAAGCAGCTTCTCTTGTTTTATATGTAACTGCGAGATTATATCGCAGATGCTCAAAACAACTGAAACATGACGTTAGAGAACTGTTTCTTTCCATGTAAACAATGACTAGTTGCCCCAGGGCTGATAGCTGAGTGCTTGGGCTCCATAGCAGCTTCCCCGCTCCCCAAGGATGCATCCCACACCGGTGTTACACTCGGTATGGTGAGAAAATAGACTGTTTACTGAAGTGTTTCCCTTAGTGCAACAGCAAAGGTGGGGAGATGGGAATATGAATTTTGCTGCCAGTAAGAAACCCCCAGAAATACTCATGAGCCCAGGCAGAAGTTACCCTGACTTCTGTGAATATATTGAATTTTTTTTTTAAATGTTAACTCGTCAGGGGACGTCTGGACCCGATCCCACCACGGTGTATGTAGATCTGAAATCCTTGAGACATGACAGGTACGGCAAGTTTACTTAAACTCATACGATAACTCTTTATAAAACGTTGTAATGGTTCTGAGCTATCACACCTCTCAGTAGTTTTCAGCTCTTATTTTTTTTTTTCCCCCCGACAATGTTTTCATTACCTTCAGAGTACGTCTGGTGGAAAGGGGAGCTCCACAAAGCCTGCTGCTTTCAGAATCTGGGAAGGTAAGTTCGTGTTATTACCTAGAGGCGTGGCGCAAAGCATCTGATGACCACGTATTTCTTTTTATGCCCCTTATGATGTAGGCGTGTAGCTAGGAAAGGTAGGCCTGTGGCATGGCGTGAGAAGAGGTGATAGCTGGTTATGCTGTTCCTCTGGAAAGGTAGTTAGACTTAGAATGAATTATCTGTTGATTTAGGAGCACGCTTTGCTGAAACAGTTGGAAGAGTTGGTTCTGTTCCCAGCAAATGAACCAAAACAGAAGTGTCTGCTGTTGTAGCCTTGAAATCAGCATGCATTTGAGATTTACTGTAGCTCTTACTCCCCTCTTTAAATGGATTAACAGAAAGATGTTTCCCAGTAGTTTTTAACATTGAGTTCTGCAAAATCAAGGCCTAGCAACATTAACAGGCCTAGAGTGCCCTACCTGTGTGGCTCCTGAGTCATGAAATACGTTCATATTGTTAGAGAACTTCAGTGTACGTGTCCTAGCATGTTTTATACCGGTTTGTAATTTCTTCGGGTGAAATCACGCCTTTCCGGGCGTGAATGAACAGCCTTTGTATTTCAGTTGCGCGTGAAGGTAATTCATACACAGATTACATACTCCTTCTTGTGATCTTTAGATTTTACCTGGAGTCAAAGTAGTCATTGTTAATCCTGAGACAAAAGGGCCTCTTGGAGATTCTCATCTTGGGGAGGTAAGCACAGGTTGCACTATTCGGGGAGCTTCTCCTCTTGTCTGCTTCTTGGGCTGAGTTCTCCCTGTTCCATTATGTAAGTTGCTGGGTGACGGTTTGTGAGTGGTGGTACTTGCAGGCCTTTTTAAGCTGAGTTATTGCCGGAGCGCTCAGAATTTGTGTGTGTTACTTTACTGTCAAGTTTAAAGAAAAAAGAAAAGGCAAGCCTACTAGAAAGGAAGGCATATTCCAGTCTAAATCTTGCATAACTGGCTTCCAGGTAATCTAATTTGCATTCTGCTTTCTTTATCTCGATTACACCCAAGTATATTTGATCTGTGTTGATAGATTATTATCAGGTTTTGGACTTCACATGTTATAAAATCTGCAGTGTATGTACTCAGTTAATCCTCAGCTTACAGTTGTTAGGAGAGTAGATCTGCAAGATGAATTTTTAAGATTCTACACGGTATTTGGAGGTTTGAGTTAACTGTAAACATTTCTGGGTCTGGGAAATCTCAGATAAAAAGAGAACCTTCTTGTTACAGTTTATTATCGGCTTCGTTTTAATGTTCAACAGATGTTCTGGCTTTGTAGTGTATGGATCTGACTGGTTTTCCACTTCCTGTACAGATTTGGGTGAATAGTCCACACACAGCCAGTGGCTACTATACGATCTATGACAATGAAACCCTTCAAGCCGATCATTTCAACACTCGTCTGAGCTTTGGCGATGCTGCTCAGACCCTTTGGGCTCGGACTGGATACCTTGGTTTTGTTCGTCGGACAGAGCTCACGGCTGCCAGCGGAGGTAAGGCAGGAATTAGTCTTCATCTTTTAGATAAAGAAGAGTTTTCTTTCACACTACGCAGCGATTAAATCCTGGTCCACGTGTCTGGATACGACAGACACTTTGTTTTATCTAAATTCCATTTATTGTCTGCCACTTTCTGTTTTCTTAACACACATATGCTTCATTTCCCGTCTCTCCTCTAGAGCGCCACGATGCACTGTATGTTGTTGGAGCACTGGATGAAACTTTGGAACTGAGGGGACTGCGTTACCATCCAATCGATATCGAGACTTCTGTATCTCGAACACACAGAAGCATTGCTGAATGGTAAAAGAGCCGTGAAAAAGGAATTCATCCTAACCTAGCTGAAATGTAGCAATGTTTATGCAAAGATGCAGGATTTGATAGAAAAAAATGCGTAAGGCAAATCCAGATACTTTTCTGTGTTACCATCAACAAGTCACGCACCTCGTTTCCCATCTGTGGATCAGAATAATACCGGGCTGGCTGACTCAGTGTTTTCTCACAAGCTTTAATTCAAAATAGATATGATGATTTCCTGCTCTGTGGTGTAAAGAACCATTTATATTTGAATCAGTGAAAGCAGTGTTCAGTTTGTATGTCACCCTAGGTAGTACTGAGGTATGTTCGAACTGATCTTTCACACGTCGGGACTAGGCCTTGGAGCTAGATTCGCTCGGAAATGCAGCCCAGAGCGGGTGGTAGATTCCATCCAGGGATAACGAATTGTAAACTTTGGATCTTTGTGAAAATAACTGGGCTTTCTGGTTTGTTTTTTTCTTTTTTTTCTCCTTTTTAACTTCTAGTGCTGTATTCACCTGGACCAACCTGCTTGTGGTTGTCGTGGAGCTGTGTGGCTGTGAACAGGAAGCCCTGGATTTAGTTCCTCTAGTTACAAATGTGGTCCTGGAAGAACATTACCTGATCGTGGGAGTGGTGGTGGTGGTGGATCCTGGAGTTATTCCTATCAATTCCAGAGGAGAGAAACAACGAATGCATCTCCGCGACAGTTTTCTAGCTGATCAGCTAGACCCCATATATGTAGCCTATAACATGTGACACGTGTGGGGGAAGCGGTGTTCAGAAACTTTGTGGGACCACTAAATGACAAAGGGTGGCTAGAGAAATGAAGCTGGTGAATATTACTAATACTTGATATCAAGTTTGAGATTGCTACCATATTCCCTTCATCTCATCCTGTGGTATTAAGCTCGCGTTAACTACCGGCGGACTAAAGGAGATGTGGTAGACAATGGAAAACGTTTGTAACAGTTTACTGAAATACGAGCTTTATAGCAAATGCAAAGTTGACAAGTGCGTGAGCTCCAAAATTCCTAAGGCCTTTACAGTAGTGTTACTTTTTTCATCTGTTGTACATATTTGTATTTTTATCTAATACTGGTTTAGGATTCTATAAGGGGAGGGTTTATTTAGTTAAGATAATAAACTATTAAGAAAAGGGTCATCAGAGTTCTGCAGTTCCCTGCTATGTAATGTACTTTGCATCTGTACTGTAGCTGTTCATTCCATGGGATCACACGACTGATTTAAAATTGTGCCATGACCAAATCACTAACTTACGGAATCTAAGAGTTACTTATGCATATAGATATTTCTTGACTTTAAAAAGATTTTTGCCTATATTTTAAATATGTAAATATTATTATACATAATTCACTTAGATAGAAAATTGACTTGGATAATGCTGACAGCTGAAGGTAGAAATTGTTCAGGACAAGTAACCTTTGTGGTCCTTAGCATAATTGCGTTTGGTTGGACAACTCACAAGACACACGCATCTTCCACAAGTATTTCAGTACGTCGTCTTTTCTTGCTGGCCAGAAGTGTGTCACAGCACGTAGAAACCTATGATTTTAAGGCATGTCCTTCTAAAAGCAGCTGAATGTAAACAGTAACATGGAATTGAGTAGAAATCACAGTGGAAGTGCAAAATGCTCAACTGAAACGATGCACCTGAGTGACGGCCTCTGCCTCCACCCTCTGGGACACCTCGTGTTTAAAGAGGGGGGAAAAAACCCTTTAGATTGACACACAGTTAAAGTCGCTGTTTGTGCGATTCGGTTGTTCTTCCGTGCAGGTCCCTCTAGACAAACGCTGTAACTAAGCTTCGGTGTAAACTGGGAGGCAACAACCCAGTTTTCCTCAAAGCATTCGCTAGAAAGAATTCGATCGTTCTGGGGTTTAAGTTGAATGCAATTTTTCTTTAACAGGAGGGGGCACGAAAATGAGACAGAGCAGTTCTGGTAAACACATTGTTAAATAACTTTGTGAAAATGAATATCCCAGCCTTCAACCTGTGTTGGTTTTCACGTTAGTAAATGTAAAGAAACAGAAGCCTTGGAGTAGCCAGTATAAGCTCTTGCTGTTAGGAAGCAGTTGCTTGGTGCCTGAGGGAAAGATGGTGTTCAAGCTTCGACTCAAAATTACCTTTCTTTTGTCTAACAATAATCCTTTAAGGACAATTAGTTTCCTATGGGTGTTAAGAAAAACTGATATTGGGAGCAATGAGAGCTGATATGCGATACTGCAACAGGGATTTTTTGACTCAGATGTGGTATATGGTGTAAATAAACTTGTTAAAATGTTCCAGATTACCTCATTCAAAGTTTTTAGGCAGTTTTTAAAAGGTTTGTAGTATGAACTCTGAAGATCCTGTGGCAGTTACCAGAGCAGAACCCAGGGTATCTGTGAGCAAACCCCGGTTTTGTCCTTGAAAAACTCCTGACGCATTCTGTTAGTTCTTCGCTGAAGACAGGAGTATTAAAATTTAAAGGAGAAGTTCCGAGTGGTATTTTTGAAAATGATTTGGTGGGGGAATAGATGTAGAAACTGGAAGTTCCTACGGAAAGTCTGGACATGAGAGTTCTTTCAAGCGCTTCAGTTCACAGGTGCGCGCTTCTGAACGATTCCTGGATCTGCCGCAGACGTAGGACGGCACCGCGGATGCGATCTTCACGGTATCGTGCTGCTGCCTGGGCATGAAAGGTGCTTGTGTTAGCAGCAGGGGTGCTGTCTGGTTTCTTAAGACGTGCGTCCTAAAATACCTGTGCATGAGGTCTTTGATACATTGAGCTTTAACAGATTGGCCCCAAAGCGAGGGAAGTGCCAGGTGTCACTGTGGCTGATACCGCTGGTGCTGCAGCTTGGGTAAAGTGCACGAAAGTTCTCCCTTTTCAGCCAGCAAGCTCTTGTTCCATGTTACGCATCGCTCTGGTTTTTATGTTTTCTTGCACAGCAGTGACTTGCAGTACAGCTTCACTTTGTTGTTGGCCATTTCAGAAAAAATGCTGATGGTCTTGACCTTTTTCTTTCTCAAAGTAAAGCTTTAGATGAATCGTTTCAACGAATACTTGACTTGTCCTTTGAAGTAGGTTTTAAGTACGGTTCTAGGACTGTCTGTTATTTTTACTCGCGATTTTTCAGAAATAAAAACCGCGGGTATTAGTTGTATCAAAGATTCCCAGTATGTGGCAGACTGACTCTCTGAAATGGCATTTTTGAATGACATACTGGATTATTTTGATTTATTTTTTTTTCCTTGGTTTTTCTCTGGCTAGGTTTTGATAGTTTCTTACCGTTTGGGGTTTTATCTTGCAAGTTTACTGTGTACTCCTAATCTTTATTGTGGCATGTTACATTTCTCTGCGTTGGAGAACTGTGAGTTTACAGACCTGCCCATAGAGTGAGATAACATTCCGTTGCTGATCGCCAGTAAGTGACATGTAGCAGCTGGCCAGTTTGGACTTTATTGAATGCTCTTGTCCGTGTTTGGCGCAGTGAAAAGCAATGGACTGGAGAGGAGGAAGCACAGAGCTGTGAACCTGGAGACCCTGATCCCTAACTCCAGCTCTGCTAACAGCTTGCCACAAGGCCTTCCATGGGGCATTTCACTCCTTCAGTTTCTTCCTCCGTAGCTGAGGACATTATCAAATCCTTACAACATCCCTGTGAGGTAACTAACTGTACAGCACTAAGTGCTAAGTATTTTTCAGTGCTAGCCTCTTTGAGGTTGGGGTCAGTTTGTTCTTCCAAACTGATAAATGACTATTTGGTTGTCGTGGGAGGGCTGTCAGATGGGACCGTTCTGCTTGGTCCCATTCCGTACGAGAACGAACCAAGATAGTTCACTTCCGAAAACTAGCAGGGCCGCTGATGTTGCGTGTTCGGGTTCAGAGCTGGATGCTTTTCTGTCACCACTGAATCAAGCGTTGAGTCCCAAGCGGCAGGCTCCCCAAGCCACTTTGACTCTGCAGCTTATCCAGCTGCAGAAGGCAAATTATCTCCTCCTGTTGTCCGTCAGATTCCAAGCTTGCAGCTGCAGTGAAACTTAAAAACTAGGAATTCTTAACACTTTGAACTAAATCTTTTCTATGTCTGACTGTTTTGAGTGTTCCCTAAGCAAAATACGTGGGTACAGGTAATTTCAAGTCCTGTTTTGTTAAAAGTTGCACTGCATTTCTGATTTAAATAAATGTAATTGAGATGTGTCATACTAACTGTCCTAAAAACATGGCTGTAAAAACAAGATAAATTTTAGCCCTAAATGCAATTTTTCTTTCAGTTTCTGTCAACCTATTTACCATTGTCAAATTCAGACTACAGCTTTATGTAATTATGTATAAAGTTTTTATTTATTTAAAATTAGATTAGATACACATTTTTAAATTTAACATCTGGCTGGACAGTGTTCCATTAACGCATTGATTGTGTTTCCTTTGTCTTGTGTTAATAAATATTGATGCCTGATTGCTTGCTTTGTTCTTCATCTGCTGTTTAGCTGAAAGATTTTTTTTCTTTTTTTTTTTTTGTTAAGAAAGCAAACGGGTTAGCATTTATCCTGGTGAAAGGGAGAACTTGTATTTTTGCAAATATGTTACGTCCCTTGTATGTAGAAACGTGTGAGGTGCAGAGCTGTGGCAAGCCGAGCTCCCTGCACCGCTGGGGCTGGACAGAGCTGCCTTGGGCCTTCAGCAGCAGGCCCTTGAGCTTTTGAAATTGGGGTTACGACTGAGGGTGAGCAAGACACCGTTTTAAGCCCAACCTCCCTATTTAAGATTGTACTGCAGCATTTAATATTCTTTATTCAACTTCTGGTTGGAATTCGGGACTGGTACAGTTCATTTTGAACCAGGGGACGTGTGGACTCTGAAACCTTTGCGATTCCCAGCGAGACATGAGGGGTTTTGTCCTCTGCAGGGCTAAGGCAACTGTGGAAGGCTTTGTGTGAGCTGAGCAATAGAAACTGTGATGGCATCTGAGATTTAACGCTGCATAACCTCTGCTGGCCAAAATGAACCACGGAGGTTTTGTGAATATATAAAAAAATATTCATAAATGTTAAGATACAGTTTAGTGCCAGCGAGGATGCAATTAATGTAAACACAACACCAGCTCCTGTCTGTGCGTGCGCCTAGTAGTGGGGGGGTGTTTCTGGGTTGGACTGTACTTAGACACATTATTTCCTACAAATGATAAGTAGCAATTTTACCATGGTTTCTTTTGAAAACACTTCATTTTCAGTAAATCTTTCTTGTATTTTAAAATTATTTGTTTAATATTGGGAAAACCTCATTAAAAAAAACCCCAAACAATCTAACTACTAACTAACTTGGAATTAAGTAAATTAAACAGCCAATACATCTTTCCTTTCCATAAATACATTTAGAATTGAGCCATCAGATCTCCCAGATGTCTGAAGATTTTTGTTCTCGTCGTCACAGCTCCAGCCCGGGCCCGTTCTCTGGTACTGTAACTTACTCCACCGCGTGAGCTTAATACTGACCAGGTGCATGAAACTTTGCATAATTCTCAGGAAGAGAAACCTGGAGAACGCTGATGCTTTGCAGCAGGGGCTGCGGAAGGTATCGTCGGGGGAGCAGGAACCGTACCCGGGCTTCACTGCATGCGGATCATCCCCGGCTGACGCTCCGCAGTTTGACCTCGCGGAGACGAAGGCCCTGGCGTAAACCAAGTCTGGGCGGGGGGCACTTCAGGAAAGTAAAAGGAAACAAAGGTTGAGAACTGCAGGTGAAATAACGAAACGGTTCTGCGTAGCACCCAGGGGCAGAAAGGGTTCATCAAAACCGTTTCTCAGCCTTTTGCAGGTCAGGGCAAGGCGGGAGCTGCTGAAGTTGGCGGTGGCGCTGGACAGGAACGGCTGAGGGGCGGTGCTGCGCTCCTGCCCGCGCGCTGCTCCTGCTGCTGCTGCAACCTTCGTTAACCGGGAATTCGGATTAAAACCGCCCCGCCCGGGGGCAGCTGCCGCCACGCTGCTCCCCCCTCCC
>VZSC01001631.1:257720-305655 GCA_013398225.1 Steatornis caripensis | reverse complement strand
GAATTAACTCTATCATAGCCGAACCCAGGACAGCGTGGGACAAGGGCTTGCCAGAAAATAAATGAGATAATCGTTTGGCATCTGAATTCCTCACTGTCTTTCTCATTCATTTTCTTTTCTTTTTTTATTTTTATTTTCTTTTTGAGCCTGANGGCTGCTTTGGGTCGGCTACCCCCTGCCAGCGTTCTGGGGAGAATTAACTCTATCATAGCCGAACCCAGGACAGCGTGGGACAAGGGCTTGCCAGAAAATAAATGAGATAATCGTTTGGCATCTGAATTCCTCACTGTCTTTCTCATTCATTTTCTTTTCTTTTTTTATTTTTATTTTCTTTTTGAGCCTGAACTGTTCCTTCCCTAGTCTGATGTTCCCTATGCCAAGCAATCGCTGTTTGCCAGCAAGCAGGCGCCGACGCTAGGACCGATGGTGTGCCGGCAGCACCTGTGTCGTGGAAGGCTTCGGCAACAAGAGGCAGAAGCTGTTCACCAGTGTTCTTAATTCCCCAAGAGCAACATCTGTGCTCTCTTTTCCTTGCCAGTCTTCCATGGAGCTTCTGGAACAAGATACAGAAACAACACCTAGATTAGTGAGATGCCTGTAATTAGTAGGCTTCACTAACTCGCTAATGAATAACAGTTGTGTCCAGCAGTAAAAGAGATCGTGGAAACCATGGGTCGCATTATCAAATAAGATTAATAATAAGCAAAAGGTCACCTCTGATTTTTCTTTATTCCTCAGAAAAGCAGCTTAAAATTTATCTTGCTTCCCTGCCCACCCCAACACGCTTGTATTCCCACTGCAGCCTTAGACGTACTGCGTGAGAGCAGGCGGTCAGTCAGTGTCCACCAAGATGCTGTTCTCCAGGCCAGCACAAGGGCCACGTGTGTTTTCCCTTTTTCTGATTTAGTTACATGAAGCTTTGTAATGCAGCTGTGACCTGGGATAGCCAGAAGATCCAGCATCGGGGTGCGGGGTGGTGTGATGGAGCATCAGGCAGCCACCCAGTAGTTAAGTGTCTCCGGATGCGGCTGTGGGGAAAAAAAAAAAAAGATTTCTGGTTCACTGGAGGTTTTGCTATTTTGCCACTCACTTTCAGTATGAAAAATATCAAAGAAAAGGAAAAGTGTCCGACCAACTGTGACCACCCTGGAAGAGGCCATTCCCTCCAGTTTCGTTGCTGTTCCCAGCTGCCCTGACGAGCTGCTAGAGCCGTGGCAGCCCCTGCCCTGATCCGGACCCTTCGGGTCCTGCTCCCACATGGCAGCCCTCTCCCAGCCAGGGCTCCGATATGACACTGGTCCTTCTCTGCACTAAATAGTCAAACCCAAGGTGTTTCAGTGGAATATGTGCAAATAGCTCTGTCCCAAAAGACTCCAAGCTATGAGGAGCTAAAGGCACAGCAGTGTGTGAAAAGGGTCCCTTCTTTTGCTCTACGCATCGTAGACAAAATCTGCCATTTGCAGGATGATTTGGATGGTTTGTTTTCATCCATATTGCACAAAATTGCAGACTATAATACAGCTTTACTCACCTTGGACTTCACATTTGCCAAGTGAAAGTATATGGGGGAAATAAGACAACTGTATTTTTTGCAAATCCTACCTTTCCCCACCCACTTCTGGCTTTCAAGCTGCCTCAGAAAAATAGAAATCTTCCCTTTACGTCCAGCTGCGATGAATCAAGAAGATGTTCAGGTGTTTGAAACTACTTTAAAAGGTCTCCACCAACTGGTTGAAATACAAGAAATACAGTTTTCTAGATAAAGAACACATATACATATCTATACAGATTAAATATATATTGAAAATCTATGCTCAATTTATGAACTGTCATGGCTCAGGAGCAAACCCAACCCATTTTTCTTCTCATCCCTGTGGGGCAGTGCACGTTTCCAGCTAAAGGAAATATTAAAAGTAGAAAGGATCGTTGTTCTGATGTTTACTTCATGTGTCAGTAAAGGCAGCAGAGTGACAGGGTCAGGTTTTGTCTTTTTACTTGTAAATTATTGGGTACAAGTAGCAAGAAGAGCGGAGGTGAGGTGTACGTGCAGCAAAATGTGATGATAGTTACCTTCTAGGTTTAATAAAATAGCTAAAACTGGGAGGATACGATAAACAGGTAAACTCCGAGGGATAGCAATGTGCCTCATGGGCTTTGCACACTAACAGAGGCAGAAAGCCTCTCTCTGTCCTGAACGCTTTAGCCTCAGGTGTTTCATACACCACACACTTTAACATAGATGTTTTCCTTATGAACCACAATAACTAACTGCCCACAATATCAGTCAAATTTCAATCAGTTTGAATGAAAAATCAAAGGCACAGACTTTAGTCTACAATTGTGTTTTACACTAAAACCAGCCATTTTTAGTTCTACCATGAGTTCCCTTTCTGTAGAACCAGTGTGGTTCTGACCCATTTCTGAGACAATGAAACCCAGCCAGTGAACGGTCTTTGATCAGTGTCCTTTTTTTTCTTTTTATTTAACTCTTTGTTTTTAAAGCACGTTTTGGTGCACCTATTTCCAAGGATTTAGCGGGAGAGATTTGGACTGGACCAATGACACGGCTGATACACAGAGAAGAAAACAGGCCTGCTAATAGTGGTGGAGCTTACTGAAATAAAATAAGCCCAGGAGCACGTTACCTTGCTCTGCAGCCTGAATTTTAACGTGTGGGTGGATGTGAAGGCTGCCAAAGAGTTTAAGTTGCAGGCGATGAGTTCCCTTCATTGGCTAACCGCTGTAATCTGGTCAACAGGGAACGTATGTGTCATCTAAACAACATCCATCAGACTTTGGTTTATTTCTTAAGCAGAAGTTAACAGGAAGGAGGAAACACACAAAAAAAGGGCAAGCTATAAACCCATTGGCTCCTTCCATGCGTGTGGCTGGAACGGTGGGGCCAAAGCTCTTATTGCACAAATATATAGTGGCGGCTAAGCTGGAAAAATATGAGAACTATGCACAAAAAAGTTGCTCACTTGTACTTTGCATATAGACCTCAAGAGAATGTGCTATTTTAAATTCAGTTTCCTATCAAACAAAAATGAGCAGCTGGAGTCCTGTAGCTTAACCACTTCTAAACAGCTCACTTTGGTAAAGTTTTAACATTTCACTCGAATGTAAAATTTCAACATTTATGTTCTACAGTGTGATGAAAGCCAACTTTTCTGCTATATTATGTAATGTAATAAATGACAGATTGAAAAATTCAACTTCATTGAAATGTCTTTTTATAATTGCCCATGGTGGTGTAAGATGTACTTAGTGAAAATGTGTTGACTTAATGGATGCAATTGAATCATGGTTTTCTGCTGGCACACCATCACAGCGAAAAACAGCCTTTGCTGATATTTTCCTATTTCCCTGTGTGGCAGGACACTGAGGAAAGCTCTTGCAAAACACAAAACTTTGTCCTTTGAATGTACAGGTAGTATCCAAGTGATAGCCTTTTGCTTTTTAAGTAAATAAAGGTTATTCAGGAAAAATAAAAATTATTTTAAAATCTGGTCTTCATCTCCCAACAGAAGGAGGAAAGAGTGCTCAAGTGCCTCCCTACCTCCAGCTTTGGCTCCTTCGGTGCTTGCATCACCACCACCTCCTCACTGCTGTGAGTTGATGTTTTTCAGCGGAGTGATGTAATCCTATGCAGTAAGGATGGTCCTGGGGAGCGATGTGCTGCTCCCCAGAAAGCCTGAGCAAGTTCAACCCTCATTCATCCCACAGGAAAAATAAAGCCTTTCCCCAAATGGGGACACATAGACAGAACAAGGTGCTAAATGTTGTGATTTATTAGCTCATAAATGCAGATTTAATGATTCATGAGTTTTCTCCTGGATGGGCAAACACGCTTTCTGCAGGACATTAACACTAAGTGCCTCTGAGCAATCTGGTTGCCTGTCAGGTGAGGAGGACATAGCCTGCTGTACCTGAACAAGTCCTTTCTGTGTCTTGAGGACAGGCCACCACAGAATCAGTCCATCGAGCTGCAAAAAAACTAATTAACCTTGGAATCAAAATTATTTCACTGTAAGACCGAACAGGTTTCAGTCTTTCTTTACAGTTGGGCATGTCTGCCAATTTGACAGAAGATTTTTTTTCAGCAATCTTACCCCAAAACTTTTTCTACTTCTCAGTGATATCGCAATAAAACTAATTGTAAGTCTACTTATTTGTGCAATAGAATTGTGTATATGGATACGAGACCTTCATGAGTGAAGTGTTGAACAGCTTTGTGTTTTGTGGAGTCTGTAGACATGTTTAAGGAAAACAAGGAGAAGACACTGTCAATGTCTCCATGCACTGACCCTCTGAGCTTGTCCTGGTTTGCTCCACCTGTAGATGCCGTTAAAGATGGTGTAGTTATTTAGTTAAAGTATGATTATTAGCCAAGTCACTTACATATCAGTCCGTTTGCTTCAGAGAGATCTGTGGCTATAAAAACACTTGCCAGCCTGCAACTCACGTTATGAACAAGGACAACTGCGTGTAAAAATAAAAACAAAATAACACTCTGCTTCTAAAAGCAGAAAATTCACATTTCCAATGGTTTTGTGGCAGTGACAAATCAAGGAAAAACTGCCAGCCCTTTCTCTTATCTAGCCGGAATTGCAGTGAGTCAACATCCACACAGGAGAGTGGCCTTGGCCATGAAGTTGATAACCACAGCACGTGATCCTCGTGCATCTCCTCCGCCAGGCCATTGGTGTACACGTGTCTTATGTTCCTGCCATATCTGCATGTGGGCCAGTGAAGGACAGTTGTGTCCTCTGCGATTTGTTCTTGAGTTTTACATATTATAAAGTCCTATGCCACTGTTGTGTTACAAATGCATTGATAGTATTTTTGGGTGAATTTCATCTGTAGGCAAAAAGAAAATAAACAAACCTAGGATATCTATGCACCAAGTGAGTCTACTCCTGTGGTCAATCCCTGCTGAGGATTTGGTCTTAGGAGTGGAAGGTAAATCCATGAGGAATAGGGTTTACTTCACAGGCTCGCTAATATTTTGCTCTACGCCTTACTGTTTTTCTTGCATTTAGGTATTTTCAGCTGCAACAGACCTAACAGATTGCTAACATATTATTATGTATCACTCTTGTCTCAATAGGCAAGAAAGAAAATGAGACTCTGCAGTTGGACTTAATTTTTATGCATAAGAATTTTATATGTAGATATATACATACATACATACATATATACATATATTTATAGAACATGTTCTTTAGAAGCAACGGATCTAACATAACATTCAAAATGTGTTGTATTTAATATCACATGGTGGAGGAACCCCCACCTGTTTGTGGGCTTTGGGTTGTGTCTTGGGCAGTGCCTTCTGGGTGTGTTTGGCTGCAGGTTGCCACAACTTCAACTGCTACCATTGACATACCATGCTCTCATACATAAAATCTGTTGACTGGTGCTTAAAAAAAAAAAAGAGGTTGATTCACATGTAGTGTAGATAGTTTAGTATAGTAAATATATACTTCATTAGAGTTTCACAGTGAGCATAGTCATACAGATGCAGGGATGGGGGAAGAGCAAGAGGGTTGGAGGTCGGCCAAGTGAAAGAGAATAAATTTCAGCATGTCTTCCCCACACATAGCAATAGGTATCTCTAACAGCTGGACATCCATCAAAAGACTAATGAAAGTCATGTCATCCTGCTCTTTTTTTTTTTTTTTGTAGCTGGTGGCTAGTAACACTTTCAAGCTCCCTGATTTTTCAGCCAAACAGGAATACTAATTAGCCGTCACATTTTTCCCAGGTGTGTACAGCATTGTTTTAAGTCTCCAACCCAGAACTAAACAAACTTTAAGTTCCTTCTTAGTTAATATTTAGCAGTGCAAATAAGGCCGTGATTATTTCACAAGGTGTCTTGTAATAGTTACCTGTTTTATTTTCTCTTCCTGACAACGGATTACAAAGTTCTGAGGCTGGGAGACAACTAAAATATCATATCAAAATGTAGCTCATATTTATCCTGATTTCTGCTTAAGGACAGTCACACCAGGATCTGTATTTGTATCCAAAACAATCTTTCTCCAGTTAATCGCTAAATTTGTTTTTGAATTCTCCAAATAAATCCATAACGAGGGTTGTCTCAGAACTTAAGGGAGCTTTCAGAATTGTGTAAAAACTCCCAGAAATGTCTTCCAAAGGTCATGAATTTTGTAAGGGTGAGAAATTTTAACACTGACTTTAACAGTTCCTTGTTTTAGAACTAATACAGGATATTTTTATTTGATGTAAAAAGAAAAAAGGGTCCAGAGAAAGTTTTGTCAGTGCAAATAGATTAATTTTAAATTCTAACTCTGGAAAGTCTTAATTCTGTATAATGTTACTTCACAAGATTTGAACTGATTAGGCAGTTGAGGGTAAGGTTTGGTGCTGAAGTCCCTTGTGGTTAAGGTTCTGCACACACTTAACCAACAGTGATGACCATGGAAGGAATAAGAATGGATTAAACTTTTTCCTGAGTTACTTTTACAGACCCCTGACTGGAAGGTGTTCACCCACATGTACTACTGTTGTCATTGCGGTGAAGGTGTTAAAGTCAGTTTTAGCTCCAAAATGGATATGAATGCGAATGTGCAAGTTAAGTTTTGTCCTGGCCCCACCCTACAGAGGGGAAATGAAGTAACATTTCTGCAGGAGTTGGTTGCTTGCAGGGACCTGTATGGGTGTGTGAGTCTCCGGAGAAGACCACGTCCCAGCTGAGAACAGGTCCTCTCATCACTAAGACAACATTAGTTGTTGGCTTTTTGGCCTCTGACTGCAGGAATAGGGTCATTTCAGGGGAAGCCATAAATTATCCTTGTTGGCAAAGAAGTCACTGCACTCCTCTGTGTGGTGGTGTGTCATTTGTCATCGTTGAGGATGGAGCAAGAGAGCAGTAGGGCCAGACCCACACCGGGATTTGGGCTGTGCCCTGCATCTCATGAGCTGACAGCTGCTCCTTTAGTGTTGAGCTGAGCCCCAAAACCTTCCCTCTTTCAGGCTGTGTGGGGTGACTGGTGATAATGCAAATGCTATCCATGACATATATAAAACCCTACTTGGTTTAGTCCATTAGCGTGGGCACAGAATCTACCCAGTGGCCCAGAAGTCCAACATATTTTCACTGTTTCTCCTTTCTGCCAGACCCTGTGTTTGCAGCAATGCTCATACTTCGCTTCTTTTTCTCTTAAACAAAATGATTCAGCCACTCTACATTAGTTGCTTGAAGGTCTGTCCGGTTGACCCTTCCAAAAATTGTTCGTCTGTCCTCTGTACATTGTCATCTAAATCAGAATGATAGGAAAGATAAGGCAGACTCAGTAATGCAGAGTGGGAAAAAATACATCACTGTAAAGACTTTTCATTCTGGTAGGTGAAGTGTTTAAATTCAAATGTCATTTTTGTGAGTACTTTGAGGAATTTGTTTATCTGTTACACTGCTTGGCACTCATGATGGTGTAAATAAATACAGAGCACACACTATGTTGGAAAAGAGGTTAATTTTCCCGTGCTTGAAAAATCTTACGGTGAAGATGGAGAGTGCTCTTCTAAAGTAATTTATGCTTAGGAGAAAAGTGTAGAAGGCACAAAAAGTGGTAGAGTTTTTCACTGATTGCTCGCTAGTAAGAAGATCAAGCAAATTACAAAGGCAGCTGGAGGTGACTTTAGACGTAAGTCAAAAAAAGTAAGCTATAAGGAATAGAAGAATATAATAGGCTTTTGCCACATTAATATATGCATGAAAGACTCCCTTTCTAAGTGAAATAATTCAACCATATTGTTAAGCTTCATGGGGTGAATAGATATATTCTCCCAGTTGCAGAATTTCCAGTTAAATCAGCGCCTTGCTGGCAAATTAGCTACTTATATCTGTGTTGGTTTTTACTGTCATTGCATGAAGATTGCCCATTGTGCTAATGGCTTTTGAGTCTGTTGTCATGCTGCTGTTAGGTGGAGAGCAATCGAAGGGGAAAAAGAAGAAAAAATGTACGCCATGCAGGTGGAGAAAAAGCCTAAGCCGCAGGATGACAAGCAACCCGTAGACTTTGCAGGAATTATGTGTAAAGGAAAGAAGACTGTCTGGCTGTATTTGACTTTTTACTGCTCTGCTGTCTTGCTATTATGCCATGAAAATAGTTTAATTAAAACACTTACAGCACTCCAGATGGAACACGGCTTTGAAGCAGGTGTATACAGCATGAAGCCTACAGTGTGAAACCTCCAGAGCTCTTTTTCCCTCTTCAAGACACAGAAGAAGGCCCATTGGGTTCAGTGCAGGATGGAATCTCGGAGTTTTCTCAAAAGCACATTTCATTATTGGCAACCCCCCCCGTTTTTTTCTTTTTTTGGCAAGCGACAGCTATGAGGAAGACTGCTATGACTCCAGACAAATACCGTTTAATAAAGGTGTTAAAAGATTGCTTCAGCTCTTTTCCCTTGATGAAATCATGAGGTGGATTTACGAGATGTTTTCCTTGCTGCTAATTGGGGTTAAGCTTGGTATGTCTTTCATTCGTATTCAGAAAAGCTTTAATACAAGCAGCTATAGAAAAATCAGTCCATAATAGTTATTGCTTTTAGTCAGTGACTGGGTACTTTGAAGTACTGACTTATCAATCTCTCAAAATCCTGCGACTATTTTGTTTATTTATATAAAAATTTATTTTTTAAATGCTTATAATGTCTTGGCCTCAGTGAAATCTCTTGACAGTGAATGACATAGATTTTAACCAGACCCTCCCCCCATATTCTTTTTTTTTTCTGTTTCAATGTATTGCTGATCATCAGCTTGTGTTCATAGCAAGAAAGAGCAAGAAGTAAAAGATTTGCACTTTGATTTGTTTAGCTTTATTAATTTCTACACTACAACTTTTATTTATTTTTTTAAATAATCTTTTCTCCATCTGGGAATATACTGAAGCTGCAAGTCAGGCCAATTGCCTGTCCCTTCACCTCCCCTATTCAGGAAAACCAAGGCACGCGTTGATGGAGATTTCCCCATGGCTGGCTGGCAGCACAGCCCACATGGTTACATTATACTATGTTTATTGTTTTCTACCCTGTTACTAATGACTTTTAAATGTTGAACTCCATTTTCTGACATTCCCTTGAAAGGTCTTTCTTTTTGCGAATGTATTCTCTACATCTACTTTTATTTTGTTCTTGAATGTTCCTGTTGACTGTTTGTCTCCAAACTGGACTATATATGTAAATAAATTTTACCCAACCACATCCATATTGTGGTTGCCATGGTATAGAAATGCAAGACTGTGATCAAGACATCAAGAGTAATCCAAAACTTCGAGAAAATATAGTCAAATTCTTTGAATGTCCAGTAGTTTGTGCTTAAAATGTGAATATTGGATACTCATTTCTAAATTTAGACCTGAATAATCAACAGCAAATATGTGGGAAAGGAACAAATTGCTTATTTGGGTTATGTGAGGCTATAGTAATCCAAGTTGTATGTGCTTGGAGGCTGAGAAGTCGGGAAAGTTGCGGAGTCAAGCCTGGAAAGGGCTGTTCATCTTTTTATATCTTACCAAAAATCTGCCAGGTTCTGATACTTGGTTTTCACCTGACTTGATAACCCTGATCCGAGCAGTATTCTGGCGGGCGATTCCTCCACCTCAAACCAGTCTTATGGGCAACATCTGATTTCTGGACACCACCTCTTGGTTGCTTCTGCTGGGCTTGTGAAGCTCTTGTTCTTGACACCCTCTATTCATTTCACACTGGGCTTTCAAGACAATAATATTAAAACAAATGAGAATGGTACATTATTCAAGATTTAGTTAAAAGCAGAGCAATATTACAGAACTGCTCTGTAACATGATCTTCAAGGAGGTAATCTCCTGTGAAGATTGATGGAGAGCCATGAACGTGAGTGGCAGCAGCTCATCTGAAGCTTCCTCCCGGCATCATCTGGAAGTTTAGTAGCATCATACCAAGGAAATGAGAAAAATCTGCATCTCTGAAGTAAATTCCAAAGCTGCCTCTGTAAACCACACATTTGGAGCAGAAATAGGATCTAATGCTTTGAATCAGATCAGGCTCGTCTAGTTGTTTTTTTGTTTGTTTGTTTTATTTTTGTTATTTTTGTGGGGGTTTTTAGTCCCTAAGACTAGCCGGTGCTAGATCTTTCAAGGGAACCCACTACACTCTGTAGGGAGAAAGGAGTCTGATGTGAAAATAACAAAGGATAAGAGTCAACATCCTTTTTAACTCACAGAAGCACAGGTGCAGTTCTCGGTTGCCTTTCTTTTCATTCATCCAGACTCTTACACAACTGGTTAAAGTTTCTATAATCTATTAAGGCAATGCATTTCAGTTCCTTTGTTACTGTTCTGGGGAAAGCAGACTTTCCCAGCATGGTACGTGTTGGAAGGTTTTACATGACTGTCCGTGAGTCCCTGGTGTCGTGTGGAGAGAAGACTGAGCAGATGGTGATGGCTTTCCCTTGGGACCCCACATTAACATTTGGATGAAAATCTCATTTGTTAGTTCCTTAACGTTGAGTGCTTGAGCTACTCTTGGGGCATTATCTGAGGAATTGCAAATCTGCATAACTACGGGTGGGATGAAAGGTGCACTGCGAAATCATCTTAATGTAAAATGAGCCTTTCTGCCCTGTGCCTGCAGTATATAAGCCATCACAATATCTGAGCCCTCAGATGTCATCATCCTTTCAGCCTTCTCATGAAACAGGTTCACCTCCCCGCTCTAAAACTAAATGTACTTTACTGACTAATTAAGGGACTCCTGCCTTCAGGCCACTTTCTACCTTTAAAAGGCACAAATTGCAGCACTATTAGTGGTGCTAATTAGATAAATAACAGTTTTGTAACCTGCCTTAAGTCCTTGAAAGAGGAGCAGAAATGGAAGGGGTTAACAGCTGCTGCTTTTTTACAACAGGGATTTGTGCTGCAAAGCTCTAGAAATGACTTGCTGACTTACGGTCTGCCTCTGTTTGCAAGTTTTATGGTGCCACCCAGGATTAACTGATTTTGCCATTAAAGGAAGATAAAATGATAAAACTAAAAAGCAGTCTGTAAATTCCAGCAACAAGGGTGCCAAACTCTGCATTTTGTAATGGATGGGACTTTGACATTTTTATGTTCCTCTTTATTTTCATTTTGGCTCTAGGTGGGAGAGACAACATTAATTGCCAGGAGGTAGAGAGAGAACAGTGCAACTAATAACAACTTGAGTTTATAGGACTGTAGGATGGTTTAGAAAAGCACAAGGATATTTTTTCATATTAGTCTAACTTAATCAGGTATTAAGGAATCACTAAAAGAAGCAATAGAAAGCTTTAAAGAACCAGAGGAAGGCCTACAAATATTTAAAGGGTAGGCTGGAACATATGAATATTGAAGGCAAAACAAAAAGTAATGGGATTAAGCTACACAAGTGAAAATCTAGTTTAAATGTTCCCCTTGTTCACCCCCTTCATTCCTCTCACAGGTATGGCTTGAGCATCTGTCATGTCTGAGAACAGCCCCGGATTTTACAACCACTAGTGGAATTGCTGTCAGCCCTACAAAACCTACTGCTGTGTTTCATTGCAGGGTACCTACACCCTTGAGATCGGAGAGGTCAGGCGCAACTGCCTGCACACTCTGAAGGCGGGCAGCAAACTGAGCGTTTTGTTTGCTGATGGACTTCGACGAACTGTGGTTATCATGGTGGCATAATTCAGGAGCAGGAGACCACTGTTTGCATGCTCTGAAGAAGACTTGGTAAGCTGCATTCCTCTTGGGATAGCTCACAATGAGAGCAATGCTGTTTGTGGGTTTTTCCCTTTCAGAAGACGTTTAGCAGAACTCTGCTCAGTTATGCCCAGTGTCAGTATGATCATTAAGAAGGAAAGGAATTGGAAATCGGTACGTCTCCGACTGGTCGATCGTTTGCTCTCATTGCATCTTGAATTAAGTAGGACAGCAATACCTGTATGGCAGGAGCAAAACACGTGGGAATAAAGTGCCAGGGTTTGATTTATTTTTTCCCCTAAGATGAAAATGGGATGTTCTGTGTCCCTCCCATTCCCTCCCCAACCAAATAAAGGGCTTTATTTCACATGTGTAATGATGACTGTCAGCTCTACAAAATACTACCTCACTCACTATTTTCTGCTGCCCCAGTCATAATTCAAAGGATCAGATTTGTTCTGTAGAAGTAAAATTGTTGTGAATGGATTATGCTTGGAGTTGAATTTTAAGGCATGAATTG
Organism: Steatornis caripensis; assembly: GCA_013398225.1. NCBI lineage: Eukaryota > Metazoa > Chordata > Aves > Caprimulgiformes > Steatornithidae > Steatornis > Steatornis caripensis. Next base: position 293,424 of record VZSC01001631.1, on the reverse strand, counting down.
CAGACTAGTTTTCATCAACAGAAAGGACTTGGCAGAGATCATTACTCACCTTGGGTAAATGTAATTTCTTTATTGTAATCAGAGCCAGGTACCAAAGATGGCAGGGAGTTTATATAACTGTAAAATACTCATGATGAACCAGCCTGTTCAGCCACGTTACCCTACGGGCCGCCCTTAGGATGGCCTTAGACATGTGGCATTGCCCATTTTCCATATGTTTGCTGATCGACTTAGTATGGTATCTCAGTCACCCATATTCTCCTTGGCTGGTTGGTACATGCAAAAGTTGGGGGATTCAGAGGCATCTTTCTGTCTCTGCACCCAGGTGCTCATAAGGCTTCTAACACTGCAGTTACCTTGTTTCCGAGTATTTGGTTTTATCCTCCTCTAGCTCCTGTGTGGGAAACAATAACATTGGAATTATTCCATCAGCTCTCCTTGGTTTTTTCTTTACCTAGAAAACAAAAAGTTTTCCTTGGAGGGAGGGAGAAAAAGACAAGGGAAAGAAAAGAAAAACAAGTAGAAATTGAGTTAGCTAAAAGTGAAAAAACTTTGCGTTTTCTATTTTCTCTCCTTTTTGGTAGGAGCATGGAAAAAAGCTGGTATTAAATTACTAATTTTATTGGTTTAAACTGAAGATTAAAATGCTATATAAATGCAAACATTTCACTTGAAATAGAAATTCCAGGTAAATTGAGTGAATGTGTAATGTCCATGTTGAGCAAATGAGAGTCAAGGCACAGGCTGTGGCACTTGGTTAGCCGATATGGGATTTTGAAAGTCTGGATGTATATCCTGGACCTAATACAGACTGGAATTTTATTCAACTCATTTATTCCCATAAGGTATAAATTAGGGAAAACTAAAAGTGGTTTAAAGATGGTTTAAGTCATCAGTGTCTTGATCTGATCTAGCAAAGTTGAATTTTGAAGGAATAATATTACGAGTACCCCGAGAAGTCAATATGGATGTATTTGTATGTACAAAAAACTCTGATAATGCTATGAATTTCCCTGTCTAATTTTAACTTCAGTTTTGGCTATGGGTCATTATTTTAATACAAACACTAAATGAGAAAAGATAGATTAGCATTGAAACCTGCAATCTGTAGTCAGATAGAAGTAAGCAGTAAGTAACATACTGAATTATTCTTAAGAATTTTTTCTTTTATTGATAACATCAGCTCATAATGTCTTGTTCAAAATTGCATTTTTATTTCTTGGATGGGAGACAGTCAGAGAGATTGAGATGGGAATGAGTCTAATGTGTCACTTTGGGCTCTAGCAAGCCTACACTGAATATTAGGATACAGATGCCGTCAGATAAATCTTTATTTGCACATTTATGTTGCTAAATTGGTCTTATAGTAAAAGAGAATTTAGCCTCTTCTAGATATTATATCTATCTTTAAAGCTAGAGGAGTAAAATGTGACACATTGTTGTCCCTCAGGGCTGCAAAACATTTCAGCTGAAGAACCGTGAATATTAAGTCGGATGTTCCTAAAATGGAGTGTTTGGGAATTTTGCTTTCAAGGCTTTATTATTAGTCAGGCCCATGTTTGCCTGAAGTACCTGAGGCTGCCTCCAAGGTGATATAAAGCTTTATTGCTTTCCCCGTGGATGGAGTGGTGGAGAAACTCTCTGCAGGAATATATTTACTTGCAATTTGCTGGGTTAGCATACTCTAAAATGCATTTTTAATTTTTTTTCCTGGAAAGTAAAAAAGCATGCAGACCCTTCTCAGTGTCTTTTGCTCTAGATAGTCTTTAACTTCAGTGCTGTTATTGACCCCTTTCTTTCAGTATCTCAGTCCTTAGGAGGTCCCCAGGCCCAGCATGTTTGTGCAGTGGGTCCCCAGGCACCCCTGCTTGAGCAGGTTTATTATATTGAGGTGAGAGCCGTTCTGCCTCACGGGGCTCTGCTGACTGTCGTAGCTGATTTCTTTTTCTGAATGCCACTTCTAGTTTATTCCTGACAGTAAATTTTTTGTAGCAAACTTAATGAGGTTTTTCTTACCTTTGGGAAATTAAAAAAAAATAGTAATCACTTATTTAGAGCTATTCTAATATATTTTCAGGGACGACAGGAAGAGAGTAGAGCAAAGAGGAAGACACCTAATGTCTTATGAGCCGATGAGGGAAACCAGACTGCAGTGGTCTGACATCTCCAGCAATAAGAAACTACACAGAAACAAATTCCACCTTTAATTTGACTCTTGAGAAAATCAGTTGACAATTGTCAATGTGTTTAAGGGTTAGCGTAAGACCACCATACATGGGATCCATTTCCAGAAGAAGCTTCTAGAAGCTGGTAATCATGTTAAAACACATATGGAGCAGAAAATGAACATTTAGGAAGATGAATGAATGAACCCAAATCTGATGGTCCTGCAAAATTTACCCCAGGGATGGTGAACTAAGTTATTCAGATTTAGGTCTTTAAATAAAATTTCAAGTAACCATTAATTACAGTTGGTTTGGATGTTCAGAGAAGGGTCTGGAGTGAGTAGAAAGGAAGTCTTAAATTGACAAAAAGATGAAGGAAACTAAATATCAAGATCTGCTGGTAGTAGAATAATTTAGAGATGCTTGTTTTCATTTGTAAATAAGAGAAACTTAGTAGAGCTTGAGGCTTTCCTTCTAGTTCTTCACTAGAAGGTACCAGCAAGAAGGAAGCTTCCTGCTATAACTAATGTGGGAATCTATATGTTGTAGAGCAGTCTTGATGGTATACCAGTGAAATTGCAGTAAATATTACCACATTGTTAGTAAATGCTTACCAGAGCAGTGCGTCTGCACACATTTACGTGTATTTATATCTTTTAATGGATCCCTATTTTTGCAGAGCGCACCATTCAGTGACTGTAGAACAAGGATGTACGCACAAGTAGTTGGTGCTGATAACTTACTAGCACACACAAAAAAAGAGATTATAGCAGAGGGCCCCAAAGATACAGACACGAGATGCTTCAGAGGCCTTGAGAGTGTGGGGGACAGAATGTTAACCACTTGTCAGCTGTAAACACGTATAGTGAGTGGTCATTACTGTTCCTTACAGGATGTAACCATGGACACTGGATAAAGTTTATTTAGGTATAACAAAGAGAAGAACAAGTACCCAACAGACAGTAACTCTACCATATACAATAAAACTTCATATAACATGGAATTTATGCACCCAAAAATAGAGAGCAAGCAAGCAAACCATTAGGAAAGTCATAAAAATAACCCACACAGACTCAAGAGTGAAGAAGAAGAAATTCCATTATCAGCATTGTAATCCTGCTTGTGACAACTGTGAGATATTGATGACAATGTAATGACATTCAGTGAAGGTTGGCATAACACCAGAGAAATGGATAGCTCTGAGAAAGTTTTGCATGTATGGATTTTAATTTTATCATCATTGCAAAAGAGCTGTTGTACTTGGATGCTTTGAGCTATAAATGCCTGTATAATTGTAATTGGACTAATAATGATTCTTGGATTAGACTATCAAGACTGTAATTAGACCATAAATAAATTCTTGGTCCTGTATATCAGGTGTGTTCCTTTGGTCACATAAGTTGGAGGCAGTGTTGGTAGGGTCATCTACCCTTGAATGTTGTTGTAAAATCTGGTCAAGAATATGTATAAAGGGTCTTTTTTTCTGATGTCTCAGAACAAACAGAAAAGTGTTACGAGTGATTTGTTAAAACTAGGCATGTTACTACTGATGTAATGGATAAAAGAAGTTATTCTTGAAAATGTATTTGTGACCCATTCCTCTAAAACAGGGTGATTATAGGGCTAGCCAGGATGAAACACCCAAAAGAACCTGCTGAATACAGTCATCCAGGCCAGCTAACAGCTAAGGGAGCTACTTGACTGTAAAGAACAAAGTTGTAAGACAGAAGAAGAAACAATGAGCTTTATGAAAGTTTCAGTAGTCAAACAGCTGTAATGGGTAGTTATCTCTTGAGTATGTAATAAGAGCATGGAAAGGCTTAGAGGGAACAGATCCAATGCCTTCACATCTTTATTGATCCTAACTGCTAAATTCATTTAATAGCAGGGGCTTGAAATTAAGCTACACAAAAATTCATGATAACGTTGAGGACTATGTACTTTTCAGTAAGCAGGGAAAAATGGAGTATGGGTAGTGGAAAAATCTTTTCACTGGGCTGAATGAAATCCTTTTAAGTGGACTGACTTTCATTGCAGCTGATTACTATTGCACCATTTTCAGCAAAGAAACTACAAGTCCAACTCTAGAAATTTCCTTTAAATTGTAGCCAAGGTGAAGCAAAAAGGCCTAGAGGCAACTGGCTTTCAGTGGAGGTGTAATTCTCTCTGGGCAGAAGCCATGATAACAGCTGCATGTTTAGGTAGGCTTTCAGTAAAGGAAGAGATAAGGATTGCTTGAATTCTGCCTAAGAAAGTGTTCCTGGGAGGATTTTTGCTGCTGAATCCTTTATGAATCTGAAACTTCTGGATACTGGTTCTCAAAAGGGAGCTCCTATTTCTAGTAAGTGTGTAAGAAAAGAGGAAAGTTATGAAGGAGGAGAAGGTGCTCCCAAAGCTTGTATTGGATGTCTTCTAGCCCAGTGACAGTCAAACATGGTTGCAGAGCCAGCCAAATCAATTTATGTTGAGGAAATAAGAAGCCATTCTTCCTAGTCAGAAAGACAGAGGTTGTATCATACAGTCAAGCTTATTGTTGAGTTTCAGTGAAAACTGACTTGGATGTAAAAGCTACCTCCAAAGTAAAAAAAAAAAACCACAAACCACAACAGTGTCCTTTTAAGAAAAGAGAAAGCTTTCAGATAATATTAAAACAAATTAACCAAATATCTAAACTGAAGTGTTTCACATTTGGCTGTCTAAAACGTTAAATTTCCAATATCCATTTCTTAGTATAGTTTCCTGACTAAACCAACAATTTTCAGATATTTTGTTATGAGAGTTGATGTTTTTCCATCTCTTCTCATCAGAGAAGAGACTTCAACAGGCAGATAAACAGTGCATCTTGCATTGCTAACTGTTGACTCTGAGAGAACGGAGAAATAAAATTCACATCGCTTCCCTTCTCTGAGTTTCTAAGGTTTCAGAATATACAATACAACAATTAATAAAGTTGGCTTCCTCTTAGGAAGACAGCAAGTTTGCAGTTCAGTTGCTGCTCCCTGGATAAAGCATTCTGCCAAGAAAAGAGACTGTTTCTATACAAAATACAGTTTCCCTTGCTTTGAGATAGACTTGTCTGCACTAGCATATTGCCTATTGTCAACGGTTTAAAGCTGAGCTGGGTATTAGACACAATGGATGCTCTTTGTTAACTCCCTCCCTCCTCAAAAAGGCAGAAAGAGAAGAGGGAAAGAGACTTACAGGTTTGAAAAAATTAAAACAGCTTTACTCTAACTACAATAATAACATATTATAATAATAGGAAGAATAATAATGAAATATATACAAATATGTACAAAACCAGTATCAAGATCCCCCCACAAATGATGAATACCTCACCCAGACGCTGCGGGGCACACCCCAGGAAAGTCCTGGACTGTACTTGGCAGCAAGCAGGAACTGGATTCAGGAATGCACAGATCAGAATTGAAGGCAAAATAATCAGGCAGAATCCTCCTCTAACACTTGAGCCAGGAGCTGAGCAAAGCTGGAGAGCAGTATCCTGTCACACCACTTCCCATGCTGGGCTGAAGTAGGGTCCCAGGCCGTGGGTGTGGGTGTGGGTGGAAGCACTAGGTGAAGCTGCTTATGGCTGTTAGAGCCCATTAGTTCCCACAGGCCTCTGGCCGTGAAGGGAGAGACAGGGACCCTTGTGATCCCTCAGCTTTATACTGTGCATGATGTGTATGGGATGGAATATTTGGTCAAACTAGGACACCTATGCAAAATGGTGTACTTGGACTCTGTAAATTAAGAGAACTAATCTTTTTGGTACCTGGGTGCAAAAGCTGAGTGCGTGCAGACTGATTTTAGCATCTCCTCCATGCTCTCCCTTCCTGCAGACCATCATCCTCTCCCCACCTGCTGCGAGGTTTGCATTTTTTTTGGTGTGTGGGTAGTTCGCTTGCATGTCTTGCTGGTAGAAATGGCAAAGCATCCCGTTTAAATTTGGCAAAGTGGCAGTGAGATTTGACTATGGCTGTTCAAGTAGGAGTATGCATATACTTAAAAAAAGGGGGGAGAGGGAGAAGAGCGTACCCTTATTTTCTCCTTAAATCTGTTTCCATTCCTAATGGTGAATGTGGATCCACTGTGGAAGTTTCCCCCACATCCACTAGATGTTACTATTGTTCTGTAGAAGTGCATTATAGCAGCTAGACCAAATTCCTGACCAAACCTCTGTAACTGAGTGTGTGGAGCTCTTTCTGTGTCAAACCTTTTCCCATCATCAACAACCCCCCCTCCCCGCCATAATTTGCTTTTTCGATTGTTACTGTCACATCTAGAATTTACAAAATTGTCACTTAGGAGTAGAAAGTGACAATTTCCTTCTAAATCTCCTAGTTGTAGAGACCTCTCTTGCCCTTTTTCTAAGCACATTAAATGCATCCAGTACGTGGCAACGTTTTAAAGAGCAAACCAGCAAAAACTAAGGCTATCATTTTTAACTCTTCTGTGAGTTTATGGCTTCAGTTCTGCAAAGAATTACCAATGAGCTTTACATTCTCCGTTATGAGTATGGGGATTAAAAGAATATATTCTTAACTTTGTAATTAATTTTAACTTTGGGTTCTCAGGTTTTCATCTTTTTGTTGTTGTTACATTAGCATTTAGGAAAATTTATTTTTAAAGAGAACTGTTGTATCTTTGCATCTCTTCTGTTGTGTTTGTCTTTCCCCTCATTTAAGCTGAATGAGGAGGACTAGTGTAAGCCCATCTGCTTACTTCAGTCCTGTCACACATAGTTGTGGCCTCCGCTGCACCAGCTTCAGTGCTTCACTGATGCTGTCATTAATCCAATCGAAAAACCAATCCAGAAAAAAACCCTGCAAATCTAGAAAAAAAGCTGCAAAGCTTCCTGCTGAAGAAGTGAGATTTGTGGTCCACAAACACCAGGAGGTGGGGGACAGGATCCCGTCCTCCATCTCCTTGGGGGTTTTGTTCTCCACTGGCATTTAAGGAGCTCCAGTAGCTGGCTGGGGGCTGCAGGAAGCAGCTCCTGGGGTGAGGTGAGAAGGAGAAAGCCTATTGCTTTTGACACCGTTGACCTGAAAGAAAAGCTCTAATTCATTGTAAAGCTCCTGAATTTTATCTCACAAGCTTGACTTCTACCATGTTTCCTTCCATTTAATAGGGAGGTCTTCAATAAAATGTGCTAGTGCAGAAAGTCATGGGTAGACTTTTGAGGTACTGTCATCCTGGGGCGTTTAGGGGGGGTAAATCGTCCATATATCCTGCTGAATGGCCCAAAGATGGCTGCAGGCCGTCTGCAGACCCAGGAAAGTGATGTTGCGTTGTTTATACTTAAATCACAAATCGATGTCTATCTCTGCAACCAAAGCACTAGGGAACAGCAGCAGCTTCTCTGATTGTTCAGGGACTCAACATGCAGAGAGATCCTGGCCTTAGAAGAGTTAAGCTGTTTAAAACCCAGATTGCATTCCTGTATCAGGGACTTACTGTGTGGTTTCAGCCTTGCCTTGCTTCTCCACTCTTACTTTTTAATCATTGCACCAGTCTATCCTTCGTTACCAGTGCGTGCAGTGACCCGTGAAAAGGGCTTGTAGGCTCAGCTGAGTGTGGCACAAATGTTAACTAATAACAGACAACTTATGCTGTGGAAGAGCTGGTTGTGTGCAGTTTTGAATGTTCTTTGAAAAGGCATGTACACCAAACCCTTCATCCATCTCCTCAGAGAACAGTGGTTGTTTCAAAGCTGTTAAGCAACTTTGGACAAAAGCCACAAAACGTCGCCCTTGGTAGCCATGACGATGTATGTGTGGCGTAAAGCCTCTGGTTAAAAGTATATGCTTTCAGAAGAGAACTGCAAATTTCTCCAAGCAAATCCTGACAGCTTTAGTTCCTAGTTATTCTAGTTATTTCTGCATGCACTATTTAAAAATATTTATATACAATCTAATTAATCAAACATTATTCATTAATTTTAACTGTCTGTAGTAACAGCTCAATAAATTGGCTTGAACAAGCCAATCGTATCTCTCACAGATACTATTGAATGTTTGGTAATGGTAGGAGAGAAGTCATGGGCAGATGTGATTTGACTGATTGATCCCTGGCTGCGGAGGCTGCAACGGAGGTGGACAAGCAGAGCAGCCTGGGAGTGCTTGTCCTGCCCCAGCCCAGGCTGTGTTGGCTCTGCCTGTGACTTTCTGTATCTGGCAGAGAAGGATCAGAGCAGGATCATGAAATTAAACTGTCTTTTGAAATTAGATGCCCGTGCAATTTCTTTCCTATGAAACTCATCCAGGGGAAAGAGGTAGGGCTCACAATCATCCATGGTGCAGGAGACTGGCACAGCTTCCTCTTCTATCTGAGAGGTTTTCAACTCATGGCTCCAAGAGGGGTGCCTTCACCAGTAGGTTGGTTCTCTCTTCTGCTGCCTGGAAGCTTAACTTCCCTTGGGGGTAACCTTGATATGAATACTAGTTGCTGGTCACCACTACAGTGATATCAAAAGCATTCAATTTCTTAAATTCTTTCCAAAGGACAGAAAAAAATGCACATGCCAAACAGTTCTGCTGGGTTACCAGCCCCAGATAATTAATATTTACTGGGATGAGAGAAGTACTGAGTGTGACTCTACTGGTTACAGCTCTTCCTGGTTCCAACCTGTAGTAACAGTTGCACAATGGCTCTGGCATGAACCCAGGAGCATGTTACACAACCTTCCCTTCCTCTCTACCACAATTCAGCAAGCATGAATGAAGAATGTGGAGAAATTTCTCTGCTTACATGTTGTGGTTAGGTAACACTTTGTGGTGGGCTTTGACCTAGCTTAAAATATGAGAAGTGTTAAGTACCCTTCAATTTCTTCCCTTGTAAGATATTCATTCCTATTTTTGTTACCTGGCTGAGAACCCAATTCTCTTCTCAATGCTCCTGGGAAAAATCTGTGCAAAACTTCTGGATCTCTTCTCATCACCAGTCATTCAATTCCTTCACAAGATCATGAAACATAAGAAAGAAAATAAAATGGAGCAATTCAGAGATGCTCTTTTATACCAGAAATGCTTCCCTTTTCTCCTCCTAACTACTTGTCTCACCTGTGTCTGATTGCACAGTGCACGCGGTTGTCTGTATGCACTGAGACCAGCACACCTACAGTTGCTGAACTGACTCATACAATCCCAAATGCCCCCAAAGGAACACTTTGAGTGATTTTGGAGACAGTACCTTACACTTTGAGTGATTTTGGAGACAGTACCTTGGGGATACAGACTAGCAAGCCTTTTTCAGATTGTTGTTCTTTTGCTTTTACTGAGGCTTTTACTGCATGTGGTTGTTCCCAATCATCCCAGAGGGCATTTTATACAGGGTGTAAATATGATATGATAAATAAACAGTTTGATATTTTGAAGTTGTGTACTTTCATGTAGCTGTTCTCTGAGTGCAATTTTCATTTGCTTTGGTTTGGTTTGTGTCAGGAATTGGAATTGGATGGGAATTTCATTGCTACAGATGGTGCCTTGACAGAAAACTTTGGTCTAGTACAAATGGAACTAAAACGTCAAATTGTGCCCACAGGCTTAAAAGAAGAGAATCCAAATCAGTAATGCAGCAGGTGTTGGCCATTTGTAATTTCTGTTCCCTCACTCAGGCGATATCAAGCATCCTATCAGTTCTGGGACTTGTGCAGCTTTGGCTCTGATGTATCAATGTCAGCAATACTTTTTATTTTCTCTAAAAGGTAATATCTCTGCATATAATTTAATTGGAGTTCAACTTGAATGTCAGTCAAGGCTTTATTAACTTTTTTATATTCGTCCTTTTATAAAAACTCGCTTTCCACCTGAAATGAACATATTGGGCTTTACTGGCACCTCTGCTTAGGATAATCCTTATTTAAAACCCTTGACTGCAAACTTCAGCAACTCTTGGCTCTGTTATTTAGAATCCCTGAAGTGTCTTGATGGTCTTGGTGAGGTTGCTGTTCCCTCCTCATGGATTAAAGGGGAAGTTTGAGTCTAATTCCCTTGAATTTGCACAGGAAGCGTATCTGCATATAGTCAACGTAAGGGAGAGTAACCCAAAGCTTCCAGGAAATCATCATATTATTGAATTATGACTAAGCTGGTTCAAGTAACTATATAATTCCTTTTTTTTTTTTATTTTCTAGAGAAAGGAGCTGTGATTGGTCTTATGTTTTTTCTAATTGTACCATAGTAAAATGTGTAGTGCTTTCCAAAGCAAGGGCAAGATCAGTCTTGGTGCCTCACTGGAATTTATTTCACATGGTGATGGTAGTAGATTTGCAAACTTCAGGTTAGTTATGTCACATTTTTGGTATGGAAGAACGGAATTTCTTACAACAAAGTTCACCCCATGGCAGATGATATTTGCTCACAGTTGACTTCATTGATAATAATGGAAGGTTTCTGAACTCTGTGTTTTGTTTAGAAGTCCCCCTATGCTGACAATTCTTCCTAACTCTGGTATAAAATGTTTCATTTAATAAATTAAAAGACAAGTCTTAGGAAATATTCTGACTGTTTATTTTAACTTTTAATGAAAAGAGGGGATAAAACATACCTGTTTTAAAAAAGAAAAGCTTTTTTTGAAAATATTTAGGTATAAAAATTTCTGTGATAATTTGAAAACGCCACCATCAGAACTGTTAAAATACATTAATCCAATCTTCTCCCTTAATTTGTTTGATGGCTGTTCTTGTATCTTTGGACCTTCTTATAGATTTCTTGGCTAAAATTGAAGAGTTCAAGGCCACAGATAGATTCCTCATATTGGTGTTTATAGATCATGATTAAATCTTTTTTTGACTTCTCTTTCAGTTAAACTAAGACAACTGAAATCTTAGACTCTTTCCATGCGAAATAAACTTCCAAAATCTGTGATTTATCAGTAGACTGTTTGAACCATAGAACCAAACTCCATCAAGGCAAGATGGAGTTTGCTGTTTGTTAGCTCTGTCATATGCTTACAGATGTACAATTTTATGTTTCTCCTCATTTAGAGGAGTGCTGCTTGCTTTACCTGGTCTCCTAAAGATTAGTGTAAGTCCTTATCAGTGACCACTCCTCTTTCGTGTTTTCCCCTGCCCTAGCCTTTGTTTCCCTTTTCCCCTGCAAGTTTTAGTGAACGTATGGTGGAAAGTTTTCCTTCCTCATCACAGTAATAAAAACATGAAAACCAGCAATTAAACCTTGTGGGATCCTGCTGAAAACATTCCCGTGTAATTCTGTGCTCTTTCCCCTTTACAGTGGTATTTGAAGTGCTGATAGGTAGCTATGTAGCAGCTGCTATGATGATTTTTTTTGTGGTACCAATTACTTTATCAAACCACCCACGATACTTAATCAAAACTTTCTGATAAGGGAAATGCATGGATACTTCAGTTACAGATACATTTTCCAGGACTCCTATGGAGTGAACGGATATTATTAGGTCAGTCGCAGAGCAGAGGAAGCCGAGGTTAAGCTTTTGGAAGTGCATGGGAAGTCTGTGCTGGTAGAGAACAGATACTCCCTCGTCTTGTTTTCAGTCTCATTTCCCAGTCAAAAACAATCCTAGTGCTTAATAACTGAACCTGTGTCCAGTACTCTCTGCCCATACTGCAGAGAGTCCAGACAAGGGATACAAAGGTGATGAAGAGACTGGAGCATCTCTCCTATGAGGAAAGACTGAGAGGACTGGGACTGCTCAGCCTGGAGAAGAGAAGGCTCACAGGTGAACTCATCAGTGTACATAAATACCTGAAGGGAGGGTGCAAAGAAGATGGAGACAGGCTCTTATTGCTGGCAAAAGGCACAAACTGAAACACGAGTCGTTCCTTCTGAACATCAGGAAACAATCTTTTACCGTGAGGGTGACCAAGCACTGGCACAGGCTGCCCAGAGAGGTTGTGGAGACTCCCTCCTTGGATGTCTTTAAAAGCTGTCTGGATTCAGTCCTGGGCAACTGACTCTAGGTGGCCCTGCTTGAGCAGGGAGATTAGACCAGATGACTTCCAGAGGTCCCTGCCAACCTCAACCATTCTGTGATTCTGTGAATATCCCTGAAATTTAGTGTATCCATTCTTTAATTTCCTATTTTTTCTGTTTAAGTATATTCAGCTGTTATTTCTGCTCTCTCATACTCTGATATGTAATTAGAGAAATGAAAGCTGATGACCCTGGGTTAGAGGCCATAGGTTCCTCTGATCTGGTTGACACATACATGAACTGTCTTTAGAAAATAAACAGCCCCCCACCTCACAAAACCTACAGAGCAGTAACACTCCCTGCAGTACTGATTCACAACACAGATTTTAGTTTGCAAAGATTTTTTTGATGTGAAGACTCAAAGATTCAGAGCAACATCCTGGCTTCCTCACATCTACAAAATGTGTGCTATTGACTTCAAGACCAGGTTTCACCCTTTTCGCAAAGATTTACAGGAGCGGGTGTGTGTATGTCCGTTAACAGTTGTCTAAGAGGTTTTCATCTGCACTGCTTCATTAGATGAAATTAGTACAACTAAATTGATTCTGAGTAACGCTATGTAGTTGTAGCTGTGAGGTCCTTCCTGTTCAGACCCAAATCTGAGTCATGTCAAGGTATAATACTCTAACACTTACATGAAATATGTTTATGAAATCTGGTTCGCCAAAATAGAAGCTCCATCTTGCAAAATAATGTGTCCTCCAAACGCATCCTATGAGGAACCAGCTCCACCATGCCCATATAGTAGCCAGGCTACTCATGCGTGCAAGGCTAAATATACATATACAGTGCAGGTCTGGAGTCTGTGCCCAGTAGAAACTTCAGGTAAAATTGAATGCTTTTCAAACTGCTTTGCTTGTGTGCTTGTTTTAAATCGCCTCATGTACAGTTGATTTGAAAGACATAGAGAGCTATAGCTTTTTAATCATCCTAGAGATGATTCATTTACCCTTGAATCCCCCAAAAATGAAGCTAGGTTTACTGTCTCCACCATGGCCTCATATTGCATTTTCAACTTAGAAAAATTCTCTGATATCAAAATTAAAGCCAAAGGGAAACTTAGTTTTCTGAATAGATTTGTTTTTCATAATTGTAATAAAGAATTGAATACATTGTTTACATGATATAGTAGCCATCCTTTCATAGACAAAAGACTCCAAAAGCCAGCTGAAAAAGATGAGAGTTAGTTAAATTGTTATTATGTCCAAATAATGGTTGGTTTGCCCAAATGCTCTCATTTGTTACCTATGCATGGATGCATTCCCGTGAGATGGAGGGAAATTCCTCCCAGTGTCTTTCAGCGATCACTTGCTACTATGGACAGAATTTCTTATTTGGGCAGTTATTGCTACTTGGAATCCAGGATTTTATTACAGATAGGGAAAAGAACTGTCAAAAACAATGTGAAAAGCAGACCATGGACGGTGGAGTCAGGTCTTCTGAGGAGCAGAGAAGCATACACAGTGAGTATCAGTGTGACAAAGGATAAATCATAGTGAATATAAACATTAAAATGAAAGCAAAATGTCACTCGAGGCTTCCCAAGTAAATGAAACAAGAAAATGTCCTGAAACTGGTAAAGGAGACTGTAGAGTCAGCGGTGTGTCTGTGTAGACACAGAACGAACTCTGTGATTCTTATTCAATGAGTCTCTGCTATTTATTATTCAGAGGAGACTATGCAAATGGTTGGCATTAGCATTTTAACACATAGCCATGTTGAACTACTTGAAAAGAATACACTGAAGCCTATGAATGCAAAACAGAGTTTTGCTCACCATTCACCCCTATCCTGCTGTACCTGGTATTTACAAATTATTTTGCACAAACGTGGACAGCAGAGAATGTCTGATATTGGAAGTTGTCACGGTGCAGCTATTTTTCCCAAGCTGTGCTACCAAAGATATTTGTTTACCAGGAGGATGTTTATCCTTAAATGCTTGATATGCAGTTGAAAGATGAATCAAAGTCCCAGTGGATATCCTAGTGCACAGATCCTCACCTCATAGACATGAAAAAAGTCCTACAATGGATGACATGAATTGGCCATCTTGCCAACAGTCTTGTCTAAGAATATCAAAGCTTCACCTGCAGACACAAATATCTTCCTATCACTATAAATAATCTCTATAAATTTTGGTAGTCCATACAAATTCCAATCCTATAAAGAAATGGAGAATAATAGTCTAGTACAACCAGTTTGGAATAATTCCTCATCTCTCACATCAGTTTAGTCAAAAGCCTACCTAAGGCACAGAAGTTGCACCTGTTTTTGAGAAAACACAAAAATGTCAGTGGTGTTTTAACTGCACTGCATGGATACTGCAGTGTGCATGTAGAGGAGCTGGTTTAAAAAAAAAAAATTCACAATCTGTTCTAGTTTTTGGAAGGAGAATAAATAACATATAAGCAGGTATACAGGAGAGGTACATGTATGTAGTTTTAACATATGTAGAGTTGAAATTAAACTACTGTATAGATCTTATATTGTGCCTTTAAACATATTGTAAAATAGATGCAGGAGTTGTGCAGAGTGGACCACTAAAGAAATGGAGCTACATACCTCTTAGCTGTCATCTTGCAAATCAGGATTAAATTGCTTTCTACAATCTGAAAAAAACCCGTATAAATGCATTGCTCTATGTTGATTAACTCAAAGCATAAACTGTTGAGCTGGCCTTTATTTGCATAACCAGCAAGCATTATTCTTGAAAGACTAAGACTTTAGAGATGCTACCTGGTACTCAACATACTGTTGTCATAAGAAATAAGCGGACTTTTAAGACACAAAGCAGAGCCTTCCCGGAAAATCCCTAAATGTCTCGGATGATGAAAGTTGTAATTTCTGAGACAAGAGATAGGACTGACAAGCAGACACTGAGAAGATGCTGTTCAAAGTGGTTGCCCTGTCATGGTTTCAGATATGACTCAAGGAAGGACAGAACAGCTGACCTACGTCTCTTTAAGTATGTTGATGAGTAGTTTAGATAAACAAGGATAAAACTCTTTTAATCTGCCAGAATGTTATTTGATTTCTTGATGCTTTAAGAAGAATTCCTTCTCTTTTGCTCCGGCTGTTAAAACTAAGTTGCCTAGGTAACACAGAAAAGGAAAACTGTTACCATGCATCTGTGATGCTCAGTGTGACTTGGTGATCTGACAAACAAATACAGTCCAAGGAAAAGCAGCCTTTCATTGCTAGCTTAGATTTATTTTGCTGGGGGCTAAAGTCTGCAGAGCTGAAGGATGAAAAAAGGAATGGAGAAATCAACCTTCTTCACTCCAGTGTGACTTTTATCTCACCCTAAGTATGAGGATCTTAACAGCCCCATTTTCCTTTGTATTACAAGTTCTTTTCTATGGTTAATCTCCTTCCAATTTCTTAGCAGTTGATTAACCTTCTTTTTTCATGGCATAGAGGAAAATCAATATAAAAACTTGATAGCTCAAATTCAGTTTTATTTTTGGAAAAGCCTTAAAAAAAAGGATAAATGAGGTTATAGGTTGAGACTGAACACCACCCCATCCTTGCCATGCTTTATTTTTAGAAACTCCTGTTCTGGGGTTTGCCATTCATACCTCAGATTTGATCTAATGGTTGAAGACAAAGAACTGCTCCGGCTGTCTCTCAGAAGAATAATCTCCGATGCTGAGAAAACCTTTAGACTTAATTAAACCAGTTTTATCATTCCTGTGGACTTCCAGAGTGGCACAAAAAGGCCCTATTAATGCTCAGAAACTCTTGCTATTCTAATCCAGTGATGTTAAGCAGAATTTTATTTCAATAAAGGTAACAACCCTCTTCAAGTAGGACTTGTTTTGTACAGAGCTGTGTATTATTCCTTTATCTCATCTAGACATATAACTCCAAAATTTACTGTACAAATAATTATTTTACACCTCAAAAGTGGTACTAAATTGAAGACCCTGATTGAGCTGTCATTTGGAAAGTATAAATATCCTCTGAGTTTACCTTTTATAAGAGGTTTTTATTTTTATAACTGTTTAACAAGAAATGTAAAGATATGTATCTGATCAAAGAAAGCCCCCTGATGTTTTATGCATTGTGTCTTCCTTTGACTAGAACAAAAAATAGATCTGAGAGTACTTTAATCTGTTGAAAGCACAACTGTACTTACAGTTTGCATCAGATCTCAATTGTTTGAAGTGACTTAGTATTTCTCATCTGGCTTGACATTGTTTTACTTCATTGTTCATATATTTAAGATAAAAGAAAATCATTACTATTTTAAAGTTAACATAAAAAAGTAGTCATGATCAACACCAAAGATTTCCAATTCCTTGTCTGTAGGTTTTCTGGATGCTTTTTTTTTTGAGTGGCTCGGTGTATACTTCTTATGTACAGTTATGTATTTATGTTAAATTACTGGTATATGGCATTATGGTACTAAAGAGCTGGAGGACAATCCAGTCTAAACATGCAAAACTCTTTCAGGTCTTCACTTTGGTTTGCATATTTGGACTTGGATTCTTGCAGAAAGATGCTCTATGAAGATTACTAGTATTTTCTGTTCTTGACTGGAGTTTATACATCAATCAGCCAAGAAGCCTTCAGTAAAAGGGAGAAAGTATGGACTTTAGAAGCTTACTTCTGACTTGAGATTGCTCAGCAATGCTTGTCCAGTAATCAGTCTATTTTGCTGCTTCTCAAGAATAGGAATTTGGAGACCTTTGCCTTCCAGCTTACCGTATGAAGCCTCCAATCACTAATGTGCAGTTGAGAGATTTTTCTTTGTGTTTTGAATGCTTTAGAAATTGCCAGGAGTCCTACTTTCTGAAAGAAGGATTTAACATGTGAAGAGTTTATTTCCAGTCATTGGTCTAATACCTGTCCTATTGCTTCTACGTCTCCCAGGGATCGAAAGCCAAACCTGCTATTTCTGTTTCCTTTCAATCTCTTCTGACTAGTTCTCCTGGTGTGACATGCCACACAAGTAGAAACTCCTGTGCAGGTTCCCTGGTGGCCCTAGGTGTTTGACTCCATGCTACAGTCTAAATAAGTGAAGCATTAACTTCCACCTTGATACCAAGCAGCTCAAGTGCAACTCCCTCGTCCTGAGAGTTGCAAGAGGGTTGCAAGAGGATATGAGAGGAGGCTGAGGCCAGTCTGGTAGAGTTTGCTTGGGACTTGGCTACATCCCCATTAATGTCATCCTGCCGTGGACCCTAGAGGAGTTGTTGCGTTCTGCCGGCAAGACGGAGCTGCTGTATATCCTGCTTTTCATGTTACATATTTCTTATGGTTTTGGGTCATGATAGGAACTAGATATGCTGCTCATAATGTTTGGAAGGTCAGCTACTGCTTCCTGTTTTCTCGTTTCTCCTCCCTCATTTTCTCCATCAGTCCTTCATTTGAGCCAGTCATTTCATCCTGAAGAAAAATTTCTGGACAAATACTTCATTGAAATTTGTACCCTCTGGTGAAACGTTCTGATGTCAAAACATCTGCAGTGAAGGAAGACATTCTGTCAAAAAACACCTGATTTGCTTTGCTCTGTATTTGCTCCTTGGTCTGTTTTAGTAGCCTTTAATCACAGGCTGTTGCCCTACAAAATAGTCTGCAGGATCTGTGTCTGCCTGACATAGGGACACAGCCTCCTGTTTCATGACAGTAGTTTCCTTTGTGGGTGATGACTTGTTCATATCCAGTCTTTGAGCCATCCCAATCTGGTTGTTGCTGACATCAAAGGAAAAGACCTGTTTTTGATGCCGTTGTGCCAGATGCAGTCTACCATCTTGGCCAGTCCTTGCTATTGAAAATCATTCCTCCTCTACACCTGCCTGTATAATGACTTTCTGACCTGCCTGCATCAAAATCTGCTGTAACTTAAGCTATTTAAGTAGCATTGTTCCAGATCTTTGATAAATTATATGGGGTGGAGAGAGAGAACAAAGAAGTATTGGGTGATGAAAGCGCCTTCAGCTGCACAATTGTAATGAAAGAAGAGCATACGAAGGGCAGTTAAGTTTCCTTCCCTTCACCTTGTCTAGGGAAGCAACCCTTGGATTATCCAGTGAGCCTTACCATTTCTGGTTTGATCTACTTTAGCTATTATTACATAGGGTTTTTCACACGAGAATTCTTCCCAATCAGGAAGTAATTATAATCACAGACTGAAACATTTAATGGAACAACAATCACATTTTTATTTATTTTTTATTACAAGCATATGTTTCTCTCCTGAGTTTGAAATATGTTGCTACATCCTCTTCAATCACAGAAAGGAGTGAGCCATAACATTTCTTTTTAATGAAAATGCTGATCTACTGTTTATCTTCATAGAGCTAAATGAAAAGTTTCAAAGACTGACTTGGTTGAATACATTTATGGATTAGCCTGTGAAATGTAGTGCTTGTGAGAAATTTGATATCTTTTTTTTTCATGTTTAGGTTGATTTTTAAAAGCAGGGAAGAGCTCAGCCTGCTTAGTATTTCATCTCTTCCTGGGTCTTCACTGACTTGTGATGGATGGTTTTATATAGTAAGAAAACCTGAGTGTTGAGCAGTGAAGCATGTCTGTTAGGGATGTTTAAAATTATCCTTTCCTGCCAAAAGGGAAGCAGTGTTCAGGTTTATAGAAGGGAATGGATCTCCAAGATGACAACTCCTGTGTGTTTGTGGTTGTTTTTTTTCCCCTCCTTTTTTTTTTAAGGTCTTCCAGTACGGTTCCTGATTTCTTTTTTCATGGATTTTTTTCTTTTTAATGGAGGACAATATAGTACAAAGGCAAAACCTGTTTTTCCCAGCTCTGTCTCAATGAACAAGAAAGATTTAGTTATTCTCTCCCTCTTCTCCAGAAAGATCATGTCCCTGACATCTCCCTCTCCCATATGTCTCCCCTGTTGATGCTTCTTAGAAGGATGGTGGGGATCTAAAGGATGGCAAAGTCAATCTTCTGTCCACGTGCTGCTCTCGGCTGAACCACCACTGAACCCTTTGGGAACTGCGACAACCCAAGATACACTCGTTGCTCTCTCTATGCTATACCGACTGTGCACAAGGAGGCAATGGCAAAGCTACGTCATCTCAGATGCTGTGACAATGACACTGAGTCTCTCAAATGAGCCAATTTCTTTAAGATGTTCATAGCTGGTTTAAAAAAGAATATTTGTTTGGCATAATATTCTGCTGCTCGCAGTAATTAATACATTAGTGCAACAGTATTTGGTCAGGGACCACTGTGAAGAGCGTTATTTAATACCTAATGTTAGTTAGCTTAGTCATGCAAAGAGAGTGGGTTTTCAAGAAACAAAACATTTACCATGCTAATGATACAGCAGACACATATTATGCCAAATGACTCTTAAAAATAATTCATGGTTGGCATGGGAAAATTGCTATTTGTAAGTTGCTTAACAATACTACTTTTAACGGCATGTACCAAAAGTACTTGAAATTGTCTAGATTCTGTTCAAATAAGCCCTGTCAGAGCCAATTAACAAATATTAACTGGGAAGGTGAAAAAAACTGGTATGTTTTGTATCCTTCTGGCTCAAATTTCAAAGCTTCCACACTTCAAAAATTAGCAAGGATGAACTACAGATTTAGAAGCCTTACAGAAGTTTAAAAAATATCAGTAACGTCAGTGTAACAAGGAGAAAAATCCCTCCTGCGAGTTCACAATTCCTTCCTCCCCCTTATTTAGGTGTATTTACATTGAGAAACTGTTTTTGGTGTAGTTTAAATTCTTTCTGAATCAATTTAAAGGCAACAACTTGGAGTACTACCTTTAAAGGAACATGCAGGTTTTAGCATCTCTTTTTATTTATCCAAAATATGTCCTTGAACTTAAACTTTCTCATGCAAATAGGTATGTCATGATCCTTTTTAGACTTTCAAAATTAAAGGAAAAAAATATTTTTCTAATCCTTCAGTTCTAGCAGTTTTAACTTGCTTTAGGTAATTTCAGTTTTTGTCTCTCTGTTGTCCACATAACGATAAAAAATGTTTTCCTTCCTTTTTGTTCTTTCCTCTTCTCTTTTCTTATATTACATTTTGCTGTAATAGGATTTATTATTTGTGTATGTTGTCAGGGTAGCTTTTCCAATAGATGTGGTTGGAAACAATTAGAATGAGATTCAGCCAGGCTGGGTCCCTTGATAGCCATCTTATGAACACTGTACTTTCAGCCAGTGATGCAAAGTTACAATACGCTGGCGCTTTAAATGGCAAGCAGAAACCTACTAGTTCCTTGAAGAGTTTCCCTTGCTGGAAAATATGAGCAGTATAAGTATACAAGGAATGCACTCTGTAATCAATTTTCCTCCTTATTTTCTGAATAATGGAACAGAAAGCTCCTCCACCTTTTTGAAATTTCAAGCTATGAGTTTTTTATCATATAAATCTCCAGTAATGGTATTGTACAATTCCTGTTTAATGTATTTGTTGCCAGCTAGAATGAGACAAGCTATTGTACTTTCCTGCTTTTTTGTCTGCTTTCTGGTCCACTCCAGGTATCGCGTCCACCAACGCAAAATTCCTATAGTTTCTTGAATGTCAGAAGACCAACACCAGAGACAGGCTTGGGAAGACTCGACATTTCCTAGTTGCACCCAGATTTAATTGCCACACCCAAAAGGAGTAGCTGACCAGAACAATCAAAAGGTCTACACATATATACACAAAACACTAAGGTATGCTTCCCTTTAATGGTAACAAGACAGTACTTACGTATGTATTAGTACATGCGTGGGATAGCAGCATGATCCATTCTGCCCCTCCAGTTCTGAAGAAACAACTAAGCGTAGTTTCTTACAGTTTTAGATGCCCAGTCTAGAGGTAGATCCACCTTTACAGTTTGTATAGTCAACTTTTATGCATGGATGAATTATGTAATTCCCTACACAAGATTAATTGGTTTGCAGCAGAAAGTTCCTCTTTTCTTTGATAGCATGTCCATTCAAGTTGCTATTCATCAGTGTATCTTATCTTAAATAACCTGCTTCTCTTTTGACTATCTGTTTTGGTATAATTTTCTTCAGATATAGGTCAATATTAATTTGAGACATGATTGTCTTACTCCTATTTCCAGATGTGATTCCACATGGCCTTAAAACATTCTTGTTTACGTATACATTCTAACTTCAGGATTTCCAGATTTCTCAACCCTAAATATTCAAATTACATAATCAGAGAAAAACGAATATCTTTTGCTGCAGGTGTGTTATATTATATAGATGTAGATATGTAGAGTACATATAAACCTACCAAAGGGGTAGATTTTTGAACTGCATGGCTTTACACATATGTCATAATTTAGGTAATTATTACCCGTTTTGCTTATTATCTCTAAATAACTCCAAAGGAAGAACTTGAAGAAAGTAAGAGTGCCTTTTAATTGAACAGATTCATCCAGTTTTATGCAACATGGCACTTCACTGTAAATATAGTCCCACTGCAAACCATGGCAAAACTGCCAGAACACCAGACTGCAGTCTAACTTGCAATTAGTAATATACAAAGAACAGTTTCATCACAATAATTTGACGTAAGAAGTCTAGTTTAAAAAGTCTATTTTTGTGGGCTAAGGTACTAATCCAAAGCAGTATTGCTGCTAGAATCTCACCCCACTCCAGTAATTCTTACCAGCAAATACGTATTTCTAATATGCCCATATTAAATATACACATAGCAGGTATTTCTCTCTTGTTATTGCTCCTCTTGTATGTTAATTTTTGCATGGGTATTTGCTGCTGTCATTCAGTAAATTATCGTTCTGCAGCTTAACAAAGCTGCAATACTCGATGCCATGGGCAAATCATGATGTATCTACACTCATAGATCAGGGTGGCAATGAACGATGACTGCTTTGCAAGGCAGAATGTCAAAGTGATTACATATTGGAGTAGCTGGAATATAAAGCATCATACTAAAAAGATACAATACTTTATGTTGTTTTGACCTGGGAGAATAGGTTTTTTTACAAGTGAGACAGAGGGTATTCTGATGGGATTAATA
The DNA here is from genome assembly GCA_013398225.1 of Steatornis caripensis. NCBI lineage: Eukaryota > Metazoa > Chordata > Aves > Caprimulgiformes > Steatornithidae > Steatornis > Steatornis caripensis. The sequence goes on along the minus strand of VZSC01001631.1, from coordinate 271,326 downwards.
GTTCTACAGATGACATGAACTAAACAGCAAGGTACACCAAATACTGTCCTTGTCCAATGAGAAATCACCTGTGTTTGCACTTTACTGTTTTCATCTTGCTCTAAAATGGTACTTCCTTTTGTACAAAGGGTGGTACACCCAGTTATGTATATGTGGTGATATGCTGAGATACTTTTGACAAATCATCTTTAGTCTGAATTTAGAGCTTTTTATACCAAGTGATGTCAAGTATTAAGAACAAGAGAATGCCAAAGTAGCAGCAAATTCCTAGAATAGGCCCACGTTACATGTATTGTGAAAACTATATGATGCAAACAGGCATGCATAGCTCATTAATAATTAGTGGACTTGATTTGCATTTGTGCACAAAATCACCTTCACACAATTCTGGGACAACAAAGTAATTACAAAAAATTAGTTTTAAGGCTAAAACAAAGTAAAGGCTCCTCAGTGTAAATATAAATCAGTACAAATAGGTTCTCTCAGCTGGGTTATCAGCCACAGCCTGAGAGCTTTGATACTCATTTTGGCTCCTCTTCACACTCAGAGGATGTTCCCCAGGGTAAAATCAGAGGTGGTTTCTGTAAGTATGGTGGATGGCTGTCTGCAGCATCAGTCCCGTTTTCATGGTCCAATTTAAATCTTCCATTCAGAGAGGGAGCAGATTACCAACTGCATGATCCTTTGCTTCCAAAGCTTTCCACAACTCTCACTGAATGTTTATGGCAGCAATATGAATTTGAATGTATCTTCCACCCTTCCCACTGCCCCCTTACAACAACCCTACTTGTAAGACATTTTGTAAGAAAAAGATGTAAATATATGTCAGGTTTAGCCAAAAGATGATGCTAACGTACATGTGGAGTTGGTTAGCCACAACTGATCAGAGAAAACATAAAATTTGTGATGATGTAAGTGTGCTGCAAAGATACATTTTAAATAATGAACGAGCATTTATATTTACTGTATGACAGTGTGAATGTGAACAATTAAATTTTTAGAGATAACATTCAGCTTCTATAAATGGATTATTAGATATTAGCAGCTTAGTGGTATATTTCAGAGTTAAGTAGGATAAATGAAAATATACTTGCATTAACCTTTAAATTTTGCAATTATATTACAATTCCTGTGACTGGCCTCTTTTCCCATTTAAAAAAATAAAAATAATTGAAACAGCACACAAAATACCAGAAACATTTCAGTAGGATAAAGAGACAAACTGTACTTTTTGCCTAACCTTATTTGCATGTTTACTTCAATTTATATTAGGTTAGATTTAGCCTCTAAAGTCTTGACATTTTCTGGAATCATCCTCAAATGACAGTGGTTAAATGTTGGGAGAAGTATTTTGCTGATGACAGTGCTGAAAGTATGGTTGGACAGTGGTAGCAGAGACAGAAAGACACTAATAGAAATACGAAGATTTCCCAGTTTTGTTAATAAAGAAATCCACAAGAGTTCTTCCAGCCTGCGTGTAAGCAAAAACTCACCAGGTAATTCGGTGGTAGAGTTATTTCCTTGCCTCCCACCCAAGTATATTTATGCCATAATCTTTGAATGTGCAAAAATTGTGAGGTAGGTATGTGTATGTTGAGTACAATGTTCGAGGGAAAGGGAGAGGAAGTACTACAAATCATATCATTTTCCAGCAAAGGAGGATTTTCAGTGAGAATTTATAACCCATGAGTATCTCACTTCATCCATGAGTTTAGATGCAACATGGTTTTTGAAATACTACTAAGGTACAGATTTCCAAAACGTGAAAGTTTCCGCATAATATTAGAGAATATAACTATCGCTTGTTGGACTTGCAGACTCTCAAAATTATTATGGATTTGAGTTTTTCTTATGTCCTCTAGGAAGTCTCCTGTCAAAACCTGAAGAAAGTGTTGTTATAACTTATTCGCTCTGCCACTTCTTCATCTCCCCTCCCTACATCACTAAGTTATTCCTGTCAAACAACGTATCCTTCAAGCTCATAAAATGCTTCTCCAAGTATACATTTTCCTTTTAAGTTTTACCAGAATGCACTAAATTTAAAGTAGTTTAAAGCATAATCCTGGGGAAATACTCGTCCTCTCTCACACACTGCACTGGAGTTCTTTATTTCTCTGCGCAGTTCTTATTTATGATGACCGGGAACTGGTGTAGGATCTCAGTGCTGAGAGAAAAAACAGAGAAATCTTTCACAGAAAAACAGTTCTTCCATATTCATTTATCCACTTGCGTTTTGGGGGCAGTCTTCCTTCCTGACTGCGTGGGCAGTACCCTCCATGCTAGCAGGCTATCCAGAAATCATGTCATGCACTGCTCGATTTTCAAGTTACTAGTTTAAACCCTAGCAGGTGACTTTCCAACCTTGTTCTCAAGGTGGGATCATGTCCATTGCAATCCTTTGTAATAGGAATTCTGTGGCTAAAAGGTGTTTTTTCACCACCTGCAAGTGGCTGATGGGGGGAACTGCAAAAGGTGGTAACCTCACCAGCTAAGCCAGTGCCGTTGGGGCTGGCAGAGGTTGTGTATTTAAGGATGCGATGAGTTAAGCTCATGCTATTTCAGTCTTTTTCTGCAATGCTGAGTTATGACATGAGAGTGCTTCTTGCAGTTGGGATGGAGTTTTCAGCATCTTTTGTTCTGAGGCCAATCTTTAATTTTGGTAGTGTGCCCAGTTATTCTAACAGGCAAACGCAAATGTCCAGCTGGATTTTTCATGTGTGTCAGCAGCTTCTTGGGCATGGTTGCTGTACTTCTTTCGCATGAAAAGTGGGAAAACACAATAACAGTTTCAGGATCTCCTGATCCTTTACTCTCAGCAGGTATGTAACCCCCAGAGTTGGTCACAAGATAAATGGAATGAAAAATTACATGCCATTTTTAAAAATTTTGGCAGCATGGCTCTGTTTTTCACTTAGTTATTACTTTGACTCAAGGTTTTATTTAATTATTGCATTTTTGAAAGGGAAGATGGAAGGGCAACCAGTCTTGAATTTTCTTAACTTTTAAGGATGCACAATAATTGAATACTATAGACTGAGCTGTTTTGCAGTAATGACTCAAAACTTTTCCAAATCCCTGGCCTACGCTAACAGCAGAAGTGCTATGTATTTAGCAGAATAGCCAATTGCTAAATTTGACCTAAATTCAAATATACATCATGTGCCTATATTTTCCTGCAAATCTGTGTCTTAAGCCAAGCTGACAAGATTCAGGAGATGATAGTTTTACACCTTGCTTTTTACTTCCATTCTGCAAGTGTGGCCATGATTGTTGTTTCTGTTTTGTTTACTTTGCAAACATGTCGATCTTTAAATGTAACATCTGATGATAAATATAACTAAAAATCCTTCTACAGTTTCATATCAGGTTTTTGTTGAATGCACAGAAACTTCTTTCCACATATATGTCCCTGTCAGTGTTATTAATCTCATAAAGAATTTGTGCGGAACAAATGTTTGCTTTTCTTCATTATCGCCCACAGGAATTGTTATCATAAATGAGCAAGAGAAAAAATATTAAGCATCAGAAAAGAAAATGTGAAGGGATATCTCAGGCTTTAGAACTTGTATATTGCAGGGTCTGAAAATACTCAAGAGTATATTTTTCCTGACTGTAAAGGGTAGAGACTTTTCCATCTGACTTTTCACAGGCCAAGTCAAATGCTTATAATAGAAAATGAACATAAATTCTTAAACAGTTTAAAAATTGAAAAGATTGATTTTCTTCACATATGTGGCAGCTCTGGATAAAGAAATCATAAACCATAAACACACACTACTAGAAATAGCCTGTAGTATTTTCTTATGTTGGCATTTCTAGCAACTGTAAAACAAAAAAATAGAATCATAGAATGGTTTGGGTTGGAAGGGACCTTAAAGATCACTGAGTTTTAACCACCCTGCCATGGACAGGGGCACCTTCCACCAGACCAGCTTGCCCAAAGCTCCATCCAGCCTGGCCTTCAGCACTTCCAGAGAGGGGGCAACCACCACCTCTCTGAGCAGCCTGTGCCAGTGTCTCACCACCCTCATCATGAAGAATTTCCTCCTAATATTTAATCTAAATCTACCCTCTTTCAGTTTAAAACATTTACCCTTCGTACTGTCACTACATACCCTTGTAAAAAGTCCCTCTCCATCTCTCTTGTAGGCCTCCTCCAGGTACTGGAAGGCTGCTATGAGGTCTGCCCGGAGCCTTCTCTTCTCCAGGCTGAACAACCCCAACTCTGTTAGCCTGTCTTCATAGGAGAGGTGCTCCAGCCCCCTGATCATTTTCGTGGTCCTCCTCTCAGCTCGCTCTAACAGGTCAATGTCCTTCTTCTGTTGGGGGCCCCAGAGGTGAACACAGTACCACAGGTGGGGTCTCACAAGAGCAGAGTAGAGGGGAAGAATCTCCTCCTTTGACCTGCTGGTCACACTTCTTTTGATGCAGCCCAGGATACGATTTGCCTTCTGGGCTGTGAGCATGCATTGCCAGCTCATGTTGAGCTTCTTCTCAACCAACAACTCCAAGTCCTTCTCCTCATGGCTGCTCTCAGTCTACATAATTGTCTGCATAAGTTGATTTTTTTTTAAAATTATTATGGATCCCTCGTAAGTTTCTGATTGATACCCTTAGGTTTCTTTCATTAAAAATTTCAGAATTTGTTGGAGTTTATGTTGCATTATACCTACCTAGTTTCACTATGATTTATGAGGAAGGAGTTAATTGCTTTTTTTTCCCCGTATGCTGAAGCTCTCCTTGCTGTATCCTGCTCCACTGCAGACTGATCTGGAACAGAAACAGGTGCTTGGTCTGCTTTGCACAAATGAAACAGAGTACCAGAAAATCCATGTGGGAAATGATTAATGTATATACACAGAGAGACGTTTGCACTGGCTTATACTTATTATTGGGTCCTTTATATTAGATTGTATTTAAGCTGATTTAGAAAATAAAAAGGGTGACATGTCAGGAGACATTTGTTGTTGTTCAGAAGTAACTGTAACTGTAGAGTTGATTTAGACCCATACCTGTGAACACACAGAGAGAGTATTTTTGTGTCCTTGACATTTTTACAATGTTTTAAGGTCAGGTGCAGATGTGTGTACTGGGAGAGAGGGGTATGAAATACTAACCAAAAGCTGTTAAAATGACATTCTGGTATTTTTATTAGATCCAAATATGTCCCTTCCTCCTGAGAATTAGTGCATTGTATATAATACCATATTATTCACAGTTTATTGCTGTCCTGCTTTCTGATATCTTCTAATAGAGACAATCAGCTGCTATCTGTACAAGGCAACCACTGACATGTGATCTTTATGAACAAAATCAACATCTTCCAGCTAGTTGCAGCTGAGAAGGAACAGTGTTGACATTTTTGATTGGTTTATGTTTTTGTTAATCCTTAAAAGTAAAATCGGGTACACTTCTCCTGATATAGTACAAGAAGTAGAGAATAAGGGAGCAGCAAAATATGCCACAGTAGTGCAAGTCCCAGAAAAGTCTGGGGAAGAGCCACGTGTCAGAGTGAGGTAGTGTTTTTGAAGCAGCGATGTGAACAGCGGGATGCATCACCTGCCACTGGAGTATGGTGCACAACGCGTGCCAAGAGGCCAGTGCACAAAGCGAGCTTGCCTTCTAGCTGCAATCAATTAAAGAATTAACACAAATTTAAAAATTAACTTGCAGTCTCGTCACTGAAAGTGGCCCCTGTTTAATCGAACCCTAGAGCAGATATGACAGTTTTGCTTTCATTGGAAATCATTTCAGATTCTGTCTTTTGTGCTAGGTTTAATAGTAGCAACAGCTAAAAAGGAGATGCCAAAATATCCTTGCCATCCAGATGAATGTTGTGTAGTTTTCAAATTGCTCTTGCTGGTGGCTGTTTGTCTTCTCCTGCTCTTTTCCTGTCATGAAACGCCGTACTCTTAAGTAAATTATATGCACTGGAGAGATTTTAAAGAAATTATTGGAATTCAAATGCTTGTTCTGCTTAGCAAATCAAGTAGGTTTGTCCTCCCCACCCTACTAGTAGAGGTCACTGGAAGGAATATGAATGAGGGAAGGTATTAGTTCATGATATAATATTTCTCTACACAGCTGAAGAAATATCTTCACTTTAAAATTAAGCATGTTTATCTGAAACTGATGTGCCCTTATTTGCAGAAGGGGTGATGTGGGCTATTGTGATGAACCCTTGAGTGGAGATACTCAATTCAAACTGCTGCATCAGACCTGGCATGAGAGCACAGTGACAAAACCCAAAGGTTTGTGAAAACAAGTGTACAGTTAAGGTAAGCCAGCAAAGCTGTATGCATTTAATGCCGGGAGAATTTGGTAGGTACGTATGCAGGGCGTTATCACAGATCTGATGGGAGACTTCATATCTGGGAAGATAAGATGCATTAATCCAGCATAAAGTTTGAAAAAAAAGCCTTTTAATGTGTAGTTAATTTCTTGGGTTTTCTATGCAAGAAGTGGTTTTCCTGGGAAAACAAGAGGGAAAGTTATGCCGCTTTCTGCTGCTCTATGTATGTGTCTTAGGATGATGATACAAACCTTTATTGTGTTATGTAGTTTACTTTCTACTGGCGTATGAAAGCCCAGAGCAAACTTTATGATCAACTTTAAAAAGCATCTGTATAGTTTCTGATTTATTGAATATGTTCAATTTAGGCTTGTGTTCTGGAATATATTCTATGATATGTAGATCACAGGATAACTCAGACTGGAGGGGACCTCAGGAAGTCCCAGTCCAAACTTGCAGGTCATCTCTGGGGTCAGACCATGTTGCTCAGGGATTGATCCAGATGGGATTTGAAAACCTCCAAGAATGGAGATTGTGCAACATCTCTGGGCAAACTGTGCCATGGCAGGGTGTCCTCATGGATGAAAAGCCGTTCCTTATCCCCACTCTTAACCTCTCTTGTTTCAGCTGAGGCCTGCTGTCTTGTGTCCTCCCCCCAAGTACCTCTCAGGGTGCTGTGAGGGGAGCCGAGGGGGATAACATGGCTGCCTCGCCAGGGCCTGTCCACCACCCCAGCCAGGGGTAGGCCAGGGAGCTAGGCAGCCTCAGCTTAAGGTGAGCATAGATGTTGCAAACACCTGCCCTGCACACCTAGGCGATCTTCACAATGTCCTCCTTCGTAGCCTGTCCCTGCTCCCCACTCCTGTACGTTGTCTTTTTGTGTAGGAGTCCCATCACAAATTCCCAGTTTAGCCAAGCCAGTCACCTGATAGATCCATGTAATTTCCTGAATTTTAGGATAGACCATTCTTGCACTTGGAGAAAGCTGTCCTTAGAGCCCTGACAGATTTCCTGAGCTGTCTTTCCCTTCAGAGCTGCCTCTTGTGGGATCCCAAATAGCAATTTCTTGAGTAACCCAAAGTCTGCTCTTCTGAAGCCCAATCTGCACTCTGTTACTCTCCTTCCTCTCTTTCCCCTCTGGATCATGATCTCCACTGTTTCATGGTCACTACAAGGTCCACTGCCTTGGATTATCATGTCCCCAAACAGACCTTCCTTGTTGGTGAATAGCAAACCCAGTTGTACATCAACCCAGTCAGCTGCTTCAGGACAAGTATCAAGTAGTTATACCTGACACCTTACCCTGATGAAAATCTAAAATGTCAGCATTCACTCTGCTTTTGCCAAGTGCCACAAATGAATGTTTCTGCATGCCTGACTTTATTTGTGATCAGATGGTGTCAGATTGTTACTTGCGTGTAGCTTAATTTGTTAATGCAAAACCGGTGTTTGGTGCACCACTGTTGATAATACATGACTGAGTGATGCTTCACTACCCTTCTCAGGCTTTCCTATTTGAGTGAAATATGGACTAAGATGATCTGAGATTCTCTGTCGCTAAATGAGTCCATGTGCGATTGGGCTACTTTCAATTACAGAATACTGAAAGCTTTGAATTCTTGCTCCAGACTAGTTATTAACGTTGGTATCACACTGTGATAAAACCACATTTTTAATCTTGCAGTACTTAAGGTACATAAAACATCACTGCTGTTTGAGATTTACTGGCTTCCCACTTCTCAAGTTCACTTTGTCAGCAGTAGAGGAAAGTCAGTTTTGAGTTCACAGGTAAAATGGAGAGAAATGGAAGAAGCGATTGCTGTTCAAAGGTCTTCTTTTGGTGAGGGGAAAATTACAGAGTAAGTACAAATTCTCTGCTCTGAATAATAATAATAATAATAATAATAATAATAATAATAATAATAATAATAACAACAACAACAACAACAACAACAACAACAACCCCTGCCCCTAAAATCTCAATAGCATATACAAATTATAGAAACATTGGTAATAATTAAGAAATTATTAAGTCTTATCTCTTCACCAGTTAAGTTTATCTTAGGTTCCCGTGGATGGTATTTAGACTTTAATTGCAATTTTTTTCCCAGGAAGCACAGGAAGAGAAACAGTGCTTAAGGTGAAGGATGTTATAGTCTGGACATGGGAGAACTGAGCTGAGGTAGAGCTTCCTCAACTCAGCAGCCTGGGTAACATCTGTTTTGGGTTATCCAATTTGTGTTTAAACAGTTAAAGCTCTTTCTGCTTTTCCCTTGCTCTGAAGGCTTTCTGTCAATACATTTTTTGCTGCAGAAAGCTTTGGCTCACCCTTTCTGGAGGTTTTGCAGAGCAGAATACATGATCTGAACCTTCAAAGCAAATTAAAACATGACCTCATCTGCTGGAAGTGGTTCATGATTTTACGTGTTGGTAGGAGATCAGGAAACACGTGACTGCACCACATGCACTCTTTCCATTTCACACCTTGACATCTGTGAGCAAAGACGTTAATATACTGATGGATAATTAGATATTTCAACATCAGGACTTCACTAGTTACAATAGCTTTTTATGAAATTACATCATTTCACAACCTCCATCTTTCTTTTTTTTGACAATCTATGTTAGAGTCAGATTCTTTGCTGGTATAAATAGACATTAAAACTGCTTTAATGATTCCAGTTTACCACAACGGAGAGTGCTGTGGTTTTGGTAGCTTCTCTTTAGTGCAACCCAATTACATATACACCGGCAAAAATTTGCTCTTCAGAAGTCACCTGATCTCATCAAGCAGGTTTGTCTTTACTCCCCAAACCTCCAGGTCCTTAAAATAATGTGATTATAAGCATGACTTCATATACAGGAGTTGATTTGATCTTCCTCTGGCTTGCACAGGAAGGGTGTTTCCCTCCAGGCCATGCAAAGATAATTGAAGAGAGGGACACTGCTGCCAAAATAAACATACTTGCAAGGCAGGTAGAATTTCAGAGTTTTGATGCAAGACGTGCTGGCCTTCAGACATGATGTCTCAACTATTTTCTGTAGGAGGGTGTTTAAATTTATGTGTTGTTTTATGGAAATTTCCATCTGTTTCATGGATGGACTTCTGGGCTATGAATATTCCTAAATCTATATTCCTACAGTGTCTCACTACTATAGATTTTCAGACTGTGCTGGCACATACAGACACATCTTTTCCATTGAACAAAACAGAAGACATAGGTATATGTCCCTCAGCTGATTTTGGAAATCTAGATACTATGTTTTATTTAGTCTTGCAAAAAAAAGTCCATGTTACCATGTTTGTTTTAATCAAACTTTTCTCAACAAATTGTTGACATGGTTATTTAGAAACGAGCTTTGCTTGTCTTCAAAAAAGATGCCACTGTTTGTGTACATGAGCTACCAGCTCCTTTCTCATTCCTAAATACCACTCTAGCTGTAACTCCAGCATGTCACTGTATGACACATGTGCAAATTATCCATGAGGAATTCACTCTGATTTTCAGCAGCTTCAGAAAGCGCATTTATGTGTTCACTTATCAGGCAGCACATATCCAGAAAGATTGCTAGTCAGGTAGAAATGTCGTTCATGCCTCTCTGATAAAATTTAGATAAATAAAACTTGGAGAGGAAACTGAAGAAGATATTCATTGAGAAATGACAAACTGTTAGAAAATTCCCTTTTGAAAAATGTGGAATAACATCAGAAACTGAAAGAGAAAAGGTTTTCGTGATGACCACAGCATGACTCCCACTTTTAACTTTACTAGAGATAATATATTCACAATATCCCATTGTCTTTCCTTAGAAGGAGTTTCAAAGATGCCTGAGGAAGACTCCTGCTGTCTGTTAGCTCTAACTTCAGTGGTATACTGAAATCATACCGGGCTGCTGGTTCTGGCTGGGGATTTTGAATATCCATCATGAGATGCACTGTGGATGCACCGGAGCAATGTTTTTGGAGATGGAAGCAGGAGCTCTGCAGCTCTATCATATAACACCCTTGGAAAAATATCTATTATCCTGAATCATGTTGAGAGAGAGGTGGGACCCATCTGTAATCATGTTGGATATCTTACTCATTTGCTATACAACTTGTAAGGGGCTGTTTAAATCTAAATGGATGAGATGCACAAGGAATGGGAAAATGGTGTTTCTTTATTCCTTGTGTTGCAGAGGAAGGAAGAGGTAGGGAGGGACTCAGTGATGTGACAAATCTCTGGAGAAATTAGCTTCAAAACTGAAGTCAAGTTTCCTGAGTACAATATTTTGATAAAAAGGTCAATAACTTCTGTTGCAACTCAATATATGTGTATACACTTATCAGTTAGGGAATTGGAGATTGCTGTGATGTGGTGCTTTGAAGACTGAAAAAGCAGGAGAGTACTAAATTCATTAATTAACAACACAATCCTGGGTAGCGGTCGGTTCTTAGACAATATTAATCATCAGTGCTATGTATACAAAGCCATTAGTCTTTACTGCTAATGTTCTAAATTAGCTGTGAGTACACAGGACCAAGGAGGTGATGCCATCTCGTGCTGGTGACCATGGCCCCCGATGGTCCTAGAGATTGAGGTCTGGGTGAACAAGGTTGAGAACTCATCAATGAGAAAAGGCCAAACTGAAGTGAGTTGTCTTTCTTCTCCCATTTTCCCTGCTGATGCCTGATGTTTTTATGCTACTGTCCACCTCCCAAAAAGGAAAATGTGTTGCTGCTTATCTTGTTTTCTGTTGTTTGTCAACCATCCTTCCTGTGTAGTATCAGTCTATAAGTAGTCCTCTGTGCTTCTCTTGTCCTTTTTCTGAAAAGATTTGTTTGGTGCCTCCTATGTGCAGCTATACACACCTGTCTTTACCCTTTTGGTGGTCATGGTGCTGGCATACTTGTGCATTGTGCCTGTTCATACTGTTACAAAAATACATGTATACCACAGACAGTTACACTAGTTTAGTATGCTTATTTCTGGATTTAAGGCAAACTAATATTAATTATATTTGGGCTAATAGTAATTACATCCTGAGTGGTAAATTTATAATGTATAAGTATCACAGGCCTCTAATTTGGCTACGGTTTCCTAGCATTAATTTGAGAAGCACTGTGATAAACATTATTTTTTACAGAAAGTAAGCAGCTTGTCGACTGCTCATATCTGAGATAGATAATGCTTACTCTATGTACAGGCTGGTGAGTTGAATTTTAGTTGTTTTGCATGCATTAAATTGGTATTTGCATGTTTACGACCATTGAATCAAACTGTTCTTTGACTATTTAAAATAGGAAGTAGAATTTGCATTTGTTATGTGCATATGTGTATGTTTGCATACGTGTATGTTTGGCTTTTTCAAATGGGGTATACTCATTGAGTGAATCCTCGACAGTTCAGTCTTGTAAAACTGTGCTGGACTTTATCTGGGCCTGGGTGGGATTTCATGTTGCTGTTTTTCTTTCAAAGCCACCAGTACATTATGTTGCTATGGCTACTCCATCACAAAACCTTGTTACCAATGCAATAGTGTGCTGTAAACTCAGTGTTTTCTCCTCTTATTTTAAATTCTATTGTATTTTCTCTGATGAGGGATATTTTTAGAAGAGGTTTGCATTAGGAAGAGCATCAAGACCTCTTGGTGTAACAGATTAAGATTTTAGTGTTTACCTGTCCACTTTACCCCTTTAATGGATTTTATTAACTCTGCTATTCAGTGGCAGGAGGGAATGACCGTTAGTGCTCCAACTGTTTCAATTCACGCTCTAGTATTATTGATAAATGGAGCTAACATACTAAAATGCATATTGGCAGAGCTGAGCTGCCAGGTACGTATTCTTCCAGGATTGGAATAAGCTACTGGACTTTAAAAGCTGCTACAGAAAAAAAAAAATAGTGCCATAAAATAGACAAGGCACCAGCCATAAAGCATTTGTTGGTCCCCAAAATATCCAAGACATCTAACGCTTCCTAAATTTTGAGGTGTCTCAGTGTTGTCAGTGGCAGCTAGTCTGGCATTAGCCAGCAGCAGAGGGTAATTGTCTTGGTGCACTATTGCCACTAGCAGTCAATGCTCCCTAAAGATTTGTTACTGACTAGAAAGCATTAGTGAAAAGGGAAGCTTAGCCAGACGGTTGGTGCGTGAGGGTCTCCTGCACTGTGATTACACTGAGAGAGCAGCTACCAGAGAACCAGGCATTTTCCTCCTATCAGGTGACAAAACCAAAGTGTCCTTGAGTGCTGCAGTTTCCTTATACTCTTTGCTTTCTTTTTACTCCCATAGTGGTGATGTTTGGATGTAGTTTCAATCTGATATTACGCAGATCTTTAAGAAAACCAATGTTTTATGGGAAATCCCTCTCCTGACATCCTTCTGAAATAAGAGCAGCAATGATAATAAAAATAAAAAATTTTATTTCTCTTATGTTTCATTTACTGCTACTTTGTCCAAACCAACTTTTTTACTAGTGCTCAGGGCAAAAGAAATAATACCAGTCAATCGTATAACATTGCCTTTATTATGAGAGTGTTACAGCAGAGGCTGCTATCGCTGACCCTGTCAGTCCGTATGGGACTCACAGCGTATGTCCGACCTGCAAAACATCCTTGCAATGGATTCAAAGGGTGACCTTCCCCAACCCTCTCTGTGCGAATGTAGCATCTTCTCTCCTGCCTTGCCAGACATCAGTCTAAGAAGATGATTGTACTAAAGATCACCCTCAAAGGTAGCTTGCTCTCCTCCTCCTGTCCAACAGGGAGAAAGTTAATGAGCTCCTGTGCTAACTGCAGAAACACTCTCAAAAACTGCTAAAGTAGTCCCAAAGTCGTGGGAAAGGGTTGGTTGGGTGGCAGTTCAGAACCAGATACCCTCAGCAAAGGAAATGCTCTCAAAATTCTTGAGGGAGGAAGGATTTGGGGTGGAGATAGAGAGATTGGTATTAGAAACTTGGACTTTCTTGTCTCCCTTAAGTCTACCAGAGCTCCAGGTGTACCAGGTTTCTGGATCCTGTTGGCAGCAAGCTCTTCTTTTAAATTCCTTATTTCACCTCTGACTCCAGACAGGAGTATTTGAGACTTGCTTATCCCTTTTGGTAGCTTGTGTTAAATCCTTGTCTCTTGGTCCTGATGCATGACCATGGTGCTCCTGACCAGTACAGCCTCTTGTTTTCTCCTCACGTACCTACTTCAGAGAAACTGCAAGCGCTTGCAGAGAGTTTTAAACCTGGCTATTGCAGGATGCTGAGCTCCTCAGCTTTCTTTTTAAAGGGAGTTAAAACTGTTGTTGCTATGTTACAATCAAGAGGGATGTGAATCTCTCAGTTTC
>VZSC01001631.1:223861-249083 GCA_013398225.1 Steatornis caripensis | reverse complement strand
GTGAGTCAGCCGCTCCCCCCAGCTTTGTATCATCAGCAAACTTGCTGAGGGTACACTCTGTCCCTTCATCCAAGTCGCTGATGAATACATTGAACAGGACTGGACCCAGCACTGACCCCTGGGGAACACCGCTGGTCACAGGCCTCCAACCAGACTCTGCACCACCGATCACAACCCTCTATGTTGGTGCCTTTTAAAAAAAATCTATTATATTTATGATTGATTCTTCGTATCTTTTAAGCAAAACAGTATTGCAGAACACACATTTTTCAGCTGGACTGTTTGGTTGAAAATTATGTTTTGCTGCAGTTGTTGGGAGGGAGAGGGAACCGAGCTCTGTGGCTTGTTGGAGAGAGACAGTGAAAGCTGCAGGGAGCTAGTATGGCCAAACCCCATTTGATCTGCTTAGCCTATGTAGGCCTGGGCTAATGCATGGGAAAACCACCTGATTTTGTATTGCCAAGACAGTTAGCTATGCACAGCTCTAAGATGCTATATAATAAAGAAAAAGTACAGAAATATTGGTTCAGCTGTCTGAGGTAGTTTGAAACCTCGTAAACCGTGGGTTTATCGACACACACACAAAATACAGACAATGTAAACTATGCTGGTTGATTAGACAGACATGCAGAAACCAGAGACTGAGCAAGGCACAATCAAGAACCTCAGGTGAAAGCAAAAAAAATCAGTAAAGATAGAGCTAAATTATTCTCTTTTTCCATTTTCCCAGCTAGCTCAGATGTGAGGGAGAAAAAGCACATTTTAATCCAGAAATCTGCCCTCTGACCAAAAATCTTCTCTTTTTGTAGGAACTAAAATATTTTTATGTATTTTCTCAAGCACTCCAGAGCTTCTGAATGGGTTTGTTTTCATCAGCCAGTACCATGAGTGCAGTAGGTGTCTGTCTCACAGTCAGAGACAAACTCAGATGGACTGTAATGAAAAGGATGGGGGGAACAGGAAGGCTTTCTACATCCTAGCACTTAAGGATGCATTTTTCCTTTCAGCTGCTCCTACTGCAAGCGCGATAGCTCCCGCTGTTCATAATGGGATTGGGTACTGCAGCTCTGAAATGGCAGAGGTGCTGTTAAACATGTGTTGTAGCATCCCGTAAAAGAAGCACTCACCCAAAGTATTGCCTTTTTTATGACTGCTTGAAACTGGATGAAAGTAAAGGGTCATATTATCTTTATTGAAATTTGGGTTGCACAACAGAAGTCTATCTTAATTGCAAATCTGACTCATTCTATGACTTAGAATAAGAAGTACTTGGGCACTGTTCCCTCTTGTCTTGATATACGTAATGCTCCATCTGTTTAAGAGACCCCATTAGTTGTTCCTGAGGGTAATCATCCTTTCTCCCAGGCTAATAGTGCCTGCAGCAAAGGCTGCTCTCCCTCTAGTTCACGCTCCTCTTTTGGCAATGGAGAAGGAGAGAGAAAGTCCAAGACAGTTTAGGGTTAGGAGACTTTTGAGAGTGTCTCTCAAAAGATGAGCATCTCTAATTTCATTTGCATTGCTTTGCTTAGAGGTGCCAGTCCTTTCAGGTCAAGTGACTTCAGTGATTTTCTCCAGGACTGAAAATGTATCTAAATCTATGTGTTTTGCTAATGAATAGATAAACTGAATGAATTTACATTAAAATAAAATGATTTATTGCTAAAAATGCTAATGTATCCGGTTCCTTATAAGAATAAAACAGAACTTCTGCATTTGTTAGTTCTTTTTTCTTTTTTTTTTTTTTTTAGATTTCTGATGAAATCAAGCCCCCTATGAAGTGGGCAAAGCAGCATTTCATGGCAGAGCACTTGTGAAATATGCCCCTTAGTGAGATCTGTCTACTTTGAATTTCTTTGGGATACTGCCAAGATGCTTTTTGAAAGACAGCCCAGCAAGTGAAAAGAGCGCTCCTTGAGGTGAGTGATGCTTCATTTGACTTGAAAATTGCAGACTGTGTTTGGGAAAGGGACTTGAACAACCCTTGCAGTTTTTGTCAAACAGGGTTTTTTGTGGGGGATGTGTGGTGTTTTTTCTGCTGTGGGGAAGAGGACGAAAAAGCTGAGGCTTTTTGACTTTCAGGAGTTTAAAGCTATTGCCTCAGCCTGAGTGTTGTCTCACTGATTTCTTTTCACCCCCTACCCTTCATCCACATCCATCGATTGCAGACCAAGTGAGACCTGTGCACGTGTGAGCACAAAAATGCTGCCCTAATAGCAAGCGTCTAGTTCAAACAGCTTTCCAACTCTGCAATCTCCATTGTCGTCATCGTGAACTACAGTCTGGGAAACAAAAGACAGAATATAGAAGCTTTCTGTGCTGTCACTGCTAGGCATTGTCAGGGCAATGTTCCTGTTATGTGGAGGCAGGGAACCAGATTTCACATGACATGCTGCGCTTTCTAGGCTAATGGTGGGTTGTTGATGCTTTCTGTTCCTGTATTTTAGCTATAGATGAGATCAAAACTAAGTAAAACTGGAGAGTAAAACACATAGAGAAGAGTTTTGGTTGGCATGTTGTTTTCTATCAGGTCTTTTCACAGTTTTGTTTACTGAAAACAATATAAGTTTTCAATTAGATATTTACTGGTTTTTAATTGAAAGGACCATTATTAAAAACCTCTGACAAGCTAGGAAAGGCTTTCTGTTTCGCTTTTAACAGGTCTATGGAGAACTTACGATATTATCTATAACTATATGCGCGTTAAATTTTTTCACTGATATAAATTTTTTTTTAATCCTTCTGTGAAGTCCTTCAGTTTCTCCTGCTGTGAAGCCCAAGGGAAACAGAAAATTAAAATCTAAGGCAGCGATCACAGTGACCTATAATTTTACTGTTTCCCATATGAAGAATTAGTTTCTTCCATTTCTTGTTCTTGTTACAACCTTTGTCATGAGCATAAATTATCAAAATTTTTCATTGTTTAATATTCAGTGTAAATTCTAGTGGAAGGAAGACAGCGTGGCCTTTGCGCTGCACTGCTTTCTGGTTTGGATTTCTTTTCCTGTGTGTTTAACAAAAGAATAATCAAAACAGTTGACATCTCACAGTTCTTAACAGGAGAGTCATTGAGACATTAGGTTTTTTGTGGTCCTTAGGTGGGGAGATAGCCAGTGTGGAAAGGTAGTGGCAAGGGTGTAAGCTGCATGGGATTTCCACTTCTTATTACTTGCTCGGGTTTCTTACACAGCCTCTAAAATTAGATTGAACTAACTGCTGTGAGATGGGAACAGATTAGGTGTCTGGTGAACATCGAAATAACTACCTACGGTACTATTTTATCATGAGTTTGGTAAAGAATATAAAAATAGTTCTTGGGGGCCTTGAACAGGAAATTTTGTTAGCGCAGTTAGGCTTTTCACAGATGTACTGCAAATTTCTTAGGAAATCTGAAGAGAGCTTTGATTTGACAACAAAATCTCTAATCTGAAGACAACTACCTGTTTTGTTACAGATCTAGCCGGCCTTGGCACAGGTTTCTATGAACCAGTGGAATGAGAAATAAATCAGGTATACTTATTTAAATCAATAAGGGTTTATTCTATTTGGGTTTCACACACATGCCCTGCCCCGGTAATTTTCAGTGAAGAAGCACTGGTGTGTCATGCTGACAGATGATACAGTGAGGAACAATTAAGACCCCATAAACTCTGTAACACTTGGTTGTGTTTGACAGTTTCTTCTTGTATTTTATTGGTTCAGGTAAATGCAGTGTATTGTTTTCTTTAGAATTACAAAGAATCACATAAACTATTTGTTGCACTTTTTCTTTAGCACCAGAATTATTTTCTGATCTATGTTCCTCTTTCCTGAGTACTCTTTATTATATTCTCCTTCTTCAGTGTTGTATTTTATATTCCTTCTTAGAGAAGCACCAGAAAACCTGCAGGCGTTGTTCACCTCGGTGGATGCTTGTTGACATGACTACGACTCCAGTTTCACAACCTCCCTCTCGTGACTTACGTGCACTAGGAAGGTGATATTCAGGAATGAAGTATTTTAATGACTGTCTTCCTTCAGCTCATGATGTAGGAGAAGAAAATATATAAACAGTAGAGACAGAAAGGAGAAAGCAGCGTGAACAACAGGGAGATTTCATACACCTAAATGAAGGTATCCAGGTAAAGGGTCAAATTATTTGCCTAAGTCAAATTGCCCTTGTGTAGTCCCGTGGTTAAATGATCTCCAGAACTGCAGGTAAACTCAGAGGCCACAGTTCAGCAAAAGCAACTCTCCTTTGTGGTGCTGGTTCTGTCCTCGCAACAGCCTTGAACTCGTACAACACAAAGGCAACAAACGGCTATCGTTCTCATCCTTTCTCTGAAGTCCGACAATTTCTGTGGTCTCCCTGCATGCCAAATCTCTTCTCACTCATCTTCTCCAGGCAAGCTGAAAGAGGGCAGAAGATGAAATATGGGCTGAAATAAAGAGCGGCTCACAGGCAAGGGACAAGTAATCCCTGCTACAGACCTACCAGTACTGCCCTATTAAAATCTGACTTGTCATTTATAGCCAGGTGCTGGAAATGCTGAGCACTATGTAACGCTGTAGTCAAAGTCAGCTTGCCTACTTCACGTGCAAATGCTTGGAAGTGAAAACTCTCATTACTTACCTCTTTTGCTGTATTTCCTATTAAGGTGATTATGTTAGGCACTGATAAGAGAATAACCTTCCCAAGCTATCTGTGCAATGACTTTAGCATAACAGATCATTTATGGAAGACATTTTAGAAAGTCTGAAGTGCTATTTCCAGAGCACTTCTAATACTGTGGAAATACAGTTCTTTTTATAGGAAGCACAGTTGTTGGTCAATAAAGCAGGAATTGAAGGATAACGAAGAACAATTGTGGAGTGAGGGAACTAGTTCATGAAGCACTATAAACCTTCTAATTTCTAAGACACCAATTCTAATATAATCCATTTACAGAAAATAATCCATTTTAGACATGGAGTTTTTTGTTGTGCAAAAATCTTGAAGAAAATAAGAATTCCTCTCGGTTTTATCAAAGTTATCAAGACGCTTAGAACCGAGTAAATGCCTATGTGTTTTTTCCAACTGGGCAACGTGGACTGGACAATTTTTCACTTAACTGGGAACTCCTATGACAGTGCCATAGCTACCTTTTCATGTGCTTTGCTTTACGCGCATGCTTAAGAGTTTCCCTGAAGAGCCGTGTTTTCTGCAATCCCAGTGAGCGGGTTTTGCTTATGGATATAAAGTGATCAACACTTAATTCAAGGTAGTTGCATGTAAATGTGAAATTCCTACACAAAATAAGTCTTTCCACTTTGCAGAAAAGGTGATTATTGGTATTAGGTTATTATTCTGCATGAGAATTTTGTAAGTAATGTTTGTCTCTCTAAATCCAGGGATTTAATTTTGGAGTAGTATCAAAAGGAAATAAATGTAAAACTTTATGTTTTGCCTAAAAAAAAAAAATCAGTATTCTAACTTTTTATTAATTATGTGAAGTTGAAAAATATTATTTCAGAAAGACTTTTAACATAAATTGCTCTAACAAAGTATAGCAAGATGATGTCAGATGCAAAAAATGATAGACAAGGCTTATCCACGATATAATTCCACATTTGTGCTTTGTGGCTATTTCAAATGGCATCTCTCTTAGTGTTACATCACGTCTTGTTCTTATCTGTGGAATGCAGGGCAAAGAAATGTTGTTGATTTTGTATTTGTGAACCTGTTTAGTGGTGTCATTGAATGTTTTAAGACTTGACCTACCTGATAATCAGGTTTAATTGGAAACCAGTCCATTCCTCTTCGGGGAATTAAGTTCATAGCTCTACTGCTGTGCCCCTGTGGAAGAAAAAAAAATAATCATGGCTCCAGTTTAGAGAAGCATCTAAGCATGTGGTTAATCCTAAGCAATCCACAGGAGTCAATAGAAGTTAAATATGCATAAATGGTTTCCTGACTTGAGCCTGTGGGCAGTGGAGCTCATCAATAACAAAACTAAGTGGATTAAATAGAAGCTGTGATTCAAGAGAGCCTGTAAAAAATCCCCAAACCCTCATGGTAAAATCAAACATGCTCCAATGCTTTCCTGAATAAGAAAATTTTCCTAATGTGCTGCTGCAATGTATGGGTTGAGATGGGAAGAGGATCATGGGTCCTAGTAAAAGACTCAAAAACTGAAAGGATATGCAGAAGGTGGCTAGTGAGAAACACATGGAGGCAGGCTTAAAGTGGAAGATGGAATGTGGATTAACAAAGAGACAGCTGAACCAAAAGGAGTGGGAGTTAGCCCCTGGCATTTGAATCATCCAGCACCAGCATTTTATCAAAAAACAAACAAAGAAGCCAACAATCAATAGCAAAGGATGCAGAACCAAATGTAACCCTTTGCTGGCCAAGGGTGCAAAATTTTCCCCAAATATACTTAAAATCAGCTTTTTAAAAAATATACTAGAGTACCTGGCTTTTCACTGTGGGTGGAAAGGTAGGGGAAGATGTATATTTTGTGATACAGGAGGCTATGAAGAGAGAATAAAATGCAAAAGCAGAGACGAGGTCAAGCCTAGCAGACACTTTTTCAGCTATGTATGAAAGCAACACATGTGGAGAGCCATCACTCCCGGCAGGGAGCCTGGCTTTCTGGTGGTGATGCTCTTATTAGTTCGTTATATAACACAACTCACTGACATGAAGGAGAGCCCATCTAACAAGTGCAGAGAAGACACAGACCACTGAAGGGCATCAATTGCTGTAGTTTCTCTATAACTGTGTGATATACTAAGGAAAAAAAATGAAAGACTTGCAGGGAAGGATAGGAAAATATTTGAAGGGTTGCTCTTTTGGCATGAGGAAGGCTTTTAGGGCTTGGAGAGGATAATGATAGAGGTTCCCCCCAACACCCATCTCTATCGTTATATATATGTATACATATATATATATTTATGTATATATATGTATACATAGCTAGATATTAAGGAATGTTATTCAAAAAATTTGGAATGAATTCAAAAGGTTTTGCTTCAAATGTATGACCTGAATGTTAAGCTAAGGTCCATTTGTTGTAGAGAATATATAGAGAGGTGTCTGGAAGAGTAAGAAAGAGAAAAATCAATTCCAAGGAAATACAGAGCAAGGGATTTCTGGGGAAATAGGGAGAGTTACATACAAGTACAGAGTATGGGATCTGCAGAAACTCTTTTTCCAATGGAAAAAGAAACATGGTACAATTTATCTTGCCCTTGTCCTAGATAAAATCTCTGATTTGGTCAAGAACAAGAATATTCCTGTCCTTTCTGTAATTGTTTTGGTTTTTTTTTAGCTTTTAGGCCACTCTTAGAGTGGAGAGTGGTAGTAAGAAGGGAAAAATAAAGTAAAAAAATTAAATCCTCTGTTTAACAGTAACAACAAATACTCTCTTTGTTGTATTTCATTACATGTAAGTAATATCAAAGAATTGGACTCTGAACATAATAAGATTGCAAAACTTTCTGAGATATAGAAATGTAGCAAATCCATTACTTCTTCTAAATTAGCAGCTCCTAGTTAATGGTGCATGACCTTCCTTCCTTCCTTTCTTCCTTCCTTTCTTCCTTCCTTTCTTCCTTCCTTCCTTCCTTCCTTCCTTCCTTCCTTCCTTCCTTCCTTCCTTCCTTCCTTCCTTCCTTCCTCCCTCCCTCCCTCCCTCCCTCCCTCCCTTCATCTTCAGTTCTACTATGGGAAATAAGATATTGAAGGCTCAAGTAAATTTCTGAAGTAATCACTAGGTGTTTGGGCCCTGGCTGGCATGGCAAACAGGCAAGGGCTCTTCCCAGTCTCAGCATCTATCCTGCTTTGAGGTTATGAATTGTCAAAATTTGGACTCAGCAGTTCCAAACTCTTGGACAGGATGTGATATTCCTTGAAAACAAATCTGGGAGCCTTTTTCCAGCATTATAGCCTACTTCTAAATTGCACAGGCATAAACAAAATTAAATTACAGATTTTCTTCTAACAACATTATGCTAAAGAGTAAACCCAAATTATTGAACTGAAAAACCCCCAAGAATATGGTAATTTTCACATATAGTACAACGATGTTCTTGATTTCCTTTGATTTCATTTTGCAGAGATATCCTAAATCTCTCTCTCTGTCTCTCTCACTGCTCACTTCTGAACCTCACAAAATTTTGATCAAAGCACATGAAATAATGTGGTTTTCACACAGCTGACTATGACTTGTGATTTAACTTTGTAATGGGTAAAACTGAACCTTAGGTTGGAATCTACCTCCAGTTTGGAGTTTGGAATTGTATCTAAGTGGAAATCTACAGCCTGACCAGGGTCAGCCATTTCAGGTCGTCTTGCCTAGATTGGAAGAAAAAAAAAAAAAGCATTTAGTCTTTATCGCAGCCACAAATACCAGAGTTATTTGAAAGCTAAAACCTGTTATTTCTTCTAGCCTCTGCCTCACATCCGATTTCAGCGTATTACAGAACAGTTTCCTAAGTATTCAGTCTCCCCAGCCCGCCCTGCTGCCATATATGCAGTTATATTTCTGAAGATTAGCCCTGTGGTAATATTAGGATTAGCTCATCTTTCCTACTAGATTTGTTTCCTACCAAATTTATCTCAAAAGCTATGGGTTTTTACATTAAAACTGTGCAAAGATTAATTTTTCACTCCTAAAGCAATAACTTCCTTTTCATCTATCAAAATAAATGTTGAACTCACTGTAGTTCATTCAAAATACCATGTTACTTTGCTTGGTAATGATCACTTTCAGTTTCCGTAAAGGCAGAGAAGAACTCCAGTTCCCAGGCAAGTTCATGGGCAATTTGTAATCAAGCAAAAACAAGACTTGCAGCAAGATTGGCGAGTTTTCTGACAAAAAGAAGATATTTCTCTCTTTGTGAGTAAATTAAGTCCCTAACAGCTGGTTTGATATATATATGTGTCAGCTGTGAAAATAATGTAAAGGGCAATAACACTTTCTAATTACCTTTTTCATCTTCATGAAGTTCCTGCCCAGAGTTTGTGAACAGCATAGAAAGGTCCTGTTGGGCTCCCATGCGAGATGGGAAGGGGTAGAGCTGCTGGAGGAAGACTCATCTCAGCTCCACAACTGTGAAAAATTGAACATTTCCATTTTGAAGGCTTGAAGATGTACTAAAAATGTAGCTGAAATGCTGATTTTCTTGCCTAGAGGAGGAATACTTGCCCATATTCTGGTACCTTCCTGCAATAGATGTTTCTTTATGTAAAGTTAAGCAGTGTTAGCAGTACCCTCCTTGCATACAAATGTATCTGAGACAGTGTGAAAGGGTTTGTGCTTTTAGAGGAGACAGGATTCAGACCTGGGCAGAGGAAGACATTCAATCTATTTTTTTTACCTCCATGGAACAGATAAAATTTTGGCATCTCCTATTCCTTCCCCTTCAGGTCTGGGAATCTGCCCTCAACTCTTTATTTCCATATTTTTTCCTTACAAGAAACTCAAAACATTGTGTATGACCTTAAAGAGAATGCTTTACTTGTGTTTTCTGCTCTTGGGGTATTTCATTTCAAAGGAGAAGAGACAATGTATTATATTTGGTATTATTCTCATTCTAAATTCTTAAATGATATTTTTGCTCAGCTCCTGAATGGAAGACTGAAGAGTTGCACAGCTTTTTGTGTAAGCTCAGTAAGGTGGTTCCTGTGGGAACTCTGGAGATGGACAGGTTAATTCCTATACCACAAAAGTACTGTCACTTCCTAAGCTGACTCAGGAAGTGAAATCTTGGCTCGTGGAAGCAGCAGAATAGGTTGGGTTGCAGTTTCACGTTTTGTTTTGTAACATTTTTGAGCCTATTGATTAAGACTCACTCCGAATTGTAGGTCAGTGCTTTCAGATCATCTCTGTTGGGTAAAAAAACGATGAAAGAACTGCACCACAAGCACAGATAGCATTAAACTCATCAGATTGAGTTTTGGAGCTCTTGAGTAAGGAGCATAGATAAGGGTGAGAGCCTGGAAGGAAAAGGAGATGGACTTTTTAGCAGAGCCTGTTGTGATAATGGATAATGGTTTAAAACTAAAAGAGGGTAGATTTAGACTAGATATAAGGAAGAAATTTTTTATGTTGAGGGTAGTGAAACACTGGCACAAGTTATCCGGGTTGGTGGTAGATGCCCCATCCCTGAAAATATTGAAGGTCAGACTGGACAGGGCTCTGAGCAACGTGGTCTAGTTGAAGATGTGCCTGCTCACTGCAGGGTGGGTTGAACTAGATGGCCTTTAAATGTTCCTTCCAACCCAAACCATTCTATGATTCTATGAAATGAGCAGTCCTCTGCCCTCCTTGGGCAATAGTAAAAGGGAAAGGGGAACAGGCAGTGCTAAATAGTAATAAAAAAAAATGTTAACGTTTTGTGTGTGTGATACACTTAGTGTCTGGTATAAGTACTCTAAGTGATGTGAGTCATTCATGCTGAGTTTGAGCAGTGCTGGTGTTGTTTGTCTTGGTTTCCATATTATGCATATGGGTTTCTCGGGGCTATCTTAATTAAGCAGTGCTCGTTTATTTGAAAGGTTATCTCAGTTTATTTTTTTCCCCTCGGAGTTTATTTTTGAATTTGATGAGATTTGTTCCTTATCTCTGTATGTCCGATATGGTTATCTGGTTTTTAAATAAAAATGCACAGACTAATGAGTGACAGAGATCAAATTTAACGAGTAACCAAACTCTCCTGGTGTCATTCCCCTGAAATTTCACTGAATTAGTTGGGCAGGATTTTATTGATGTCACTGAAAACAGGCATAGGCCAAAGGTTTAAATATTTTCCTAAAACAGCTAGGGAACTGTGGCAAGTGTGGTGGTTGTCCCAGCATGAAAGTTAAGGAAATTCAGGGCTTAATGGAGCACTCATTAAATTCTCAGGGGCAGCAATGCATATAAACTGTTACATGCAAGGAGTGGCAGTATTCAGACATATTTATGAGGCTAATAAATGGAGGAATTAACTTGGTGTGTCCTTGAGCTAACTCATCTGGGCACCTGATGCCTTTCTGAGGGAGTGAATAGGCTTGACATTTCCGGACTGTGCAACCATGGCAAGTCTCACTGCCTGTGACATCTGGGGAGGCATTTGCTCTCTACCCGTTTCGACTGATGAAAGAAGCAAGAACAGATTTTAAAAGAGGTTTGTGGAGATAAGGAGGGCAGCTCAAGCCGACCCAGTGGAGAGGTGCACAGAGTTTCATTGTGGCATCTGACCTTTCTCCTCTCCTCCTGGTAAAGGGCGCTCCTCTGCAGTGCCGTAATTGGGCATGCTGTCCAAACTCCTTTCAGCACTCAGCCTGTGTTGGAAAAAAAGGCAAGAACAGGGAGTAAAATCTTTTATCAGGCTTGGTAGAAGTTTTCACCCCAGGATGGTGACATATTGAAGCACCAGAAAGAGTAAAAATTTTGTTTTAGGCTTTCAATAGGAGAGCTTAGCTAACAGGAGGAAAAATTAAAGCAGAATAAATAGGAAATCTTTACCTTCTGCCCATAAAATGACCTTGTTTCCTGCTCCCAGAAGACTGAAAATGATGATTAATAATTTACAAATCTGCCGTCTATTCAGTAGATTGTAGGTTTATGCAGCAATACTGGACTTTATAATAGCTTTAATCCCAAATTAATTTCCAGCCTTCTGGAAGTGGAATGTGGCGGAGGGACTATGATAGGAAAGAGTGATTCACGTTAGATTATGATCAAGAGCGAGTGGAAATCCTGTCTTGAGCTACAACTTCAGGGATGTGGAGGGGGAGAATAAGTATATCTGAGATAAAATTTACACTAGGGTACTGAAGCTAATGCCATGAAACCTCATTAGGGTTTTGAAATCCAAATTGCATTCCAGAGGCTTAGAGCTAATATCCCAGCAATACAGACTTTAGAAGTATTCAAGCTGTAGAGTGGGCTAATACTGACTTTGTGTGCCCCAAGGTTTCCATAGTGTTTCCCTATGGTGGATCCAAAGGAAACTCTTTTCTGACTTTTATTGACAGGTTTGAACCTGGAATAGATAGTATCTCCAAAGCGGTCTGACATATGTTCGTAAATGTCTGTGGAACCACAGAATGTGCTTACGCCTCTGAAAACACAATAACTTTAATTTTGGTGGCAAAAGCCTTAGTTAAACTTAAAGCATCCTCAGCTGAGAAGCCATGGGGATAAGTTGTGATGATTCTTCATTTGATTTGAGTCATGGGCCTATGAAAAGACTGAAAGACAGCAGGAATTGTGGCTGTTTCAAACACACGTAACAAGCACGTAGGGAAGAGTTGGCAGGACCAGGACAGTGTAAGCTGTAATGCAGCATATGCTTGAATATGCATGAGGCCTTTTCATATGCAATGGGTCAGATTTTTTTCTGCCTTTGAGACCATATCTTTGATTTATCCTGATGAAAAGAGAATGACCCTTTCAAATCCATTTACTTTTACGTTAGCTATAATTTGAGATTGTCTCTCTGGGGATCAGTTACCTTGGGGAGCAGAGAATTTCAAAAAGAGACAGTTTAATGTGGAGTGGGATTGGCACAGCTGCAGTCCTGTCTTTCGGAAAAGATGTTTTAACGTTGGTTTCAGTGTAGGGTGAAGATAAAAGTTTTTCACTGTTTGTTAACCTTTGTTTTGGGGCAATTCTGTTAATAAGTTGTTTTGCCTGATTTTGTTTTCATCATTTCGCACTCTGTTCTTTTTTTTTTCTTGCTGGCAAATACCTGTATTTTTCTGTCCTCTCTGCTGTTTATCCTTGGTTTTGGTTTACATTCATTTCGGTTATGTTTTTTAAGTATATTTTTCAGTGGAAGAGCAAATTGTGCCAGTTTGTTTAGAAAGATGAAGTTACTTAATGAACAAGAAGGTAAGGATGTCTGATCCTTTCTACCACTGAGTGTGCTCCTGCTGATTTCAATAGCCTTTCAGGGAAGTTCGTGGCTAATCAGTTTATAGCATATATATTTGGCATTTTTATGCCTAGCCTGATGCTAAGCTATATTTCTAGGTACGTAGATTATTTTTAATTCTTTTATAATTACAGACCTCAATGCAAAAATGTAATCGACTTGCCTGTATTAACAGCAGAAGAAGAGATATCACTTGTAGTCACTTCCACATGCAGAGCCAGTTTAAGTCAATTGGTTTTATTATTACTGTGCTCTTCACACTCATATGCCTCAAACTGGACTAAAGCCATTTGAATTTATCTGCTGTATCGAGGCAATCAAACGACAAGGAGTGGTAGTCATTGAGAATGGATTACTCTGGATCTCAGTATCATTATTTGCCTTTAGAAATATAGTGAGCCATTCAATCCAAGGAGGGATACTTTGATTTTAATTAATAGTTTCAGAATGATATTATTAACTTTTCTTTTAATATCTTTCTTTAATTAAAGATTATAGCTATATGGTCAAAAAGATAGAGGGATGAGTGCAAACAGTATATGATGAACTCTGACAAAGAAAAGGGTGTTCTAACTCTTTCAGCAAAAGAAAAATGCTTCATTCTCCATCAGATTTCTGGGTTTTAATGTTGATGCTCTAACGTGAGCCAAAGCAGTTAATTTCTTTTAATTGGTAAAGCAGTATCACTTAGAGGACAGATAACAAAGCAAAGTTGCTAAATGAATGTAAGGTACTAGACCAAATAAATTGTTTTCTACTTATCGTTGTATAATTTTAACCAAGTAATTAGTTTGGGCAGTATGTTTTTGAGTACAATGTGAATGTTTTCTTGAGTGAATACCAGAAATGTACCCTTTGAAAAGATAATGGATTTAAAAATGTGAATATCTGATCTTACATTATATTTGTCTTGACTGTGCAGATATAATTCAAAGTCTTCTCTACATGTAGTCATAAGGTTAGATTATGGTAGAACATGCTTTACTGACAGACTGCATAATATTTCATAGGAATGGTAACATGAAGGATAATAAGCATTTCTCCTAGGTCTAAATCTCTTGCATCCAGATACTTAGACTCTCAAAGTCATGTTGTAAAAGTCAAAACTTGGCCAATTTTAAAAATAAATATTTCAGCTCCTCAAATGGCAGAAAATGGAGTTGTAAAAAATTATTTATTTCCTCTGAGAATATGGAAATCAGTTACCATCCCTAAAATCTGTTTTAGGTGGGAAAGGGCAGAGTACCTTTTGCTTCACTGTGCTGGTGTGTAAGTAATCTTCTTTCTAAGTCTACATGGTGGTACTATATGCAAAATGCTGTTATAGACCAACAGCATTTTGCAGAAGAACTTGTATTCTTCTTATAGGATTATTTTTGTAACCCTAGTTTGCAAGTGAGTTTGATACTGGTATTGTTGTAATTTCTTCATATTGTGGTTATTAATTGTTAGACACATCACTGCCTAAGACTGCGCTGTGTGGGCAGGAGATCTGGCTCTTGATTGATAAGTTGCAAATGGAATTCTCTCCCCAAGGCTGAGAAAGAAGATAATTAATTGCATTTTGAACATAATTAAAATAGTTTTCCGAAATTACTGCAATAATAAAGGGTGTTTAAGGAGACAGATCCTGAGATGGTAGAAGTCAGTGGCAGCTTTCAGCTGCCAGGTGTCTGGATATGAATGATCCTGTAGTTGTGGCATTACAGGGCTCTCTTCTTTTGGGGCAGGTTTCTTAAGCTATAGGCTAAGTTCAATAGTAGGTATCTAAGGTGGAAAGATCAAAGGATATGTCTTCAGGATGTTTCACTTCTTGTAGTTCACTGCATGTGCACATTTGCCTTAAGCCTTGCAAAGTCAAATTAGATGCATACTGCACACTCAATTGTATGCCTGGCCTCTTACAAATCACTCAAGGACAGATCATGTGCCTTAAGCTGCTGGAAAAACTTCCTTTGACTTGATAGCAATGGACTTTCTTTTCAGGCGTTTAATGTATCTTTTGCAGCTATACCTTCTTTAAACAATTTTCTCCTGGGACATACATGCTGTTCCACACTCTCCTGCATTGATTTTCTCCAGTTCAATTTTATTTTATCCTGCTTTCTTCTGATTTAAGTTGAAAGTTCAACAGATAACCAATTTTTCTGTAACACTGGTTATATTATGCCAGTAAGTGGGAATAGCATAACATCTCTGTTTTCACTCAATGGGAAGTGACATACTGTTGATTAAAATTTATTGCTAATATGCTTTGATGAATGTTTCAGAGTATGTTATTGTTTTACTTTTTCATTTCTGGACACTTTCTATTTCTGTTTTACCAATTCTATTTCCTCCAATTATTTTAGACATAATGTATGATGCTAATAACATGTCAGTTTCAAAAATCAGGAGCATAAAATACTTTTGCTGAAAACTACAGTTAGAGAGGAGAATGATTTATAATGTTCTTTAAAATATGCAATTACATTTGTTTATTGAGATGCCAGTTACATACAGAAAAATAGGGGAAGGTGTTTGAATTTCCTCTTTCAAATTATTTAATATGGCGTAATAATTTATAGATGGAAGGAAGATTTCTTATGTAGCTAACCCAACTCTGATGAAAAGGACTATCCACTTCCTAGCACCTCTTTAATCCTCCCTTAACCTTCCAGCATTCCTTGAGAAGACTTTCATGCAAGTTTTATAGGTGTTCAGTCCATTAATCTCTTCTCATTTTTTGTCTCTTTATCCAATAATACTATGGTTCAGCTCACCATATTGAATCATTGATTTTCCTTTCAGGGATCCAGGTCATGTGTTTTGTATGATCACTTCAGCCCGTTTTTGTAATAGCATTTTGTAATAGTACCCACCTTGCATGGGAATAAAGGACTAAGGGAAGTTTACCTGTTGACTAATGTAAAAAGAAATATAGATAGGCTGGTGAAACTAGTTCACTCTTTTCATCCTGGCTGATATATTTTGATCCTTTAGGTCCCTTTTAACAAGGTACTTAAGTGTATGATTACCCTTACCTATGCAAACATTTCATCTGACACATCTTCCATGCACTCCCATTTTCTTGTTGGCTGCAGTTCTTCCAGACTGCTCCTGGACATTGACTCCAGAAGGTTTCTTGGAGAAAAGTATTCCTGTTGGAGTAAATCCTCTACTGAGCAGGAGCACAGTTCCTGTGTGGACACATTCTATGCATATGTATGCCCAGCGGTGTTTTTCCAACTATCTATAGTTGGTTTGCTATCACTGCCAGCTGATTGTTTTCCTTATCACTTCTTCCCTAGTTTCTCCTTTATGCAAAGGTTATATACTTTGAATTATTTTTCACCATCCATATTAACTAAGATGTTGTCACAACACCAGACGTGTTCAACTTGGGTCTTTTTCTTTTTCCCTTGATGATTTTTCCACTCTGTTTTCCTGTCTGGTGTTAACCATGTCTTCCAATATAGAATAATTTGCCAGTTTTCTTAATATTATTATTTCTCACTCTTCACTCTTTAGGAAAATGTTAAAGAATAGGAACGATTACCATAATTCCCTTGCTACTGCAGAAGATGTCAGCTCGATATACTACTACTCCTCATTGTCTTTTGTTTGCATTCAATTAGCCAGGTTTTGGATCTGTCCGATTCAATTTGAATTAACATTTCAATTAGTCTTTCATGAAAAAGAGAATAAATGCTTCATTAAATTACATGCTTTATTAAAATAGTCATCAACATCCATGAAGAAACTTTCTAACATGGTGTTACAATGTAAGTGGTTTTGAACAAAATATCACAAACAGCCTTGAAATAGGTATCATTTTAATTAGGTTGTGATTTAAAATGTTGTATTTTTAACCTCTTCTGTATGAGAGGTTAATAAACTGATCTAAGAGCTAGAAGGTCTCAGATTTCTTGAGAAAATTTCTGTGGTTTTCTAGGGAAGTGGAATGCTTGGGTCCTTGTGAACTTACAAATCACAGAGCATTGTTCTTGTAGCTGTACAAAGACAGAACAAAAAGATCATATCCGTGCCCCAAGGTATTAGTATGAAAAGTTTCCACTGATGGAGAGAGCATCGGGGTGGCAGGCAAGTATCTGCCTGAAATCGTGCACAATTGCATGAAGGGAAACTTCTGCTGTCATGTGCAATGATACACCTCCCCTGAAGTCAGTGAAATAGCATAAGTGTTTCTGACAGCTGCTTACTGCATAATGTGGAAGAAGTACACCATAATTTGTGACAGGTCTTTTAAGAATATCCAAGTTCCTGTATCGTATGAAGAACGGTTTCACTGCAATTTTGGTGCTTTTTTCTGGACTATTTATGTTTTTTGGAGTCCTTTCTTCTTTAGGCCATCATCTAGTGAATCACTTAAGCATGTGTCTGACATTTAAGGATATACTTCATTATGTTCACATTCAGAGAAGTGCTTGCATTTGATCTTAACTCTAAGATGAGCTACCACTGTGGGAAACTGGAGATAGAGCTACGTTTCAGTTCACATAGGTAATGGCAACCACTAAGGTGCTTAAATTTTGTATCGAGTTCGTCAGCCTTCTTGGCTCTGGGTAGTCACTCAGCAAACAAAATCAGATCTTTTTGTCTTTCCATTCCCTCACCAGGTATTTTAATTTAAATGTACTTCTCCTCCTGGCCTATTTGCCAGTAAAAAAGAACCTGGTAAAGTAACTGTCAGTAGGTCTGCAAAGCAATGTCTCTACTCCTACAGTTGCAGAGTAGACTCCTAATTATGACAGGAAGATATTTTAGAACAAAGATTAAAAAAACCTCTGGTTTTATTGGCTGTTCACATGCCTGCTCTAATTAATACTGCACTGGGAAACTTGCTTTCAATTCATTTGAACACATGTACTTTTAACCTTGATGACTGAATAATTTCTTATAAGCTCAGTCATAGATGAATGTTAAAAAGATGTGACTTTTTTTTTCTTTTAAACCCTGCAGCCACCTACATTGTGACTGTATTAGCTGGAAAACCATCTCATCAGTGCTGCAATACTTAAGCGCTTACAGGTTTGATACAACTGTAATATGCCAAGAACGGCTATGGATATTGTGAAATATTTATTAATACAATGAAGCTGCTTTATCTCGGATTCAATTTATAATTTAAATTGTGTATCACAAGAGTATCTTTGTTCTTGAAAGTAGTTTTGAAAATGTCCTTTTAGACACGTGCTGTATAAATAAGTAGCTTTCTTTACTTCATATATAGGCAACATAATTTGATCTTTAAATTTAAACAACTATTTCTTATTATACTCCTAAATAATGCATTTGAGTATTTCACTTTGGCTGCTGGAATTCTGTTTACAGGCAGGAGAAAAATCTTGCTACAGCTGAAATTCAAGATTTTTATATAGCTGCTCTCAGTTATTGAATTTGGAAATAATAGAAAGAATATGTCTGTCTTTCTATATTTAAAGCTTCAGAGAGCCTTATCCAATATCCAAGTGATAGTGAAAAAAACCCACTCTTAAATGAAATACATGTGAAAGGCATTTCAGGAGTCAAAAATTTGCAGTTTTTCTGCATCTACAGCAGTGTGGTTTTGTGCAGGTAGTTTAGGGCTAGTTTCTTCCATCCTTACTTGTGAAATACCTTCTGGGGGGCTAAGTATTTTTCAATTTCTACTCTTTAAAACTGGGTAATAATTCTTAACTCAGGTCTAGACTTGGCCTCAATGATGAGGATAGAGATAACCACACTACAAGTTAGCTTCCTCTATGTTTGATCCATCCCATGTCTTCTAATATTATGGTGTTGATGGGTGAAGGGGAAGGAACATGGTCCACTTTCAGACCTCCACAAAATCTTCACATCAAACTATCTTACAATACAAGCCTGTTTTGAAACTTCATTTTATGTGCATAAAGAGCTTGAGGAACATTATCTGTGAAGGACTAGGTACACTTTGACTGCTGTAAGATCTTTTTGTTGTGTGGACATACCATGGCTACCCTTCTGTGCTCTGCTGGCAGATAGCTGAGGCACATCTGCATGGCAGAGCTGTGAGTTGTCTGGGCTATAACGAGCCCAGGACATCGTCTCCTTTTACCTGTGGTTTGAGCAGGTGCTCAAGTGCTTTTAAACAGTGGAAATTGCTTTCAAGAATTTGATGACAGTTTCACTGAATATCTGGTGACAAAAAGCGGAAATGGAAGAAACTCATAAACTGCTCCTAGGAACAGCTGCTTTAAGTCTGCAGCTGACATGGATGAGCTACCAGAGAGGCTCAAGTACGGCTGGATTTGTTCTGCATTGCTCATTAATCATTATTTTCTCATAAGCAAATCTCAAGTTTTAATGGTGTATGTGGACCTCAGATGGATTTCAGCTTGAAATGAAGGGAGGGAGGTAGTAGCAGTAGAATAAATGTAGTGGGTTTACATGTCTTTTTTTTGTTGTTTGGAATTTTCTTTTTCATTTTAGTATTTTCCTTTTTAAATGACCTGTTATTTATTATGCAAGGGCATTATTGTGTATCCTGGTATAAGCAGGATATTTATAAAAACCAACTAAACTAAGCTGATGATTTGGAGATCAGATTTGCACCAGAAATTTTTTTTTTGTCTGCCATCTTTTTTTTTAAGAACAGACATGTCTTAACCTTCAGAAATTGTAAGAGCAGCATGGGCTTGAATCAAAAAGGAGACTTGAGCTCTCTTCTTAAATAATAGGCAAGTTCAGTCCTTGTTTACATGCACGAGTCTTTTACTGACAATGATGAGCTTAGAGCTTTGTATGCTACTTGCACGGAATACATAATCAACAGTGGAAAATAACTCTGAGGCACCAGCTTTTAAAAAGGCAGGCTTGAGATACGTGCTGTGATTAAGGAGGTGTTTTAAAAACTCCCATAATAAAGTGCTCTGAAGGGGGAAATATTGCTTACCACTGGACTGAAAGGTGAATATCTGCATGGGATACCACAACCTGGCAGAAAACCGCTTTGTTGTCTCGTATCATATGAGACGTATAACATGCCTTGTATCATATATCTCATAACACAAGCATCTCACATTCTCATGAAGCATATCATAGACACACTTCATTAGCTCCAACGATGCCTGAATTAAGCAGGAGGGAGGAGTCCCGAGACCAGCGCGGATGCTTGGGCTAAGGTCTGCATTGATCTGTCAGACTGTGCATCCTCTCTTTCTTTTTGTAGCCTGTGAAATTTCAGAATAAAAGCTACAGTCAAGAAAGGAAAAGCTTATTTGTGCAAAATAGGATTTTTAAATCTTTTCTTTAACCCTAAATGTGCTTTATTCTCACTGCTAGGAACTGTTTTAGGGCAACTTTCTGAATGTCCCAGGAGACCAGAATTGTTGGTTAACCTGATAAATGGTTTTCAGTAGTGGGCAGTTTACCGAAAATGGAGTGTTTAGGTTAGGAAATCTCCCAAACTTAGATTTTTTTTTTTTTTAAAGAGCAACATCCTGCACACTTCTTTGTATAAACTGCTATAATAAGTTTCAAATGAAACACTTACTTTGCCATAAGTGTCCTTTCAAAAGGAAAGTTGAAGTGTTAAAACTAATGGACTGCAGTTAATTTGTTTGAAATCAAGGAATGTCTTTCAATCTTTATGTCAATGAGAGGAAGATGTTCTGAGGTCCAGAAGCAGTTAGGTGCACCACCTGTATCATGGTTGCAGTGTCCTCTCTACTCCACAGAACAGTATTAACAAAAATAATCTTCTGACTGACAGTGCAAAATCAGGTAATTGTAATAAACAAGATTTAATATGCATCACAGCATTAGATATTGGAATAATGCTAACAACATTCAGAGAATTACCCTGAGTAATATTTTTCTTTTCTTCTGGGAAGCATGTTGCCTATCTACATATAATCTGGAACATTGCATCCCTAAATTCCTGAGACAGACAAACACGTTTAATATATGTACATTTTTTGACCTTCTTTTAAAAAAATTAAAATGTTCATATCTTTGTTCACTAAAAATACATATATTTAATGCTAATTCCTTCTGACTCTTTTCTTTACCAAAAGTAATTCCTCTATTAATTTTAACTATTTACTGACTGATTCAAGATGTTTCTTTTCTGCTCTTTAGACTCATGGATTAGATTTCAGCTTTACCCTCTGTCACTCTAGGCTCCAGGAATTTCATTTTCATATTTTGACATTTTCAAGGTATCATTGTATTAGAGAAGATACAGAATATATTCAAATGAACTTCCATTTGTCTAATTGCTTTCTGATATATGCTGGGATATCCATTTTATTCACATCTTTATCCTTAAGATATCTCTGATGGATACTTGAATTATGCTTTCACTTGTGAATTAGCAATGTTGGGAAGATTTTTTTTCCCCTGGCAGATGATGGATATTGAAGGGGCGAAAAGTTTCTCAGCACTGTGTTTAAACAGAATCAATAATTCTAGAGGGAAATAAGCCAAATGTCTGTGGTTTCTGCAGTGGTAGAAATTTGTTTATCTTAGATGTTTTGTGAAAGAAATGCAATCTCCTTCNGGAAGATTTTTTTTCCCCTGGCAGATGATGGATATTGAAGGGGCGAAAAGTTTCTCAGCACTGTGTTTAAACAGAATCAATAATTCTAGAGGGAAATAAGCCAAATGTCTGTGGTTTCTGCAGTGGTAGAAATTTGTTTATCTTAGATGTTTTGTGAAAAAAATGCAATCTCCTTCTCAGAAGAAACAAAAAAGAAAGACATTCCAGTCTCCGCCAGTGCAATAGGATGTCCTTTACCACTTGGAGTTGAAGGCGGCTGTGCCTACTGTCTTCTAGGAATCATAGGAATAACATCTATGAGAAATGTATTTCCACACTTGAATGTGAATTTGAGAATAAACACAGAAGAAGGTAAATGTTAGCAGTTATAGCATTAACATAAACCATGGAGAAAGAAACCTCTTTCCCCTTTTGTGTCTTCAGATAGCCTAGTTTTGTGTCCTTCTTTATCGCAGTAGTGGAAAAAAGACACAGTTGATCCCTAAGTGTGTCTGCAAATGTATTTTAGGGACAAAACTTTATCAGCAGTTTTTGGGTACAAGTGGGAAAGTGGATCTGAGGATGTTATCAAAGCTAGACCCAAGCCCTATACTTACAAATCTCCATGCTTAATGATCAACTGTGCTAATCAGTAATGAACAATATTCGAAAATTCAGATTATACAATAGTTAATTTGAAACAAAGAAAATCTAAAAATGTAATTCTTATTGCTACTTTTAATCTGAAGAGATTAATCTTCTAACAAATCACCTTTCACATGTTTTTATCTTAATTACAGATGGGTGAAATTGAAAACTGGCACCAGCTTAGGCTGTTCACCTTCTGATATCCTTGAAGCAAGACAAATAAATGACCTCTGAATCTGCCCTAGAGAAGCTTGCAAACCGATATTTTAACAGGTAAACCATTGATTTTAACCTTGAACATATAGAAAGCAGTGGCAGTTCCCTTTATCAGCAAAAGGAAGGAGTCATCCATCATCTCTGAATTTATGATGCTTATAACTGAAATGGTGACAACGATGGTCTTCAAGACTTTCTGCTGTAAACTGCATGCTCTTGTGGTGTACAGCAAATAATTTTGATGAATTTCTCCAGCCCATTAAGCTCATTAACTCCTACAGTGATTATGGACTGATATCCACCCAGGTGTGTAGAGTTAGCAAGAAGTTAGGAAAACGGATTATTTATAGTCCTTTAAAAGATGATCCTCCCCTCCATTTTACCCATTTTAAGGAGTTTCTGCTTTTAAAAGACTGATTTAAGCCCTGCCCTTGAGCTGAATTATGAAATAATTTTATACCTCTGTCAGCATTTGGCCTGGTTTACAGAACCTTTCTATCCCATGTTTTAACCTTACAGAAATATACCTCAAATTT
Organism: Steatornis caripensis; assembly: GCA_013398225.1. Lineage (NCBI taxonomy): Eukaryota > Metazoa > Chordata > Aves > Caprimulgiformes > Steatornithidae > Steatornis > Steatornis caripensis. The sequence goes on along the minus strand of VZSC01001631.1, from coordinate 226,298 downwards.
CTAGATCTTGAAAAAGCTACAGGCAATGTAAAATTCATCCTGGTCATGGCTTTCTTTCCAGAGATGGATTACGTGCTTGTGAGNTGATTTTAACCTTGAACATATAGAAAGCAGTGGCAGTTCCCTTTATCAGCAAAAGGAAGGAGTCATCCATCATCTCTGAATTTATGACGCTTATAACTGAAATGGTGACAACGATGGTCTTCAAGACTTTCTGCTGTAAACTGCATGCTCTTGTGGTGTACAGCAAATAATTTTGATGAATTTAGCCGGCCCATTAAGCTCATTAACTCCTACAGTGATTATGGACTGATATCCACCCAGGTGTGTAGAGTTAGCAAGAAGTTAGGAAAAAGGATTATTTATAGTCCTTTAAAAAATGATCCTCCCTNTTGATGAATTTCTCCAGCCCATTAAGCTCATTAACTCCTACAGTGATTATGGACTGATATCCACCCAGGTGTGTAGAGTTAGCAAGAAGTTAGGAAAACGGATTATTTATAGTCCTTTAAAAGATGATCCTCCCCTCCATTTTACCCATTTTAAGGAGTTTCTGCTTTTAAAAGACTGATTTAAGCCCTGCCCTTGAGCTGAATTATGAAATAATTTTATACCTCTGTCAGCATTTGGCCTGGTTTACAGAACCTTTCTATCCCATGTTTTAACCTTACAGAAATATACCTCAAATTTCTAGATCTTGAAAAAGCTACAGGCAATGTAAAATTCATCCTGGTCATGGCTTTCTTTCCAGAGATGGATTACGTGCTTGTGAGACCATCACCATTGCAAAATGTGATAAATATACATTTTTGTGCACTGGTATAAATCAGGACAGAAGTGTGACTTCAGTAACAAGGCAGCACTGTGCTGCACACTTTGTACTTACCGATACACCCTTGTAGAACTTCCACCTCAAGTAGAAGAATATTTTTAAAGCTTTGGGCACTGCGCTGATAAGAGATTTTAGATCACTCCCTTCCTCTACCACGGGTCACTCTTTGCAAGCTCCAGACCTTCATCTTCAGTGTCCTGAATGCCAGTGGAAATAGTGTTATTCTGGATAGATTTTAAAATCCTCTATTGGCAAAATATTTTGTTTGTTTGCTTGTTTTTAATTGATATTTAATTAGGTGTGCAACAAGGGATTATATCATTAATTGTTGTAAACTGGTTCATCTCTGTCAAAGCTAATGTTACTACATTGATTTACACAACCTAAGAGGCTACCTTGGAGTTAAAGAAAAGGGCAAAATCTTTCTTCATAAAAAAAAAAAAGAAATCAAAAAGAAAATGTCATGCTGTGATCTGTGGTATGGTAACAGTGGTTTGTTGACTGCTAGAGAAGAATGACTCCTGCAAAAGAACTGGAACATTATTGGGAGCTTTTAGCTTTCTTTCTTTCTTTCTTTCCTTCTTTTTTTTTTTTTAAATCTTAATATCATCATTGAAAGTCTATTGCCAAATAAATTTATGTTAAAGAACTATAGTGGTGGTAAGCAATTACCATTCTATGATTCTGTAATACAATTTATCCAATAGTGAGCAGAACTAACATTACTTTTAAACTTACTTTTTAAGTTTTGCCCTAGCCTTGTCCCTAGATATAAGATAGTTTTAACTGAAATAAACTGCTGTGATAAGAAATTGTATTTTGTTAAAAATCAGAACCTATTTTCTCTTATTTATTAGTGTTAGTCATAAAACTCATATTGGAAATAACACACAAATGAGCTTCTTTCTTACCCATAAAATCATTGAAACATAACATGACATTTACTACCTGTGGTACGTAATTAGACTCCCATGCACTTATACAACCATTTATTTCAGCCGTTGAATGTGATGATTTTGAGGCAAGTTGCCTTTCTATTTAAAAAAGAAAATTTTAATGGAACTTTTCGTCTCTGTACTCCAGTCCTTGAAAGGTGTTATTTCAGATGAAGTAGTCAAATCTGCAAAACCAACCCCTTATTCTGTTTATGAAGTGCATTGCTACTTATTGAACTGCTTTCTCAGTCATTGCATTTCATGAAGTTATTTCTATAAACTTTCACTATCACTCCCTAACAGTAATTTTAATTATAAAATAATTACTCTGTTAATCCATTTGTAAGCAATGTACAGTATTAAAAATTATCAAGATTGGGAATTTAAAAATAATTCTTCAACATTTCCATTTGTAAAATGAGGTCTAGTTTCAAAATGAGGTTTCAGACTTGCCTTCAAGTTCTATTATTGAATATAAGCATCAATAATTTATTTAAATTCAAGATTTTTTTGTATTACAAACTTTGCATTTCTCCATGATTAGTTGTGTATTTGGTATAGAGACCTAGTCATTTTCCAAGACATTACCTTTGATTTGTTTTCTTATTTATTAAGAACAGCAAACAAGGTGAAAAATTTGCATATAATCTCCTTCCCCCCCCCCCCCCCC
>VZSC01001631.1:206214-216779 GCA_013398225.1 Steatornis caripensis | reverse complement strand
GAGAAACTTATGTAAAAATGGAAGTGTTAACAATCCTGCAAATGTTCCTCTTGATGCATAAGATTTTTACTAAATTGTGTACCAGCTTCAGTTATAGCCTAATTCTCTCTCATGCAACTCTCAACTCTCTTATCCATGATTTTGAGTGATTAATGATTGAAAAGTCATTTAAATTGAGCCTTCCTCTGTCAGAATTTGTAACTAACTTGCTAATGGAGGGTAGAACTGAACAATCTGTCCTTTTTTTCTTTCATTTGAAAAGTGCTAGAATTTCAGATATTTCTGTTCCCTGGTACAAGGGCAACATCCCTCCTCCCAAGGAAACCAGAGGGATGTCTCAGAAGGAGTGATAACGCAAACATTTGCCCCTGACAGATAAGCAGTGTCGAATAAACTGGATTTGACAGCATTAACAAATTTACTGTGTTGGATTTGAATGCATTAGGTGTGGTGAACTGTGGAAAGGTTTGATAATGTCATGGACTTCAAATTATGGTCTTACCAAAGTGCTTAACAGATTTGTCTACTGTTTCACATCTGTAAATGACTATATAATTTACACATTTAATGGATGTTAGTTTACCTGTCTGCCGTTAGACTCTCAGACTACAGTGAATGAAAAACAGAAAACAGTACTTTCCCAGGACACAAATGCTTATTTAACGTCAATGGCACCCATGTATCATCCTACATGTCACTGTACTGCGGCTTTGGAAAATCTGGATGAAACAGATGGTTATGCGCAGCCATTAACTATATTTAAGAATTTCTATCTATTACCCACAGAAAGATGACTTGGAAAATCTTGTTTTATAGTCATTGTATGTTAGAAAGACATTTAATCAAAACAGTGATTTTGAACATTGATAACCTGGTGAGATAATGTCTGCTATTAAGAAAGATGACCTTTAAAGAAAGGTTTCTTCACTAAGGCCTCTTCATTTTTCTCTCTTGTCTAGCAATAAAAGAAGTAACAGAAAATAGTGTAGCATTTACTATTTGACTAGTAGCACTTAAAATCCTATAATGAGCATTGGGTTGGGTTGAATATATACAGGTAAGAATGTATATGAAAATATTTCAAGCTATGAAGCTTAGCAGACAGATAGGAGTAGGCAGGTCTTAGTGACCTAACTAGTATCTGTAGACAGGTCTTAGTGACCTAACTAGTTATTATCTTTTTCATAAGATCATTTTAAAAAGGCCCACAAAAAAATAGTGGATATACAACTAATAAACTCTACAGAAAATAAGCTATAACCTTTGAATAGAGTTCCATAGAAACATACTCTGTGTCTAATGCAGTATAACAGAATACAATAGAGTTTAATAGAGATTTTTTAAAAATAGTTTTCAAAGTAACACGTAAAATTAAAAAGTATATTATTCCTAGTATGAAAATTTATAGACAGGATTTCTTTCCTTATTGGCATGCAATTAGGACTCCTCCATCTGTATGTCAGATTGATACATCATCTAAATTATGTGCATTGATGCATTCCAGATAGATACATCCTCACTCAGGTCCCAAGCCTCTTGCAGCAGCTTTGCACATGCCATTTTGAGACACTTGCGGAAAGTTAATTCAGTCTTCCTGTAAACTGCTGTTAAAACTTTCCACTCTGTGGACTGAAACTTGTGCTGGACTTCCCATCCCACCCTGTCCATTTTCCACTACTTTAAAAACCAAAAAACTGCATTTCGATCTCAAATTCTGAAGCTTTGGTTCTTCTTGGGGGCATGTGGGCAGCGAGTGGCCTTGGTCACGTGTGATGGCATTGGGTTTGCCACCAGCAAGGGGAGATAAGGTTGAGTTGTTTTAATGGAGAGTTTTGGTAACAAAAATCAGCCTCAATTTTTGATGGAAAATATTTGCTTTTGTACTGATTATGCTAATATTATAGTATTTACTGTTTCATTTGCTTAAACAAGGCTGATAAAGATAGTATCATTCCTTAATTACAACCTGCTAGCTGAAGTTTTTGTTGTATGTCCATGTTCTTAATATAGCATGTAATAATTTTGCTGATTATAAGCCATTGCCTGGTCCTCTAGTATCTAAAGGCTTTTCACAAATCACAAATGAGATTTTCAGTTTCTGCAATCTATTATAATTTTTAAAGACGATTTACCCCCATATTAAACAGGCTTGTAGTTTGTGTAAGTATAATTTATACCAGTATTTGAAGATCTGTTATACTACTTATTACATCTATTGTCAACATAAAACGAAAAGGCTGTAGTGTAAATAAGACTCAGATCATGTAACTTAACCTACTGAAAAATCTTATTTAATCAAGTTCATTTTCTGTTGGGCATCCTATTTTCCATTGTGTATAATTAAACTTAAAAATAACTGTCCAGCGACTATAATGTGTAACAGTAAAGACAAGTCGCAGTTTTGAATTTATTCAGAATCTGCTATTTATTTGTAATAATAATTTACTATTTATCTGTAAACAATAAAATGAAATTTAATTGCTCATCAAGATATATTTTGTTATAGTGACTCCAGCTACAGTTTTTATGACTTCGTAACATAAACCCAAACATTTCTAAGTAGTTACATCTAAGATATCATATTTAAATTAATAAGAACATGGAAAAATAATTAATTGTAAGAACTAAAAGCACACGTTGAAGCTGGCAGTCTCACTGCTTGTTTTCATGACAGTGTTTGCTACACATTGCTAGTGCACTATTTTTTCTCTTAAATTATATTTTTCTGTAGTAATTTTTTATAATCTTTCTGTCTAAGCTTTTATGAGTGTCATTATTTCACAGAGGGAGGAAAGAAATACAACATGGTTGTGAAAATTTAGCACTACATAAAACTGCCTATCTGCCATGCTACTGACTACCATCAGGATGAATGCACCTCCAAACTTTCTTCTACATCCTTAGTGCCGTCCCAAAGCTGGGAGATGCACCAACACCTACGAAACAGTGAGGGAACGCCTATTTGAGTTGGAATCATCATCTTTAGGGTGTAAACCAAACCACTTTGAATTTACTGCAGAGCCTTCTGTTGCCATTTTAGAGAGATGCTGATTTCAGACAATGTTTCTGGTATAAATTCCAAATCAGAGACACTTCATCTTTGTAGTATTTTTAAAAACCTTTTTCTTTAAAACAAAGACTAGATTTTGGCTAGTGTAACACAGATTTCCTCTTAGTATTTCACTCTTTCTTAGCCCCTTTAAGGACCATGTAGCTGACACAGGAATCATTTATCCTACTTTACTTCCAAGCAAATGAACTTTCGTGCACAAGAACTATACCGATGTCCTTTGGGCTATGTATTGATCTAACTGTAGCAAACTGTTTTGAGCATCAATGACTTTGCTCTCTGGTTTGCCAAAGAAGAAGCAGTCCATAAGTGCTGTGGCATATTACTATCAGAAATGACACTGCTTAGCAAAAATAAACACTCACTTTTCTGTTATTATAAACTATTGTTCTGAAAAACAGATTGGATTACTCTTTGTTCATACACATTTCCGTCTGAAAAGTAAGACAGTCTTGCTCAAGTTTTTGGACAGATATCTAGTGTACTACCTCTGTGTCGGTGTTACGCTCTTACTTGTTCTCTGGCTTGCTCAAGCTACATGCATCAAGTTTGACATAGTCACACCTCCATGAAATTTTGTGTTATAACCAATAGATTTATCTTGTTAAAATAATTTCTCATGTAAACATTTATTCCTTGATGTTTTATTATTCCATTCCCTGGTATTCACTATTAAATCTGTGTAAAATCGACTGTGGATGCTCAAGTCTGTCTCCAGATGTGGAAGGTTTGTGGATCTTGGCAGCCAGTTTGTGCTCTGCTGCACAATCAGAGTTGGTGACAAGAATTGCAGGGGAATAAACTGAAATGATTCTTTTATCGATGAAACACATAGAAAATGTAGGAGATCACTGAATTTCAACGGCTGTAGGCTCCTAGAAAGCAGATTTCACCAAAGCTGCTCTTTTGCCAAACAGTCATCCATTTTGCTCTCAGCAGCTCTCTGTAATTGTGTACGTACTGGTCATTCCCACTATCAAGTTTCTCTATTTACAAAACTTGTTCACTCTTCACATCAATGTGCATGTCGTTCATCTTTCCTACTATACCCGTTCTCCATAAACCGCCCCTGCTGTGTGTGCTTGGCTGCTCAGCCCTGCCAGCCCCTCTGCTCCCTGTTTTGCTCCTTCTTTCTGCAATAGTATAATTCATCACAAGTCCTTCAGCTTTACAAAACCAGCTATTACTNATTTTGCTCTCAGCAGCTCTCTGTAATTGTGTACGTACTGGTCATTCCCACTATCAAGTTTCTCTATTTACAAAACTTGTTCACTCTTCACATCAATGTGCATGTCGTTCATCTTTCCTACTATACCCGTTCTCCATAAACCGCCCCTGCTGTGTGTGCTTGGCTGCTCAGCCCTGCCAGCCCCTCTGCTCCCTGTTTTGCTCCTTCTTTCTGCAATAGTATAATTCATCACAAGTCCTTCAGCTTTACAAAATCAGCTATTACTGAACGTGTCTCCATTATGTATAACATGCAATGTAAATAAAATCTCTACAGCATATCTATGTGGTCTTTTTCACTGAGGGCCTGTCTCTCTCTACACCAGGTACTGACAAAGCTTTCCTACACATCTGACTCCCTTTAAAATCCTTGGCAATAGCTGCTTTTGCTTTAATTCTCATACTTACATTTACTCAGGAAAAAAAAAAAACCCAAACCCTCAACAAATTCAAACCAACTCAAAATATTTAAACATTTGCTTAAGGTTATGAGCAAAATTAAAAAATTGTTGAACCAGGGCCAAAATAAGTCAGCCTGGATAAAGAAAACCGCCAGCAGAATTTTTCTGGGATATTTAAGAATTTTTGCATGTCAAACTCCGTTCCAAATCATTCTATTATATGTCTCGTCCTTTCCATGTGGGGCTGAAGACCAGACACTGCCTGCTGGAGCACTGCAGAGACCGAGTGAAGAGTGACTTGTTCTGCTTTATGCATCTGATGTCAGGCAGACCAGATGGCCACAGCCCTTGCTGAAAGCCCAGGTAGCACTTGCAGCAAACGTGAATTTGAAATAACTGTGAAGGAAACATGAAGGTGAAGTGTCTAGACTCAGAGTATACAGAGCCTCGTGTCATGTTTGAGCTTACCAAGAGTGCAGTAAGCATCAAAGTCAGCATCACATGCTCAAAAGCTGTCCTTTCCCACACATCAAGTTGGACATGCTGTACATCCCTAAATAAGTACAATTGCAATTCAGGATAAAAGTACTGAACAGATAGTAGTTGTTATCAGCATGCTTCCGGATGTACCTTTATAAACAAATAAATTTGGAATAGAATGCAGCACTGACTGTTGGAGGTGAAAATGAAAGAAGTCTACCATAGATGTTCCAGATTTGTGTGCTGTCTGTAGCTATATAGTACTAGACTCGGAATCTTATATTTTCCTTCTTTTTCTATTAAACCTGAATTTAAGAACTTATTTAATTAATTTCCCAACAAAAAATCACGAGACCTGACTGGATATCTTTTGTCCAAAGCAGTGGCCTATTGAGTTGATGGCCTTCTTAATGGAAGCACTCTGTAGTCCACAAGAGTTTGGTCACTTTCAGTAACAGAAGAAAAGACACAAATTTACAATCTGGCTTTGTTTTAGATCCACACTGAAATGATGAAAAAATGTCTAGGATGCTTTTACAGTATGGACTTATGTCAAATCAAATTTCCATATTTCCAAAGTTGTCATGATGGGCAACTGTTCCCCACTGCAGTCTGGTTTTGGCTAATATGTGTTTATGTGTGTAAACTCTCAAAAAAGACAAGAAAATCATAAACTCCTGAGCAATACACATTGGACAATATATTAATTCAAGTATTTCTCACTTTTTAAGATCAGTGATAAATGTATCTGGAAAACTGCTAGAAATGTTTGCAATAAAGGGTATTAAGCAACTATCTCCATAATTCTCTCATAGCACTACTTTTAAGACCTTGATAGGTTTTTACTTAGGGCTCTTAAATTATGAAAGGTTAAATAATCTTCAGATAACAAAGTAATTAAAAAAATGCAGGAAAAGAAAAAGTATGAGCTTCTAATACTTGCATGCAAGCAAGCTGGATGAAAGCTTAATAACCACACAACTGCTATTTAATGGAACGAGAGTTTCTCAGTCGTAGAAGCATTTCTCAGCTCCTAGGAAAAAACCCAACAACCTCCTGGACTTGTTTGTCCCAAATGACACTATGTGGATGTCTATACCTTCCTTGTGAGTCATGGTGGAAGGTTCTCACTGGTTGGTGAATCCCATGGGAACACCAGTACTGCCCTAGAGGCCTGAGTGATCGAAGCAAGTTGAATGAGTAATGGAGTAGGAAAAACATCCTTAACAGTTTAGTTGTGAGGCATTTCAGCTGTACCGGTGCTAAGTTAGTCAGCACCTCCAGTCCTTTAACATCTTAATAGTGTAGAAACATAAATAGAAACAAGAAATGGAGGTCCAGCCCACAGAGATGCTAATATCCTCTGTTCCTGCTCAGGTTTTCCTACTAGCACCAGTGGGTGCTAAGGGTGATAAGAAATGTATAACTTGAAGCTCAACAGCCTGGTCCAAGTGCAGACAGTAGGAACATCTTTGTTTCATGGGTCTTGGATCAGATGCTTATCTGCAGAAAGGTGGATTGATTGCTTGAAAATATGTAACAGTTGGTAACTGCAAGTGGCAGTTTTCTATATGAAATTGTACATGTAAGCTTCTTGCCTGCAAAAATCAGATGTTTGATAAGCATTTATGTCATGGTTTAAGCCCAGCTGGCAACTAAGAACCACGCAGCTGCTCTCTCACTCCTCCCTGGTGGGATAGGGAAGAGAATCAGAAGGGTAAAAGTGAGAAAACTTGCGGGTTCGGATAAAGACGGTTTAATAGGTAAAGCAAAAGCTGCGTGCACAAGCAAAGCAAAACAAGGAATTTCAACAATTTACCACTTCCCATCAGCAGGCAGGTGTTCAGTCAACTCCAGGAAAGCAGGGCTCCATCACACCTAGTGGTTACTTGGGAAGACAAATGCTCCAAACGTCCCCACCTTCCTTCTTCTTCCCCCAGGTGTATATGCTGAGCATGACATCATATGGCGTGGAATATCCCTTTGGTCAGTTGGGTCAGCTGTCCCAGCTGTGTCCCCTCCCAACTCCTTGTGCAACCCCGGCCTGCTCGCTGGTGGGGTGGGGTGAGAGGCAGAAAGGCCTTGGTGATGTGTAAGCCTCGCTCAGCAATAATGAAAACATCCCTGCATTACCAACATTGTTTTCAGTACAAATCCAAAATATAGCCCCATACTAGCTACTATGATGAAAATTAACTCTATCCCAACCAAATCCAGCACAACTTACTAACTCTAATGTACAAATGAAAATTTTCTTTCTTTCTTTATTTATTACATCAACATCTTTTAACATTCAACATTCTCAACTAAGCTGTGGCTGAGAGCAGGCAAATGGCAGGCTTTCAAGGGCAATAACAGGGGTAATAATTTGGTTCAACTTACAGTTTTTAATTTAAGTAAAACTTTTTTTCTTAGTGAGAAATTATTATACATTCATATTTTCATTTTATTTGTTTATGTATACAGCTACTAAGTTATTTGCATGTTATAGAATTTTATTTTATATTTAGCAGACAGAATGGCATCCAAGCAATTTTAGATTTAATTTGATCAATATTTAATGGGTTATAATTATCATTACAACTCAGAGTTTTGTACTGCCGTATATTGCTGCCTAATGTTTAATCAAGGAGAGAGAGAGACTAAGATGTAACTGGAAAACAGCTATCAAGTTTGTGTTAAAGAAATGTAGTGGGATTATTAACTAAATTACAGAGGTCTAATTTAATAATTTTTCTAGTTACCACTTTAAAATTGAATTCCAAGAGCATTCCCCTAATTTATATTTTTGAACATCAGCAATATTTATTTAAAAAAATACACGAAGAGCAAAATTACTTCATAGTATCAATGTTTGAAATCTCTGCATCACTAGCAAAAATTCCCAGATGCTCTGTCTGGGAAAATAAGAATAACATTTCTGCAATTTAAAAAGGAGGTCTGCCTATAAGGACAACATAGCATAGTCAATAGACTTTGCTTATACATTACTAAGAGACAGTTATGTAAATATTGTGGGCATCAGGCAAACCATTCAAGGTTAATGTATCTGAATACAGTGAAAAGGGTCATTAAAATCCATGAAAAATGTATGTTTAATATTAAACCTCTTGTTGCATAAACTAAAGGTATATTTTCCTCAGAAACCCAGGTGATTGTTTGTATTTAGTAATACCAATATGATTTCCCAATGCTTTTGGTTAAGTAAAACTCATAAACTGTGAAACACCTTCTCTGGTAGAGAGATCACTAGTGGTCTCTTCATTGGATAGAAAGATATATGTAGAAGTGAGTTTTGAACTGGAAACCTGGAAAAAGAAAAAGTCTAAAAATTTGTTTCACTTTAAAACAGGGCATTTTAAATATGTGGCTATGAGTTTTGAAAAAAAGTTTATGTATATCTATTTGGAATAAATGATACACTTCTTTCTTTCCAGGGGTTTCTGAAGAAGGTAACTCAAGACTCTCCTCTTTTGATGCAATGTCTAAAGACTTGGATTAGTTACAAGCACGTAGGTACAATGCACCTCTGGCTCTGCAATGCAATGTGCCTTCAGCAGTATTCACATCTTACATGAGCCCTGGGCTTCTGCCTGGGCTCGTGCTGTTACCCGAAAATAGAAAGATGCTCTTCACCCATACACTTGTGGCTCTTGTTTTTCCTGACATCAGCTGATAACTCCAGATAATGGAACATACATTGAAAAGCCCAAATTATTATTTTTCACTAGACATTTATGTGTTTACTTCAAGTGTAAAGCTAGACAATTTAAGGCTAAGAATGTATTCCAAGATTTTACCCATGACGGCAGTTTGCCATAGGAACAACTTATCTAGGGATGTGGTGAAATTTCTGCTGTTTGAAATCTTTAGATCAGAATTAAATATGTGGCCAAACTGAATATGTGGTGAATACATAAATACATATGTGAGTTGAACAAGGAGTTATTGTTACAGGGAGAAAATTGCTGAAAGAAATTCTGTGGTCTTCAAGGTGTGGGAAGTACCATTTGGGTTATAAAAGTGATTCCACTCTGGTCTTAAAGCCAGTAAGCCACAATCATACAGCCAACAGAGACATGAGCTAGCTATTGGTTGATTCTTGCTTTTTATTGATATGCAGAGTGTATATGAGGTAGAACACGAAAGTGAAGTGTGGAACTTGCTCTGGAGAAGGCATAGAGAGAAAAACTGTTTCAGTAAATTGTTATTTTTTTCAGATTTTTTTAATTTAAGAAAATTTTATTGTCTTTCATATCTAGAAATTTGTGGTCAGATAATGAATGTGTTGTGGTAAAAAATCTGTGTTAAACACTGTCAGTTACAGCTAAATGAAAATAAACATATTTTTAGCTTAACAATAATTTTCCTTGTTTGCAGGAACAAAGTTCTGCTCTTTTAGTTAGCAATTTGGAATGCAGTATGTGGTTCTAGTCAAACTTGATGATTTACCATTACCTTTACCCATTTTACTTGATGATTTACCATTAGCCATTTTATTTGAAGTCATGACTAGAGGTATATTTTAGCCTTTAAAAAATATTTTGCTGATAAAAAATGAAAAGTATAAAAATGTGAAAACAAAAGACAAATAACATCTAAGCCCAAAATGCTTATCTGTGTAAAGGTTCTAGTATAGAGGCATTGTACAGCCCAGCCTTGCTTAGTGGTTTCAGGACTGGACTCTTAATTTGTTTATTTTTGTCATAAATCATGTTTTTAAATAATGCACTTGTGTTCTTCTTATTTTCTAGATGTCATAACGTTTTTTTTTTTAAATGGGAAGAATGCCTAAATTCTAATATTATTAATCTATGCACAGTACAACTAACTTCCACATCTGATGCTATTCATCACATCTCAAATTAATCATCAGGGACAGAACCCAATATCCCATTTCAAGCAAAGACCAATATCTCTTGGGGAAATTAAATCATCTTTCAGAAATATTTCATTCTGAAAAGCTAATAATTCAATGTAAATGGATTTTTAGAGTAAAAACCTGAGTGTGTTATATAATCTTTCTGTAGGGTTCTCCATCTCATACATTAACATTTCATACCACATTTTAAATCAGAATCTGTTGAAAAATAGTTTACAGTGGTGTTGTGCATGTCACAATCCTTTAATGTTTCTGAAGGCATAATAATATGATTTGGAAACTCAAGGGAACATCACTTAAATCTGATTGAGACAGGGACAAACACAAAGGAAGGGACAGATACAGAGCAGAAAATTCTCATTTTTGCAATGACATTTTTATCTCATCTTTTCCCTCCCCTATTCTACCTAAGAATATTGTGGCCAACCACTAACACAAAATAGTCACAGAATCACAGAATGCTAGGGGTTGGAAGGGACCTCTGGAGATCATCTAGTCCAACCCC
>VZSC01001631.1:177544-187636 GCA_013398225.1 Steatornis caripensis | reverse complement strand
GTCAAAAGCCTTGCTGAAGTCAAGGTAGAAAACATCCGCTGCTCTCCCCTCGTCTACCCAGCCAGTCATGCCATCGTAGAAGGCTATCAGATTGGTCAAGCAGGATTTTCCCTTGGTGAATCCATGTTGACTACTCCTGATAGTCGTCTTCTCCTCCATGTGCTTTTTGAGATGACTTCCAGAATGAGCCGTTCCATCACCTTTCCAGGGGTGGAGGTCAGACTGAGTGGCGTGTACTTTCCCAGGTCCTCCTTCTTGCCCTTTTTGAAGATTGGAGTGACATTGGCTTTCCTCCAATCCTCAGGCACCTCTCCTATTCTCCACGACTTTTCAAAGATGATGGAGAGTGGTGTGGCGATAACATCTGCCATCTCCCTCAGCATTTGTGGGTGCATCCCATCAGGGCCCATGGACTTGTGGGTGTCCAGTTTACCTAAGCTGTCTTTCACCCAATCCGCCTGGACCATGGGGAAGTCTTCATTTCTCCAGGCTTTTTCTCTTACCTCCAGGGACTGGGAATCCTGAGAGCTGGCCTTAGCAGCGAAGACTGAAGCAAAGGCAGCATTCAGTAATTCCACTTTCTCTGCATCCTCTGTCACCAGGGTGCCCTCCTCATTCAGCAGTGGGCTCACATTACCCCTAGTCTTCCTTTTGCTACCAATGTACCTGTGGAAGTCCTTCCTGTTGTCCCTGAGCTCCCGCGTCAGCTTCAGTTCCAGGTGGGCCTCAGCCTTCCTCGTTGCATCCCTGCATGCTCGACCAACATTCCTGTATTCCTCCCAAGTGGCCAGTCTTTTTTTCCACATCCTGTACATTTCCTTCTTCCCTTTGAGTTTTTCTAGAAGCTCGTTGCTCGCCCATGCATGTCTCCTGCCTCCTTTACTTGACTTCTGACTTATAGTGATGCACCTATCTTGAGCTTGGAGGAGGTGGTTCTTGAATACTAACCAGCTCTCTTGGGGTCCCCTACCTTATAGAGTCCTAACACATGGGATTCCTCCAAGTAAGTCTTTGAAGAGGGCAAAGTTAGCTTCCCTGAAGTCCGGAGTTGTAATCTTACTTGTTGCCCTGCTTCGTCCATCCAGTTCCGGAACTCAGGAACTTTCAACGATATGTTTTCTGTGAATGAAGATTATAAGATTATTCAAAGAACAATGCTAATCAGTTTGAGTAAGACATCAAAAATCTACCCTATATCACTTTATCTTTTGCATATAACACTCATGTTCATGATTTCTAGTGTAGCTGGGCATTAAGTATTCTTTGCTGCTTTTTTCTGATGCTAATAATTTCTAGACGTCAAGGATATTGGTAGCTGGTGTTGGCTACCCTCTACTTCTGTAGAAAAGAAGCTATATTTAGTTATCATAATTTATGTTAATATTAGCATTAGTATTTAATTTATGTAATTGCTCATTTTGTTTAGCTGCTCAGGGACTCTGTACTTGAGTTTGATCACAACTCTTGGATGAATTAATAAGGCTGTTTCAGAACTTAAAGAATAGGATTAGATTTCCTCTATTTTCAAAGTTAATCAGTTCAGTTTAAGGGCGACTAAAACTCATGCTTGTTCTAACTTATTTCTTTATGCTTTTATTCCTTAAAAGTCCTACTCCACTAAAACATGAGTACTTGAGCAGTAAAGATAGGGCACTCTGAAGATGTATACAAGAAGAAGACAGGTGCTTTCCTCTATATGTAATTTGTCAGAAGCACAAAACTACAAAAATTTATTTACTTTGATGTATTGAATTCTTTAAGTGAAATATTGTGCCAGCAATTTTCCTTCACTTGGTCTTCAAAAAAATAATGTCTGACGTGACTCTGGATAAGAAGGAAGGGTTCTGTCACAAGTACCTACAGCTCCAGAAGGCTATGACTAAGTAAGTTTGGTGAATGGAGGTAAGACAAGTCTGGATGTTCTTTATGTAGTGACCTTTCCTAACTGAGGATAACAGATCTTTGCAAAGAATTATTTTTCCAGTAATTCATCAACGGGAAAAATTCACTCCTTGAGATTTGTTCAGAGTGGGGAATTCCTGTGAGATCAGAGGCACTTCCTTATCTACAAGGTGGAGCAGCTCTACCTTCTGTTAATTGTCTAACATGGAAAGACTATCCTGATCATTGGCTAATGATCTTTTCCTATTTCTTCAATTTGATGCAGAGTGACTATAGGTGATAAACATTTCCCCAGCTTCTGCCTGAAATGTCTCCCCTCCATTCCTTGTTCCCTTGACCATCTTAGTTTTTAGTAACGATTCTGCCACTCTATTGTACAGGGAAAAATATTGCTGCCTGATGGAAGTAAAGAGGGTCAAGAACTGGATGAATCATCCAATGAAAGTGAGTAAAAACTGAAAATTGGTCCTGTGTTCATATTTGCTGGGCTTTGCTGCTGACAATATGGAAGGAAATCATGAATAGTTGTGGAGACAAGTGTTATTTATGTTTGCCGTTTGTGCCAATTTGCTGGCTACACTCCTAATTAATGATTCCTTCAGGCTCACATATATTTTCTGACAATTGCTAACACATGTTTTCAAAAATTGCACCCTGTAGATTGACACTGTTTGTGGGTGTTTTCTGAAGGAGAGGATGTGGTCATGGTAATGCATTCCAGAGCACTTTGAAATGAATTCTCAAGTGCTTCAATCACTATTCTCTGCTCTAGGCCAAAAGCAAACATTGTTCTTACTGAATGAGATGAGAGTTTCATTTACTAGTGATGTGATATTAAAATACCAAGATTCTATTACACGGGATGTATTTAAATGAAATACTATGAAAATGGCGATTGCATAACACTCTGCATGAAATAAATGTAGTTTGAAATGAAAGGTCTCCATGCTAAATACTGCTATCTTTCCATGGTGTTAGATTGCTGCTTGCCTTTCTGCAGGAAGCAAGGGTGGTGAACCCACTTTAGAGCAGCCTCACTAAACATGAATTTGATTCTACAAACATGAGAAATCTGCAAGGCTCTTCCCTGACTGTGTGCAAGACAGGCATGAGGAAGAACAGAGACTTCTTTCCTGTAAAAGTCTCTCTAATTATATACTAATTAGGTGAAATATCTAAATAGCCTTTGGAGAAAGGACTGGAACCAGGCAGGGCTCACATGAATGTGTCAGCCACTGCTTTGTGAAGTCAGGCTACAGCTTGCTTGTTTGCTCTCTCTTTGTGTCTAGTAGTCTTAAATTTTTTTTTTCTGTTTTGTGTTGGACAAGGTGAAGATCATCTTTCCTGATCCCTAAGTAGATAGATTAAATTTCACTTGGGCAGAGCAGGAAACTGAACATTCCCACGTCCAGGGAAATGACCGTAGTGTATAGCTGTTTTCTGTGGTTTGTTTTCTTCTTCCTTTTATTTTTTTCCATTTTTTTCTTCTAGGATCACTGATAAAAGTACTTCTCCAGAGTAAATCTATGGGAGGAAGATGGGCTTCTATTTCTGTCCTCAGTTTCACAGCTAGTTCTAGCTAAAGGACAGCCAAAGCTTGTTGGACTTCATCCAGAGCCTCTGAAGGTCTCACAGTGCTTCTGGTCTCACTCTGGGTCCCGCATCCCACATGTCAGTGTGGTGCAGTGCACACTTCATTCCTGTAAGATCTGGATCTTAATCTTTCTGCCTGCATTTCAATATACAGTCCCTTTCTTTCTTTTTTTTTTTTTGTCTATAATGTATTTTGGGAGGACGTTTGTGGTGATTTTCTGTACTGTATCTAGTGGCATGGGACAATCCCATGCTGTGTGCTAGCATACAGTACTTGAAACGGTAGGATCACAAACAGGTAATTAGTAATACCAGGTGGATTTTTTTCCTAATTGATTTGTGTTGTCATATAAATGAATGTGTTTGTTCATGGAGCTGTACAGAAATACGTGTTACTCTGATATGAAATCTGCTGAAGTGATGGACTTTTCTGTTGATAAATGTGACTGAAGCATAACTATGCAATGTAATATAATAAATGTAATGTAAAACCCATGTCTGCCTAAGTTTGCAGAGAGCTTGAGACAGTAGCTTTCAGCGTGAGGTTTCCTGCTCACTTCAGTGGAGCCTCATTCATACCACAGCAGTAATTTCTTCAATGTTCAGCAAATGGCAGTGTGTTCCATGACAAATTTCATTTTAAGGAAACTTTCCTCCCTGTGCTTAAAATTTTCTTTAGAATATTATTTTTAGATAAAATTCTCATAGAAGCCAGACTCATCCCAGATTTGTGCTACATTCAATTACTACTTTTAAAGAGTTTTGATTAGAATGTAATGATTTTGTGTATAAGATACTAATCTGGGATGTGAAAACCCTCAATTATACTACTGATTTCAACACAGATCTGCTATTTACTCATAGACTCATTACTTAATTGTCTGTTTCTCCTCTACCTTTCATCTGCCTTGTTTCTCAAAGACTGCAAATGTTTTAGGGAATGGGATTTTTTCCTACTGATATGTATAGAGCAAACACAATGCAACTCTGAGCTCACCAAGGGACTTCAGTCATTACTGTGCAATGTTTAATACTCATGATTAAAAATATATTCCAGATGAGCATCCTAAAGCCCAGTTTTGGAAGTCAAAGCTGTTAGCGATTTCTGAGATAATTCAGAATTTAAAAAAAAAATAAAATTAATTTCTCTGTGTTCCTCTGTTAACATTCTGGTAACTCAGTTCCCAATCCTGTAACGACTTGTCTGCAAATCTGAGCATGCTGTTAAGCAGCTTTGCTGATGATTTGAGCTACTCATGTTTTCAGTGTTAAGTGTGTGTGTGAGCTATTGAATTGGAATACAATATAGGAAATCATATTCTTTTCATTGTTTTGAAACACTGGTTTGTGATTTTGCATACAAATCTTTTGTGCCATGTATAGATGTTTTCTGATTTCTCATCCTTAGAAGAATGGGTTATTGCAAGTACTATATTCTTACAACCAGTTTATACTAGTGGGCATTTTTGGTGAAAATACTGTCGTGTTCTTTGCATTAGCTGCATCATTGTAAGAATATGGAAAACCATGTCATTTCAGGCTTTCTTAGTGTCTTTTAATTACGTGAAAACCAAAATTAATGAGCCAGTTCTCTGCATGTGAAAGAAGTCAGTAGTTTTTGGATATTTCTGTATGTACAATTCACAGATTCTGACTGAGGTTAGGAAGCTACTGTATCACAAATTAATCTCATTCTGGAGGAGATGTCTAAGAAAATTAGGTGATTACTCTCTGAGAGTGCCTGTTTCTCTCTAATGTTTGTAGCAGCAGTGCAGACAACTAGGTCAGATGAATTGCCTGGTGTTGGGTGAGATGAATACCCTTGTGATGGGGCACAGGGGAACTCTAAGAGACTCAGATCTGGATGTGCAGCATGGATAACGGAATCTGACTCTGGTTCTGAGGACAGTTTCTTTCTGTGGGAGCACCCAAAGTCAGAAGTTGTGTTCTTGTATTGTGAGGAAGTTAGATACTGTGATTCAAAAGAAAGGAATTTAAATTATTTCAGAGATTCTGAATTTGTCTCAATGAACGTAGTATGCTGGGCGAGGCAGGTAAATGTATTTAGAGGTTTTTTGTGTTTGTAATGACCCCTTTTTCTGGTCTGGATTTGGGCAGTTTTCTGAAACACTGGAAGAACCCTTGTAAACCCTATATTGTTCTTTTGACATCAAATATTACAGAAGGGATAACTGTGAACATAACTCATCTAGAGGGCTGGGGCTTTGGAAAAAGTATGCAATTTCTCCTCAAGAACTAGTACTCAATGTAAGACTACTTCACGGAGCCAGAGAAAGTAGTAATAGCCAATTGAAAACATGAGAAACTGCAATCCTACAAGTCTGGGAAGTGCCCAGTAAAGGGTGACTTGATCTGGTGGCCCTGAATGATGTATTTCATGGCATATAGAAGCACTTACTGTTTTCTGTGATGCTAGTAAATGGGGCCAATGCAAAACCAAATTGTTTGTTTCAAGGAAAACTCTTTTTTAATTTTTGCTATCATCTTGTATTAGAACAAAAAGTTTAAAGCATTTTTAGAAAGAATAGGCCTTTAAAATATCGGTGGGAAATCATTGAAACATTTTGTTTTGACTTGGTCTTACAGTAATCTGTGGCTGCCTACAATTGTCTGATGTCTCATCTGAGCTGTGATTTATGTTGTGTGAGGGTCTGAGGAGCCCCTTACCACGAAGCTGCAAGATTAGCAACACTCAATTACAACAGCATCGGGTCAAGATTTGTTTTTGGCTGTATGATAAATCTTTACCTTCCATTGTCTTTTACACTCTGTCTTTGAATTTTGGGCAGATGAGGGTGTGAATCAGAAGGCTTACAATCTTCATGGTCTTCAGGAGTGTCCTAGGAGGTCATATAGTTTGCCTTCAGCTGCTGGTTATCAGCAGAAGATGTTCAGTATAGAGGCAGGTACCTCTGAAATGTCTCTGGAGATTCCTGCTGCAAGGCAGAGCTAGAATTGCTTAATCACCAAGTTACAGAGAAACTACTTTTACAGTGATCTGGTAAATGGCTAACCACATACCCTGTTTAATTTCTCTCCGAGGGCAGAAATCACATGTGGACATCCCTCCTGTGATACTGTAGCCATTGCTCCATATGTGTTACTCATAAAAAGCATTGATAAAATTAGCTCCTGCTACCAAACCTGCAAGGCAAACTGAAGTTTACGTAAGCTGAATTGCAAGTATCAACCTGAAGGTGATGGCTAGTGCTTGGTGTGCAACCTGAGCATGATGACAGGCAGGAGAAGTCATACCAGGTGCAAGAGGATCTAGATAAGTCTAGAATTAGAAAATCTCAGACAGGGTTCCCATAAAACAAAGACAAGGATGAAATGGCTTAACAAGCCATTTTGTCATGATACAAAGGAAGATAAAGATCTGGCAATGAGCATGGTGACCTTAGTTGAAGCCTTTTGAAGTTTTATGTCATTCTATTTTTCCCAGATACGTGTGGCTTACCTTTAGAGTTAAGAGCCACTAGACCAAACATGCAACTTTGCTTGGGTTCAGTAAAGCTGTCCAAGCTGTTGTCTCTAAATCCGACTGCAGTTGTTCTTTGGACAAGTCAGCGGGCTGAGACCTCCTGACTGTTGGCATTGCAGTGCTTCGGACCTTGACAATGACATGACAACACCACCACAAGAAAAGCAACAGTCCCCATGGCTGTTGCTGATGATCACCAACAACTATGGCAAAGCCATTGAATTTTTACGGCACATCCCAGGTGCAATTCACTATGGGATCAAAGAATGAAGGGACTGTTTCAGTTCAGAACAATCTGACTTCAGATAGATTTGCTTTGCTTGTCTTAATAGATTTTACATGTTTTGAGCAACAATGATATTTTGCCATAGGGAAAACACTTAGTTGGAGAATTTCCGATCAGTGTGATTCGCAAGGAAGTGTCTTCATTTAATCAAATCCTTGTCAAGCACACTTCACACATCTCTTACAGCAATTAAAGGAGCCATTTTCCTGAAGTAAGGAAGGCGTTTGGTTAGACATTATTTTAAATATAAAATATGACATGTTTTGTCAAGAGTATCTTTAAAATGACAGTCTTGGTTTATGTTCTCATTTTCTCTCTGTGACTTACTAGTTGCAACTGAAATTGCTTTTAGGGCAATAATTTAGCAGGTTTTTAATTAGTTTGCTATTTGCCTCTGATATTTTGCTCAGTAAAAAACCCTAGAAAAAATTTTTTTGCTGCGAAAGGGCTACATATCAAAATTCAGACACCACCACAGAAAGGTGCAGTACATTTATGACCTTGTGTGATTAGTGATCTCTGAATCTAATCTTAAGGTACTTTAATGGACTATAATTATCTACAGTGTATAGTTACTGCCTTTCCTGAGATTGATTTAAAATTGCCTTAGGAAGCAAGTACTGTGTAATTATCTGATAAGAACTAAACTTGATACTCTCACTGGAAACTTTTGGAAACACAAAAATAAATATAGTTCAGGACAAAACTTACTGCTGGCCAGCTTCAGAAATGAAATCTGTTCTCTCAGGCTGTCTCTGCAGCGACAGATAAAGAAGAAAAGTGGAAAAGCTTACAACCATTTTCAAGATATGACCCTAATTTAGCAAACTTAGTGGAAGGTGGGCTTGCCCTTTGTCACAGTTGTTCTTACAGAATCATAAGCAGAAGAGAGGAAGGTGGAGGGGATATATGTGTGAACTCCTCTTACCCAGATGCTAGACAATAGGTTTTATAATAAAATAAACAAGGTGCTCGGGAGATTGTCTTTATGGAAGTCAGAAACTGCAGTAGGGGAGGTAGGTTTTGCAAACATTCAGCAAGTTGTACCCTGACTCTGGGAGTACGTGCTCTGTGCTAACCCCAGAGTTTCCAGAAGAAGACAACCCCCATCCTAATGTGACGTTCTTGCTGGAGTTGATGACGCAGCTAGGACCAATGCCACTTCAGATCTTCACCAAATTAATCACTTTTTAGTATTTAACATATGGTGCTGGAAGCATTGCTGAGTGTAGCATGTTCTAGGAAAATCAGAACATTCAATGGCTTTGAGATATATTTTTTAAAGTTGAAGTTTCCTTGCACTTTTCCTACTTTTTCAACAATTTCTTTGTTCTTTGGACCTATTGCAACAATCAGAGATTCATTGCGAAGTTTGTTGTCAGAGGCAGGATGGGGCAGTAAACTCTCTTTACACATTAACTGCAGTAAGAGTGAATATGAAGATACATAGAACCCATCTGCACTGGGACAAGGAACAGTGGACTTCAGTGTGAACTTCAGGATGCTGAGTTCTCGACATATGCTTTTTCCTTTCTTTTTACTTGCTGTTAGCCTGGCTTGGTTAGGGCTGAAATGCTGTGTTTAGGAAAATGAGTTGTGCTAATGAGCTGCAGAATGGGGCAAGTTTTCCATGTTCAGCTCCAGTTGTGCCTCATTGACAAGAGTTTGTGCCTATGGTACAGTGCTGAGAATAGATGTGCTGTGTCTCCACAGGCTTCGGAATCTGACAGCAGTCAAGCTTAGGGCAGGAACTCGGTGTATGTCCAAGACCATAGTTAAAGGTGAGAGATACAATCAGAGACCATATGGAGCCTGGAATTACAGAAATTTCTTCTAACCAAATGCCTGCTTTCTGTGAGAGTGCCTTTCCACTCCTCTTAGGTATTAGTGATTTATCTGTTGAGTTGTCTAAATAGATAATGACTATTCAATGAATAAAAATGATTCTATCTGCAAATCATGGAATATAAGAAATCACTATGTTTTGAGGTCCAGACTTGTGGACAACCCTGCTCAGTTTCCTGTCTCTGAGAGAGTTTGGAGCTTGAAGGGCCTTTTCACCAAAATTCCACAATTGAACAGTCAGCGTGAGGAGGGGAAGAAAAAAAAGAATCTCTTCAAGCTTAAAGTCCGTTCTAGTTCAGTGGAGAAGTGAAGGAAAAGTTAGAAATAAAAAGAAAAAAAAGCAACACAAAAAAGGACAAATGAGGAAATTAGTTGGCAATATGATATGGAATCTAAAAATACTGAGAATGAGCCATGCCTGGCAGAAGGATTTTTTAATGTAGCTTTGGAAGAAGAAACCTTTGCAGTGTTACAGGCCCATTGGTAGATGCTGATGATAAAATCTCTAATAGTGATTCAGAAATAGCAACACGATTAAATATTTAAAAAGAACAACATTCCATATCAAAGTCCACATGTCATTTGAAGATTTCCAGTTTGGTTAGCATGATATCAGTTGTGGATCTAATACGGTGTTTTTTAATTAACACAAAATGAGAGGACAGGAGTAAAATGAACACCAGAGAACATGGTTTATGGAAATAGGCTCTTGCCAAGCAAGATGTGTTTAATCATGATGAGATTACAAATGTGGGTGGTAAAGGAAGTGGTGAGCTTGATATACTTAATCCAGTAGACTTTGTGAAGCATTTAACCTAGTTTGCATTACAATCTGTAAAATAATTACTGATACCATATCAGGAAAGCTCACATTAATTGGTTTAAAAACTGACTGACACAGCCAAAGATGCAGTTACTCTGGAATAACCATCAGATTTTTTTCTTTAACCCCCCCCCCCCC
>VZSC01001631.1:130281-177438 GCA_013398225.1 Steatornis caripensis | reverse complement strand
TTTTTTTTTTTCCCCCCCCCCCCCCCCCCCTTACTGAGATCTGCATGGATTAGGAGTAGGCAGAAACTATTCAATACTTTTATCTAGAAGCATTGCAAGCTCATTACAGATAAAGCGTAGAGATGACTCAGGGCTGATGAAGTGGTAAATAATGAGGAGGCTTGGGAATGATCTAGATAGCTTGACAAGTCAGCCCACTCAAAATGAGTTTGTTTTAATATCATCAAAGTGAGGTCAGGCAAGGTTTATATCTTTTTTTATAACAATTGGTGTAGCTGGAAAAGAACAGACAGTGTTCAGCTGTGTAAACCCTTCCTAAGCTTATACATACAGGACCAAGGAATGAAAAGCAAACCTGTAAACTAGAGTCTCTTCACATCAGTGAATACCATTTAAACCACCCCCAACCCACTCTGCCAAAACCCTCCAAATCCCAGAAGTAGTAATTCAAAGGTTCTCAGCAGCCAAGGTAAAATTTAAACTTTACTATAATGATGATATAGATCCCCGACAAAAGGTGGGGGGAGTAGAGCTGGGAGAGGTCAAAGGGTGTTTCAGGGGACTAGACGGGTCCATGGGACTCCTGAAGGGCCTCACAGTGGCAGGCAATGCTTGGAGGCATTTTGCTGAGGCATTTAGAAATAAGACTGTGATGGCAAGGTGTCATGGGGAATGTCAATGAGCAACTAGTTCCTGCCTCCCAGCCCACTTCTGGGACATCTTCCTTTGGCTCTGCGCTCCTCTGGAAAGCAGGATGACCGACCACGACTTACTGCTCTACAGGGTGCTGGGCAATGTGTCAGCTCAAGAGTGATGCTGTCATTTCACAAGGGTCGGCTTCTGGGAGAGGTCAACAAAGGAAAGTCTGACCTTTTCCTACCTCAAGTTCCAGGCTGGTCGTTAGTGGAGAAGTGAGCGCATTTTCTACTAAGGCACAATGCGGTTCCGTACACCGGCTGGTTTTCACTGCGGTACAAATCTAAGCAGAGTTGCTAGATTTCTGTTCCAGATATATAATTTACTAGCTGTTTCGAAGGAAATGTCACTTTCTTCTTATATTTACGAACAGCTGGGGATCATGAGGCAGCTGTTTAAGGAAATGTATTTACTTTCACATGTAAACAAAATATTAAAATGCCCTCCAGAAATCTCTGTGCTCACACAAACATCTCATATTCTATATTATTTATATGTGTGAGTGTGCAGGTTGCTGCAGCTTGTTTCTGTCTGATACATTAGCTCTTCCTGTGTGACAGGCTCTCTCTAGATAAAGCAATCTGCAGAGAATGGATACACAATTGCTGGAGGGCCACTCCAAAGCTGCTGTTATGGAAAAAAATGTCTTTTTTCTTTCCTCTTAGATGAGGAAGGTCAAAAAAATCTCCTTGAACATGAACTTTCCTTGCTGACAAAAGCTTGGTAGATTTTCCTCATGAAAGAATTAAGGAAAATTAAAATAGGCATTTTGCACAACTTGGAAGAATGTGATGGAAATATGCAACACTGATAAACCAAATCCTGTTCTCCTTACTCATGCTGAGCACTGGTAGATGTGGGAAGACATGCTTTCTTTCAGCCTATTACATATACTTGGCTTGCAACCTTATAATTCCCCCTGAGTCACATAGACCTTCCTGCCTACTAGGGCAATTGCCATTGACCTGTGTGCCATTCCTATTTATTTTAAAAATACAGAGAAGAGGACACTCCCTCCTGGAAGGTTAATTAGAGCGTTCAAGGTTTCTAGTTTGCAACTCTCATTTTCACTAAATTATTTCATGTACAATTGCCTGACGTCAGTCTTTCTAAGGGCTTTCCTTGGGCCTGTCAAAAGACTGGATGAAGGAAACATAGAGCATGTCTTTTGAATGCAGAATGACAATTTGTAGATTCGAGTGAAAATTTTTGCCAACAGGTCTACAGATATGATAGAGAGAGGTGGAGGGAGCGACTGAGAGTGACAACCTGGTAACTGGTTCCAGAGGATTTGCTCATGAAGGGGTGGGGAATTGCCCATGGTCTGCATCTGTGCATCCCTGGGGCTTTCCTGAGTCACACCACAAGAATTTTGGCCTTTCACCTCTGCAAGAATGAACATGGTAATTTAGTCGAGTCAGGTTTCCCAAAATGTGGGGCTTTTTTTTAATCCTTTCAGCTTCAGTTGAGATCAAAAGAAGGTTGTAGGTGGACATTTCTCCACGGCTTCCCATTGCTTCTTGTTCTGGCCATATACAGAGATGGTGAAGAGGGATCAGAGTAGCGGGGACTTAATTTAATGAGGGGGCTAAACCACTCCTCCTTCATTGGCACTGGCTTCTTGTCAGGTGGGCTGGAGATAGACCTTATTGGGAGGAGCAAATGGCAGATATGGGAAGGCAGGTGAGAATCACGGCACTGCATTGAGACCACAACGTGGTATGAGATGGGGCTTGTGAGTCGCAGAGGGCTTGAGCCTCTCCTATTGAAAGGTCTTTATTACATGACAACAGGAGCCTAACCTCCCTCCCTCACATGCCTGCCTTTACATTATGGCTGTGTCGGTCTCAGGTGATGTGTTTCCATCTGGGCTCTTCTTCTGAAATGATTGACATGCATCTAGAAATGATATGTACTCTCCAGGTACACTAACCTTATAATCTTGGGTTATAAGGTTATATTATAACCTTATAAATTTCGGTTATATCCATATTATTGAGGAAAATTTTTATGATTACATGACAAGATGCCAGAAAAACCCCAAAGAATCTCAGACCTATGAAAATCAGCACTACGTGCTGAGAAAAATCAATAAGTAATTTGCCGAGAGAATCCCAAAGAGAATGCATGTTTTTTGAGACTTAGAATAACTTTTTCTTATTGATTCCTAAAATCCCTTGAACAGGGAGAAATGTAAATACAGGGATCCTGCTCCTCTGGAGTTCAGTGGGAGGAGGATCAGGCCCTGAGCTGGCAGCTTTGGGATTTAAAAAGGTATGCTCTGTTGCTTAATGAAACTGTTTAATTAGAAAACTTCGTCACAGCCTATATGTGGCTTGAAGGCAATTTTATCAAATAGGCTGAATAATTCTTTCCAACCATTAAAACTGATTGGTGTTCTTAGCTTTGAAGGGAGAGAAACATGGAGAGCACTGATAATGAGCACTGGGCAGCATTCAGGGAGTTGCCCTCATGGGGTCTGTTTGAGTCTGTCTTTTGAGCAGGTACTTGTGGCTTCTTCAGGCAATTTGCCACTTGACAAGCCAAAATTAAACTGAAATATTCATAACTACACATTTTGGCTGGTTTTGAGTCAAGACTGTGCAAAGCCACATTAAATTAGAACTAATTTAACTCAATATAATTGCACATGTAACCATGCCTACTTTTAATCAGTTTAACTCTATGTTCACATTGTTTTATTATTTTCATTCTAAAAGTTTCTGGTTTTGTCAGAGAATGGAGTATCTAGTGCTAATGGAGTCTATGTTTCTGAGTGTCTTGAGAAAAACAAAGGAAAGATAACATTAAGAGCCCAATTTTTAAATGTAATTATAGAGCATTTTTAAGTGAAAGAAAACATTTCCTTCGCAATGTAATTTGCTTCTAAGTATAAAACTCACATTTTGCGTATTTTCCCTTATTCACACTGCTGGATATTAAAGGACGGGAGGGTCTGCCCACAAATGAAAGTGACAATCCTCTTATTCCTAAAATGTCAAAGAAACAATCTTGCGTTATTTCCTAAGTTTGATTTTTTTTTAAATGTGCAAATCTATCCAAAATTTTGAAAGTTCATGTGAGAAACAAGTGAAAAAT
Source organism: Steatornis caripensis (assembly GCA_013398225.1). Classification (NCBI taxonomy): domain Eukaryota; kingdom Metazoa; phylum Chordata; class Aves; order Caprimulgiformes; family Steatornithidae; genus Steatornis; species Steatornis caripensis. The sequence goes on along the minus strand of VZSC01001631.1, from coordinate 173,643 downwards.
TATGGCAGACACACCCTTTTCTGTTCTTAAAAATATAATTCTTTTTTCATTCCAGTTTTCAACTGCTTTTCCTGACTTAGTATGGTACCTGATCCAATTTTGCTGTTGGGTAACTCATATCATTGTTCTCCAAAACTCAGGCTCATTTCCATCATGTCACAAGACTCACCTCAGGTAGAAAGAGGCTGGGATATACCTCAGTGTATAACAAAAAAAGATGGTGTGAAAGGGACATCTAGGTCAAGGTCAAAGTGATAAAGCAGCAATTGCTGCATTTGGATATATTCAACCACTTCAGCTGGGAAAAATTTTGGTTTCGACTTAATATCCAGATCTACCTCCTCCATTAAAAAGTTGAGACAAAAATTTCCTAGATAAGCGTTGCACTTGGATAAGCGTTGAACAGATTCTTACTATGGTCATAAAAGAAGATTATTCAGAAGATTAGGAAGAATTGTTTCCAAAAGGATCAATTCCACCTTAATGCAATTCTTGTGGATTTTATAAAATTAGGTTGATAGAGTCAGATTTTTAAAAGACATGTAAGAAACAAGTATAAAAAGCTTGGGTAAGAGTTTTAGAAATATTCTGTTATCATCAGCATGGAATTTGATCCTGTGGACATGTTTTGTGAAGCTTATCAGTATGATGGATTTTTTTTTTTACAAGTAGTCCTACCTGATAAAAAATTTCCTTTGTTATTGTTTGTGTCCATTGCCTCTTATGCTCTTGCTGCATACTTCTAAGAAGCGTCTGGCTCGGTCTTCTCTATCAGATAGCTGAAGTCTTCCCTTCTGCAGGTTAAACAGTGGCAGCTCTCTCAGCCTGTCAGATGTCATGTGTCAGATGCTCTGGTCCCTTAATAATATTTGTGACCCTTCACCGGACTCTTTCTACTATGTCTGTGTCTCTCCTGTACTGTGGACCCTAGACCCAGACACAATGGTCCAGGTGTAGCCTCACCAGTGCTGAGTAGAGGGGAAGGACCACCTCCCTTGACCTGCTGGCAACATTCCTCCTAGCACAGTCCAAGACAAACATTGGCCTTCTTTGTTGCAAGGACACACTGCTGGCTCATGTTCAACTTGGTGGCCCCCAGGAACCCCAGGTCCTGCTCTGTCAAGTTGCTTTCTAGATGGTCTGCCCTCAGCCTATACCGAGATTATTCCACCCCATGGCAGGACTTTGTACTTTCCTCTATTGCCTTCATTGAATTTCAGGAGGTTCATGTTCGCCCATTTTTCCATCCTGTTGATGTCCCCTGAAAGGTGACAAGATCTGCCAGCATATAAACCCAGTTATGAATCATAGGTGATTTTGATGTGAGTGCACTCTACTTTGTCACCCAAGTCATCTAATAAACTCATTGAGCAATATTGGTACCAGTATTGAATCCTGAGGGATAGAGATTGAATTTACATGTTACATCTTTCCTTTCTTAAAGAAAATTCATGGAGTTTTTCAGTGACTGCTGCTCCTCGACTGTGGTGGCTCTCTTTGTGGACAAACACAGCAGCTTTAAGACATGAACAGCCTCTCAAATGTAAAGGGTGAGTGAATTATGCTGCACCTTCTTAGTGATAACAAACAACTTCTGTCTCTCACAGTGTGTTAATGAACACTAACAGGTCTAACAGCTTTGGCATGTTTAGTGCATTTTTGATTTTTTTTTCAGGATGTCTGCATCAAGATTTGAGAATAGACTTGCCTTAGCAATGCTAAGAAACACAAATAAGAAGAGACCTCAATAGCTCCAAGGTCCCAGCTAACCCTACACGGTTAGGGAGACTGGATGCTGTGCCCCAAAGTTTTATCTGACCTTCTGTCACACCCAATAACTTCTGTGAGTCCCATCCCAAGGTTACTCATGGAATTATTAGCAGGGGGCGTATTTTCCTGTAGTGTCTCACAGTGGTATGAAGTTCAAGACAGAATATAGCATTTTGTGAAATAAACTGAGGTGGCTTCCCTTTACAGACATGTGACTTTTGGAGATGAAGTTTTGCACTTCAGTAGGATTCCTCTCTTTTACAGGACAGATGATGTGGGTAGAGTTTTGAATGAGCTCACGTCAATTTAAAAGAATATATTTTTTCATTTTTTAAGAGATTCCCTTTTATAGTGGAAACTTCATACTCTTGGGTTTTAGGAAATAAGTCACAAAAGAACCCTTCAGTAGCTGTTTTTCATAGAACAATTTTAAACAGGTAAGAATGGTTATTCTGAATTTGAAAACAGACTCATATACTGCAACTACTATTAGTACTACTAAAAATTCTTTAACTGGAAAATAGGACTTGAAAATCTTGTACTTAAAGCCTTGCAAATGAGGCACAATGGGCACTAAACCCCACTTTCTGATAGAAGTTTGCATTGGAAAATAGCTTTGTGGAAGGTAGGAAGCTTCTCTTAGGCTCATGTAAATGTGTTCAGATGAAGACAGTATCCTGATTTTTGAGGATATTGCCTTAGGACCACAATATTGTTGGCTGGGACGCTTCTGCTTTTGGCAGTGTCATTTCTTCAGCAGAAAAAAGATGGGATTTTAGAGGACAGATAAAGCTTCAGTCTGTAGATATCTCCTGTAGCTACTGACTGGGACAGTGCTACCTTTCTGGTGCCCTTTCCAAGGCGGTGCTGGTGGAAAAAGCAGCTCCACTTGCCATCTCAGGACTTGCCCAGATGAAGTGGATTTCTGACAGTGCGGCACCACCTCCTGGAGATGCTCCCAGAGGCCAAGTCAAATCACGGGCTGACTGGTACGACTAGGCACGTGAGAGCACTTTGCAACAGAGCATGGAGCTACTGCTCATGGAAAGTCCTATGGTGGGCTGTGCCACTCTACCTTGTGGGTGTTCTGCTTATTTCTCCTCGGGTTCCTCTATTCCTCTTGATGCATCACGACTTATAAGATTGGTGAGGGAGCAGAGGGGTTTTTACAGCCATTACCATTTGCTCTGTGTGCTGGAAATGAGTCTATATATCTGCTTTTACACCATTCACATGCCACAGTTACTTCTGTCACTGCACTGAAGTCCTAATTCAGCAAGATGTTAAAGAATATGCTGACTTCAAAACATATGAATAATACCATTGAAATCATGTGGTTATAGGAAGTATATGCTTCATGGATACTGTGGTGGTGCAGACCCTGCTTCTCCCCTGCCCTTGGGCCACACTGTGATATCAGACCAGCCAACACTGTGTAAGAACAAAGAGCTGGGATAGTTTGGCACTCTGATCCTGTCTGCTGCTGTAGTGAGTCAAGACATGAAACAGTGTGGTGCCCCCCTGCCCTGGGGCAAGCACATCAAGTTAGGACGATTAGGTGCTCCTTAACTGCACCTGATGCAAATACAGTGAGCTGGAGTGATTAGATGCTCCCTGACCACCTCTGGAACTCTTGTTGCCTGGGAAATGTACCTGAAACTCCCTCCTGCCTGGATCATAGCCCGCTCTAAGAGGTGCCAAGACTATCTGATGAGAATTATGGCCACAACAAACAATAGTACTGACCAAGATCAATCATCTTGTGATCCTATAAATAGTGGTCCTAAAGTGAGACCCTCTGAGCTCTCTGGGATCACAGCAGGATGTGACCATGTATCTCCCTCTGAGTTGGGATACCCCTCAGAGCAGTTCCGCAAAGCAATTTGGATCCTTCACTGAGAGACATCAGTGAAGGAAAGAGTGAGTAATTCACTNGGCCACAACAAACAATAGTACTGACCAAGATCAATCATCTTGTGATCCTATAAATAGTGGTCCTAAAGTGAGACCCTCTGAGCTCTCTGGGATCACAGCAGGATGTGACCATGTATCTCCCTCTGAGTTGGGATACCCCTCAGAGCAGTTCCGCAAAGCAATTTGGATCCTTCACTGAGAGACATCAGTGAAGGAAAGAGTGAGTAGTTCACTCTGTGGGTTTTCGCGAAGGCTTTTAGAGATCAAAATAGTGAGTAATTCACTATTACTTGACTGTGTGATTTTCGAGGGCTATTGGGTACCAAATTTGTCATAATCGGCGGAAAGGAAACATCTTAATCAAAGGTTAACCTCTATATTTGTGTGTGTGTGTGTGTGTGTGGGGTGCATGTGTTTTAATTTAGGAAACTTTGAATAATTAGCAGAGTTGCTACAATAATTGTTGGTTATTGATTGTTGACTAAGTATTGCTAAATCATATAATTTAGTTTTATGATTTACTGTAGTAGTGTTAAGATAACTTTAATTGCTGCTATTAATTGCTATTACCTCAAACTTATATAAGACCAATATTTACATGTTAAATCACTTCCATTGAAATCCCGACACCACACTCCTTTAGTCATAAAGAGTTGACAAAGTCTGGGACTAGGAGTGGATTCAGCTGCACCTAACTCCTTTCTCAGAAGGAGTCTAGAAAGCAAGGGCGTCCTTTCTGAACCTCGTGACTCAACTGGGGGCATTCCTTATACCTTTTCCCTAAACCCTGCATACATCACTCCAACCTGATCCTGACCCGATTTCCATATCCGACCATGTACAAATCACTTCTCCCCCCTCTCATGCCAATCACTGTGACAGTTGCAGCTAAGCACCACTCTGACCCAATTCCCTTTCACATTCTCTTCACATAGTAACAGTGAATCTTGCCATCGAATTCTGTAAAGTCACGCTTTTTTACAAACTCACATTAAAATCACTTTTCCCTCATATCTTTGACATTGATTCTTTGAGCAAACGTTAAACCTTAACCACTCTCCCTTGCGACAGATACTGATGAGTGATCACTTCTGACAGATTATGTGCTAGAGTCCCAGGCTACCCTGATGCCCCACACTTGTGCAGTGTACAGACATCTCACGCCAGCGCAGAGGGATGGTCCAGCCAGAGGCATTTCTCAGTGCTGGTTTTATCCACTCAATATCAGTCCTCTAAGGACTCCGCATGACTTTTTTTTCTTTTAGTCATTATTTATTAGTGCCAAAAGTCCAGACTTAACAGTGAAAGCAGCCTGCAAAGGTAAGAGTAACATGGCAGAGTAGCTGGCTGACAGTTTCTCAGACTGCAAACCTCCAGCGAAAAATCCCCTCAGTTTGTCTGCTCCTCTCAGTGAAGAGATTTTGTCCCTTTTCTGGGGCTCTGTTACAATATGTCTACAATTGTCATAATTTTCCTAACTAGTTACCTACATTAGGCTAAAATACCTTACAAAGGTGAGATAAATGGCAATTTCTCTTGCCTGTCCAGCTCAGAGTGTTGTAAATGAGAATATCCATAGTATTTATATCTATTATGCTAAAATTGCTGCCATACATCTCCCAGTGACTTAATAACAACAGTAAATCAGGTTTGTTTTTTTTTTTTCCGCAGCACCGGACATTCTCACACTCTGTTGTGTTATTTATTTTCATTTTTTATATTTTAGTTTATGCTATTAGACCAGGCTCTGGCGTTTTGCTAAATAAGAAACTAAGGCCACTGATTTGTGTAACACCTATCATTATTTTAAAGCAGGCCAACAGCTTTAAGAAAAAACTTTTTGCAGGGAAAGAAAGAGTTGTATTTGATGGAGTCTGGTGGGAAAGCAGGCATCTCCATTCCCCATCGCAACCTGCCTGCCACTGCTTAACTTACGGCAGTGCTGAATCAATAATTGCCACTCTGACCACCTCCAAACTCTGTCTCTTCGCAGCTGGAAATTTAAACAAGTAACTCCCAAAACAGTACAGCCTCTTCCCCGGTCTTTGCATGCTTGTCAGATTTCTTCTTCCATTTATGTTTTATTGGGAATGCTATATGCAGTTCGTTACATTAAATGCTGTGCCACATCAAATTTTCTCCAATATATTTTGGCAGCTGTGTAACAGTTAGATGGCTTCTCTCACTATAGTGCATGAGGATCTTAAATAATGAATATGTTTACCTTCAGGTTTGGGGATTTTGGGTTTTTTTTCAAGGAGAGTGGACTCTTGTATATGAGGAAATGATGCTCCCAGGTATGAGTTCTTCAGGGAGCACAGAGGGAACTGGATGAAGTCGGTTGTGATCAAGGAGAGCATGCGTACCTGCCAAAGAAATTTGTTGTGTTCTCCAGCTACAGAAACAAGCAGCCGGAGGGAGGGGACTGTGTCTTACCCTGATCTCTCCATGTAAGGAGGCAAGAGGTAGGTGCAGAAGATTTCCCCTCCCGCAGTTCTCCTCTGAACAAATCCTCCCATAATAAAGTATTGAGACCATGATTTGCGCCTCTCCCTTTGAGCTGGTAAACAGGAAATTATCTGAAGTCCAAGGTCATAGCAACTGGGGGAGGGAGAGCATTGATTTAAACAGTGTTGTGTTGGTTATAAGAAAAACTGGAGGTGGGAGTTCAAGATAAAAGAATGCAAGTTAGGTTCTCCTCAGCTCCCTTGTACAGACAAGCCCTCTTTGTTAATTTTAAATAGTTAAAGCATTTAGAGTGCTGAATGGACTGAAGTATAAAATATTTTATCAAGTTTCCCAATGATATGCAATAATTATGAGGAAGAAAAGGGGTTGGACCACATTCTTTGAGGAAACCAAACAGTGCATATTAAGTTCTTTCTCTCACCAAGAAAAAAATAATCTTAGCTTTATAAAATATGTGGGTGACATTTGATGAGTGGGTACTGATCGATTTCCCTAGGAACTAGGGAATGATTTTGAACAAATGCAGTCCAGTCCTGCAAGGTGCTGCATATTCCTGCTTACACAGCAAAGTCAAATATTTTAAAGACATTCAGACATTGTGCTTCATCATGTTATAATCCTCTAGTTTATGCTAATCTACATTGCAAAGTCTGTTTTTCAAAAATGAGTTTAAGCACTTAAGATTTTTAATGTTTTTAAATAATATTATTTTTTAATAAGACTACTTAGGCACTTAATTCCCTGAGCATTCCAGAAAAGATTGTGAACCTGAACCACAGCCCTGATAGTGGCTCTGAAGGGAAGGTCTCACCCTGCCGTATCACAGGGGACAAAGGGGAGAAGAGGCAGTTTTCTACCAATGGTTTTACTTGCTTTCTGTCCCATTTGAATTGTCTTTATTTTAAGAAAGGTTGACTGTGATAATTTTTAGTCTAATGTGACTTTTGAGGTTAAAAGACCTCTTTCTGATTCTAAGACTAGACTTACAGAAGAGCTATGGTAGTTCAGAGCTTAGAGAGGACTCAGGGTGTTGTCATGCCTGTGAACATGAGTGGCAACATGAAGATATTTAAGTTATGTCTATGTCGCATTTACTCTTTTTGCAGGCTAGAAAGTGTGGTAGTGTCTAGACAGAGGGCAAGAGATAGGTCTGTACTTTCTGTCATATTTAATGTATCATCAGGTTGATAAGCCACGACTACAATCCAGGTAGTCAAGTAGTATGAATAAATGACCGTTAATGAGATTAATACAAGTTCAACTTTCATGTGTTATTTTATTTATTTACAGACACTGCATTGAATTTTGGGCAAGGATTCAGGCCTCTGCTAAATGTACTCACATGTTCTTTTGTTTAGGCTTTCTCATCTTTCCATTCAACAGGCCAAAGTCCACTGATGCTGCGGGATATTGACATTGATTCTGGGCATGGTTTTCAGTAGGGCACTGGGAACCTCTATTCATGCAATTTCCTGTGTTGTATTGATCCTTGAAGTGAGGGAGGAAACCAAAGGAGTTGTGGCTTCCTCCAGAATCTCCACCATTCAGAAAAAACGGTAATAACGAAAAAAAAATCAGAACTTTTGTTCTTCCAACACTTCAAAGTGCTCTGCAAGAACATAAGTGCACAAACTAACAATGATTTTGTACAACACATGTTTAAACATCATACGACCACTGCTTGCTTGGAGATGCTATGGATATGGATACACTAGGTCCACAATATTTCTTTTCAGTACTCCCTCTGGGTATTTTGTACCACTTTTCAACTAATCACATCAAGAAATCATTGTTTATACTGGTTCCCATGCCAACCTATGGAGGGAGGTCTGATGCGGCTGAGTGTATAGTATGGCTCATCTGCATTTCTTCTAGCGGCATGGGCCAAATGGTGATCGCAGGCTACAGCATACATTGGCAGCCCAGCTAATACCCCAGGTCCCTGGTAGTCTTACTCCAGCTGTCAACCTCACCGAGAGATACTGCTGCAGTTTTTTATTGCTGTGGTTATGGCACTGCAGCCTCATCACTGTTTTTTTGGAGCAACTCCATCCTAAACATCAGCCTGGTGGTTTGGTCAGTGGGAATGTTCCTTCCTCTTTGCTGTGAACAGATATATTCTGTAAAAAGTCCAACAAATTGACAAGTTACATATTTGTGCCTTCTGACACAAAAGAACATAGTGAAGACTCATCTTTACTACACAGTACTTGTCCTTGCATTTCACTCAGGCATATACCGGGACAAAGCTGTGGTTTTTGCAGCAGCCTGTTATTGCTGCCAGTTTCCCAGTAATGACTATACTGTGCTGGCCATTTCAGGGTGCTTTATGAGCTATAGAAATTGAAAACCTTAGCTCTAGATTTCCAAACGTTGGTTACATACAGAAGAGACCTTGCAGTAAAGGAACTGTTAATAGGTTGGCAGAAACAAGCAGTGCAAGGGAACACTAAGGAAGCATGGTCTGCTCCAGTGTTCAGTTACTAGAGGTAGATGGTGCTGTTGATCAAGAAACTGTGCCGCAGAGACTGCGGAGCTCCTGCTTCCTTAGACAGACGCCCACAGACAATTGCAATAATTATGGCTCTCAGAACTCCTTTCAGATCAGCAAGTATTATTCTGGGTGGAGATGCTCCGAGAATTTAAAGTAGTGTTATTATGATTTTACAACTAGTAATATGTGAGTTGTGGTTTTGGAGGAGCATAATCAACTTCACATGCACCTCTAGGTATGTGTGAACCACTCAAATCTTTGGTTGGGTACAATCTTGACCAGAAAATCTTCTGGGAACATTCTCTCCCAACATGTTGGTGTGGAAACCTCAGGTTCCCAGACATATCTGGGACATACAGAGACAAAACAAAGGCATAAAATATTACTTGGAAGGGCAGAGTGGCTCTCTACGTGGCATTAATCATATGCTGTTTTACAAAAACACTTAGAGGCGCTCAACCCAGTCAAGGCTTCATTGCACGTGTTAAGGGTGCAATAAAAACCAGTCCTTGGTGAGTAGGATTGTTACTGAATATGAGTTTATGAATAGTGGGGAAAAGGAGATGACATTTTAAATGTGAAGTCTGACATTCTTAGCAACAAGATACACTCAGAAGAGTAAAAACTATGTCTTTACAAAGAGCTCAAAGGAAACCAAAGGTTACAATTGATAAGCTGCATGGGCAATGAATACTGTTCCTGTTATACGATTGCACATAGTGCAAGAGTCTTGAGACTGCCATAACCATCAGGAAGGTCATTCACTCTAACAGGAATGTGCACTGGGGCAAAGCAGTTTATGATTTCAGGCAGCACCCTGCTCTCTCCTTGTGTTAGACTCACATTGATAGAATTGTATCTGACCGAGAGCACATGCAAGGGACACAGTGAAGGATGTGCAGGTGGCTGACGTAGGAGCTGAACCTAGATGGGTCCTTATTTTTTCATAAGATAATCTATCTTCTTTTTACATAGGCTCTGTAACTGCTATTTTTTATGGTTATGATATTGCTGAACCTAAATGTTGGAGAATGATGAAATCTAATAAACATGCCAGACTCCTTTATTTGTTATTAGATTCTGAACGCTTTAGGATTCACTTGGGTCACATTTTGAAGCTTTTCTCTGCAGCTATCAGGGTTAGCAATGCCATTTTATAAAAACAAGACTGATCTATTCACACATTCACAAGATTCCTGAAACTAAAGCTTTAAGAGCCAGCTGTCACAAAAGCGCTTGGCACAGCCAGCGTTGCTGAGGAACGAAGGACTTCACTGCAGATTTGTGTGAGCTGAATCAATACCAAGGGCATGTAGCTAAGGACTGTTATTTTATTCCTCTGTTTTTGTGGTTGAGTAAGTTCTCTGTAACATAAATCTGAAACTTCAGAGATTTTTTCCTTTATCTAGCCTTCCTTTAGTTATCTCAAGTTTTTCAGAACCAGGTTAAATGTATATCTGAGAAAAAAGGAAAAGTCTTCATTTGTGATATAAATGTCTCTAAACCAAAAATGCTTTTACAATTCTTCCTTCACCTTTCCTTGTGTTCTTCATGTTCTTATACGCATTTTTAAGGTGCAGGGGAAAGGAAGCCATGGAAATTCAACTTGAAATTTGTTTCAAGGCTCTGTGAATTTTCAGTCACTAACTTATAGATGCAATTTTATGGTTGAAAACTCAACAAGAAAATCTGTAGCTTTTAAATAAATGCTTTTCTTGAGCGCAGCGCTATCTTCACTTAGAATTATACCTGTTGGGTTTTTTTGTCTTCTTTGTAGCATTTGTATATAATATCTCGCTAAGTATTATCTCAGAAGAGTATCTACAGGAAAATATTATTAGCAGGCAAGAGATTTATGGTCTCAGTAGCTGATTTATGATGGATAAGTAAAGTGAAAAGCAAAGAATAACACAAAATCTCACTTATTCTTACATTGTTAATGAAAGAGCTATAAGCCAGATTCACGTGATACAGAGCAATTATTTATTCCCAGTTAATGTCATTTTGCTTGATTGTAGTTGATCAGTATTTCTGGTTCAGTTTTATGGTTTGCTTTTCAATTTTTCTTCATCTACATATCTTCTGTTAAGCTGACTTATTTTTAATCAGTGTATTTCATGATGACTACTTCACACCACCAAGCAGTTTCATAAGTCTGAGCAGTCCTTTGGTTTTGCCACTGTCTAAACCAGATGGACCTTGGCTGCTGTGAGCTGCTGTAGTACGGTATTCCCTCCAGACTTGCCAGAACCAGGAGGAAGAAGAATAAAGGTGACCTAGCAGTAGATCAGAGCCTTTAACACTCTTTGGAACATGCTAAAGGTTTAGTTATAAATTAAGATTTGAGATCTTGTTTTCCTGGTTTTGGATACATGTCAGCAATAGTCTATAACTAGCAGGAAAATTGCTTTCTTGTGAAACCCTGGTCCCCGTTATTCAACTCAGATATATGTACTCCAGGCCTAACTGACATCTACTTATCACTTACAACCATATTTTTCTATATTTCAATACATCGTCAAACTGATTCAATATGGAATGTTAATCTTTAAGATTGTTTTCAGGTTGTTAATAATAACAATCCTAAGAGAAACCATTGATTTTTTCTTGTTTATATAAAATGAGTAAACCCACTGATATTTTACTGGTAAACATCTCATTCTGTTGAAGTCTTGAGGATATTTAAGAATTTTTAGTATCAAATCTCCTTTTGATAGTGGAACAGCACAAATATTTTGCTATGTCTTGAGGCCTTAACTAAATGTTACATGGTCTGTTGACCTCACTACCCTTCCTGTTTGGGAAGAAATTGTTTTTGCTCTCACGTTGCTTCAAATCTTAAGAGACATGATCATGGTCCAGAAGCACACTGTACAAACCCAGGACAGAAATGTTCAGAGAATCATCATAGAATCATAGAATGTTTTGTGTTGGGAGAGACCTTAAGGATCATCTAGCCTAACCCTCCTGTCATGGGGAGGGATATGTTCAGGTAGATCACCTTCTGAACAGGTTGCTCAAAGCCTTATCAAACCTGGCCTCCAACACTTCCAGGGATGGGGCATCCACGATTAATGTTATCCCTATTCAAAGGAACAAGCTGCCTGTGCTGGGGCCAGCTCTGATACAGTGCAGTCACCATGGCTTTGGACCAGACCTCTGTGATGAGAGTGGTGGGATAAAGCCGGGTCAAGTAGTGGGGTTTTTCCACCTTTGCTCAAGACCTTCCTAGCTTTGTAGCTGGACCTTGGACTTGTCTCATCCCTATGGACTTGCTCAGCAATCTGGGCTCTTGGCTGGCCCTGGCCACTGTGCCCCCTGGTTTGTGTGACCACTGGAGAGTGTTTCGCTCCTTGTTAAATTATTTGTATTGCTAAAAAGTTGTGTTAATCCTTTAAATCACATCAGAAATAACATTTCTATGTTAGTCTGAGCTAGGGACTAAAACTTGGCCCTTTGTCTTCGCTAGGAAATATGTGATCAGCTCAGACACAGGCTAAAGGCAACTGAAGATGCTACTACATGACCCACTGTTAATGCTGTTAACAATGCCAGTCAATTTAGCACAGATCTTGTATCATATTTCCAATTGAGAGTATTTCATGTTGAAAATTGCCATGAGTTGTGATGATGCCTGGAAAAATAGTAATGATTCTGTGTATGCTTTTAAGCAGAGTTAATTTTTCAAAAGAGGAACATTTTAATTCTGATGGTGCCACCTTGATCCTGAGATTAACAGAGAACGAAACAAGTTTGTACTTTGAGGTTTAGCCCAATGAAGCAAGAAAACACAATTCAGTGGTCACTTGTCATTAAAAATTTCAGAGAAGATTCAGGAGGATATCATTGATTTATAAGAGCACACAGTTCCATTTTTTTTCAAAATCTGAATGTGGAAAGTGGATTTTTAAAAGGCTAATACCTTTGATTGACAACCTATTTCAGAAAAATAAATAAAATTAAATCAGTCACTTCATTAGAAAGACTTACAAGTGTGGTTCAAAATTGTATTTCTATGAGAACCTAACAAAGGCTATTCATCATATAAGTACCCCAGGTTGCAAAGCTCCATTTTCACAAAGCAATATACAATTAATACAACCTGAAGGATGTATGCTATAAATCCTGATGAACCTTTGACAACATTGTGAGTGTTACGGAATGGGTAGCTCTGCGCACATAGAATGAAGTGGGCTGAAGACAGAACACACTGGAGGGAAAAAACTACATAGAAAAGTAGAAAATAGACTCCCTCTTCCCCCTTGTTCCCCTCTCATCCCCATGCCTACATGCAACCTTTCATGTGTTAATTGAGGCAGGCAAACATCACCTGGATGTCTTGCTTGTGAAAGTATTTTAATGCTTCGGAAGTACTTAGAGAACAGCTAGAGTCATAGCTGGCATAACTCTACACAGCTCTGCTGAAGTCAGTGGATTTATAATGACTTGAATACTCAGCAACCAAGTTTAAAATATGCAACTACAGAACTGTAGTGCGTCCTACTCAGTAAAAGTTTTCCTTTGGGTAAATCTCACACTAGAAAACAAAACACCTGTTCCCTTTCACCAGGAAAAAAGGGTGAATGATTAATACTGGACCCGTCAGAGATGCTACATGTCTTCTGTATGCGACAGTGTGGCTTAGGAAGATCTTTCTAAGCGTCAGAGTGTGGGAGACAACTCTGCGCAGGGAACAGGCGTTTCTATGGATATCTTTCCACCTTACCTTCTCTTAAGGCAGAGATTTATTTTATGTCTGCAGTGCAGCTACGTAGCTGCTGCTTTGTGTAAAGAGGTGTTTTGTTCCCATCTGCTGCTGAAAGAGAGGTTCTGGTCCTGAGGAGATGGAAACAGCTAAATTGTAACAGGAACCCATTCACCACAACCTTTGCTGTGGTTACTCTGCAATCAACACCCCCCAAACTATTTTGCTGGAATCTTTTGAATTCTGGGGAATCATGCCTCTCAAACAGGATGGTCAATTGCTTTCCAGGTGGTGAGAGTTGGTCATGAAGGTTGTGAATAATGACACCAATGGGATCCAATTAGGCTCACCAAACCTGCCTTGCGGTCCTGTGGGACCACTACAGTGAACACAGGATCCATTGCTATTTATTATCGTAAACTAGGCACAAAACACCACTTACCTTCATTAGCTGCATAAAAAAGGACCAATCCATGTCATCGTTCACTCCTGACTCTGCAGGAACAGTTTTTACTGACTAATTACAAGCATCTTATCTAGGTACAGTTCAGTCGATTCTGCAGTAGCAGCTACCTGAGGTTGATGCTGGGACTGCAGTCACACCTATGATACTAATCAAGACATTTAAGCATTGATTGGTTTATACACAACAGGAGCTGCCTGGAGGAATCTTCAGGACAGTCCAAAATCCCCTCCTGGAGAGCTTCTTTGACACTTAGTCAAATGCTTCCCTGTGAAGCTGGCAAAGAGTTTAGTCAATCACCTCATCTCAGTGCAGTCCATTGACTCAAATTTGTCTCATTTCAGGCTGTCTCATCTATGCAGAGATGCACTGTGGAAGTCCTCGCCTACCCAGGGGATTAACGAGCAAGTGCACTGTGAATGCACAAAGGCACAGCCCTGATGCCCATCTACACCATAACTGTAATTCTCATTTTCTCCTTATGACTTAAATTCCATAGATTAAATTGCTTGCTGCAAAGTGGGATATGTCCCTCAGTTATCCTGTGACTCTTCACACACCCCATCTTAGGGAGCCCAAGAAGAAAACAGATAGCTGCAGTCAAAAAAAAGGACACTTACATATTTACCTTGAGATCCCAGCCACAGGGCAAGGTGACTAAACGGAGAACCTGGCCCAACCCATGCAGCTAGAGGAAGTATCACATCTATAACACTAAGTTTTCGCTAAGGGTAAGTCTTGAGGAAGTCTACTTGCTGCCTTGTGATGGACTCTAACCTCACTGCTAGCTCCAGGCAGTGGAGCAAATTCAGAGGAGGAGTTAGGTCTGAAGCAACTAGGATGTTCAGGGTCACTTCACGGTTGAGCCAATGCACTTTCATGAGACTGTTTTATGTTAAGAGGTATCACAGAGGCCTTTGTACCAAAGGAATAAAAAGCACGAACCCTTTTAAGAAACTTAAAATATAATTTGTGTGCAAAATACAAGCAGCATACGTTAGAAGCAAAACTCAATTATGCACCACCAGTAGCCCCCTGCGCACACTGCTTGTCAGTCCTTCCAAGATAGTTGGCTAACAGCATCATTTGGGAATTTCAAGTAATACTCAGAATTCCTTTGAAAATAGCATTCCATTAGCGGCAAATTAATTTGATCTGAAGGTCAGTGTGAAGTGGATTACCACAGTTGAGGAAAGTGGCAAGCATACTGATAATTTCTAGTACATTAGTAAACCTCCCCTGGAAACATTGGACTATTTCCACGTAAGATGCATCCTGTAAGTCTTAGTATTTCAATAGCGTCCTGCATCTCCAGTATCGATGAATGGATATTTGAATAATTAGAAATGGCTTTTCATTGTCCCAGTCATATTTTGTAGATATTATTTTACTTCAGAGTCAGTAGACTTGCTTCCAGTATTTACTTGACGGCACTTTAGAAGACACACGGGTGTATTTTAATAAAAATGCTGAGCTCAGCACCACAAAGAAGAATTTAAAGAAAGAAGAGGGAGAATGAAAGTACGGTCTGAAAGGACTGGTAGGGCATAGCTAAACCCCCTGATTTTTAAGCTTAATTTTAAGCAAGAAATTCTTTTAAGCAAGAAATGAATTTGTATAAAGAAGTCCCTAGTTCTTGTAATTCCCACTCTTAATCTCATCTCTTTCTGTTGTGTTCTTTTCAGTTAGATCCTTACCATCAGCCTCCTTTCCTTTTATTTCATTTATTCCTTGTTGAAATAGAATATTACTGGTTTACCACAATGGAAACTGAAGAGCTCCAAATAAATCCCAATTGTTGAGCATGACTCCATATAGTATAGCAGTAGTAGTATTTTAGACTGTCAAGCTACATCCACATGCTCTGTGCAAGATTGCTTTAATCATGGATTTGGCCATCCTACTAATTAATTTTCCTGCATGTGAGATCAGGTATGTGGCCTTAAGCAGTTAATTAAAGATATCTAGGATTGAATACATGCATTTAACTCACATTTTCTTTCTTATTTTTCACTCCTGGTTGATGTAGTCATTTTAGGGGAAGGAATGCATGCAGCCTGAAAACAGCACTAGTAACTGAAAGGCTCAAGGCCGGAATGAAGATAAGTGCACTTTTCAGAGTGCAATCAATTAGGGGACGAAAGGTTATGAAGGATGTATCTTTGTGAAGAACTAACTCACAATTAACAAGGCATCTTACTTCCTCATGTTTTCCTGAAACATCAGCTGTTCCATCATTACTGAGTCAGTGGCATGGATTAATTCAGCTTAGTGTTTCAGCTCGGAGGTTTACAAGTTTGCAGAATTTCATAGACTTCCACAATGCCCAGCGAGAGATGAGGATTCTTGCTGTTTCTATGAATTCGCCGCTTCCCCGTTGATTGAGTGTGTGCAATCATCATTTTCCAATATGCAAAAATTAAGAACAAATGCAGCACAGTGCCTACACTGTGATAATTGATGCTGGGTTTATGGATTATATTTTCTTTACTGAGGACCTTCTTGCTGAGCAAATTTGAGAAATGAAAACACTTGCTGAGATTTTATTTCTATGGCAATTTTCTATGTTTTCTTCCACCAGCAATATCATATTTTTGTTTGCGAAGGCAAGAGCTATTGTTCATCCTAGTTATTTGCCTCTTAGAGTTGAAGTAAAAATAACTGATATTGAGGACACATTAAAATGGAAGCAGGTGGAAAAGAACAACTCCTAAAAAAAAAGATTAGAGAAAATTTTACAGACTTGCTTGCGGAAAGCCACTGAAAGTTATTCCAGAAGACAGATGATGTTTTAACTTGTTGGGATATTTGGCTCTTTTTATCTTGCTGGACATCTTAAAAAGTTGAAACACACTTCTAAGAATTCCATTTATTTGCATTACTCATGTACGAAGTCCAGGTTTTCTGTTGTGCTGGAAATGCATAGCAGAAGGCATCTCTTTTTGCTAGGGATATTAGGCAGATGAAGAGATGAGATACATTGCAAAAACTTGGGTGACAATCTGTGTTTTCCAAGCTCCTTCTCTAGAAGATCAATCAGCCTCCAGCCCTCCTTTTGCACATCTTTAGGAAACATGATGATTCAGATGTGGCCCTTGGGAGATGGATAAGCAGTACCAACAGGAACTGGATTCAGCCTGTCCAGGGGTACTTTTGTAAAGTGAAATAGTGGTGGCCTGTAAATGAAGTTTTGAATCTGAGACATCACTGTTCTGGTCTCACTGGTTTCTGGTTTTCACCTGGGAGGCGATGCAACCAGAAATATCTCATTTATTCCTTCAGGAAAAAATAGACTCATGAAACATGATACATAGAATTATCCACAATAAAGTGAGTACAATGCAGTCACTGCATTTGCAGTGGACGTTACTTGCAGTAATCATTTCGCTAGGTGTGGCCCAGAAATACAAGTCATAAAGTAGCTTTTATTTATGTAAATAGCATTTAGGTGTAAAATGGAACTGAGGGTGTGTCTACAACATAGTCTGGTAGTATTCATTATTGTAAAAATCTAAACAAATTTGCTTTATAATTAGTTAGCCCAGAGCTCACCACAGGGTGCAAAAGCTTCCCAAAACCTTGGGCAGCCCACATTCAGCTGCCAGCAGCCATGCCTCCGCACTAAGGTCTGCCTTGCTTGGGTTTTCCAGCCCAGCACTTAGAGACCCCAGGACCCTTGTGCTCCAACAGCGACACTCTGCCTGTGCGATGAGATGCACTCTGGCCTTTATAGAATCTCCAGGAGGTAGTTTATACAACTTGTGTCTTTTCAGGAATGTGCAAAGCAACAAACTGATTTTATGTTTTAGAAAGAGAAAGAAGACAAATAGGAACAAATCTGTTCAACTCGGCATGTAGCTGTATGCCATGCATGGAAGTGAACTAGTGTCGCATGGAAGTCAACTGGAACTAACCTCTTCTCTGCAAGTCTTGCATGTAAGGGTCCTTCAAATACCCATCACAGGATAGGAATATAGTATTTATAGGTAGATAAATGGGATAGACTTATTTATAAAAAAAGCAAATAACCTGAGAACTCTGATAACTGTACTACCCTAAAGGGAACTACTTCGCCAATATGTATTTTTTTGTCAGAAGCTGAAGAATGTGTCACTTGGATCTTGCTGAGAAGAAGATACACCCCCACACACCCCACACTTACACTGACTGCATCAACTGATGCTGTAGTTATGAAACATGTATGAAAAACATAGTCCAAACATAGTGTGAGATTGAGCACTCGAAAGGCGGAATGTACTTCCTTAGGTTATTAAAACAGCTGTCCTGAGCCCAGGAGAAAAGTCATATAACTCTTCCTCTGTGCAAGATCCTCCCTTGGCAGCACAGCTAACTTCAGGGCAGAGAGGATATTAGACAGGAGTAGCAAGAAGTTTGTAACCCCTAAGACCTGAAGGTTCTGTTGCAATGCAACTTTTTTTGGTATCATAGCAATGTGATAAGCAAAAATACATTTTGGAGACAGAGACTTACTTTCTTGTATCTGCTGTTAATGTTGTTTTTTTCTTTGAAGCTCACACTGTCTTCTGAAAGAAATGATCTTACTGGATCTTCCTTTTTTGTTTGTTTGTTTTTAAAGTATGTGCTGGTTTGGACCAGGACAGAACCAATTTTCTTTTAGTAGCTTTGATTTTTAGTTAAGTCTCTTCTGAGAAGTTGCACTCTCTGAAATTAACTGCATGTTTTTCCAGACAGTAGCTGCCTCTAGCAGTGGTAAGGCTTGGTGTTTATAGTTAGTGCTGGAACATCAGAAGGAATGGTATGCAATAAGGCTCTTATAGTTATCCCTACGGGGACCAAGGTCGATGCTCGCTTCTGCTGACTTTCTCATGCACCAGAGCTGAAAGAGCAGAGAAGGGGTCACACCTGCAACCCTGCGGTGGAGAGTAGCGGGTCGGGCAGGTGACCCAAAACTGACCAAAGGGAGTATTCCATCCCATATGTGTCATACTTGGTATAAAGCTGAGGTATCACAAGGGTCTCGCTCTCTTCTCCTATGGCTGGCATCTGAGGAGGACTCTGTCTGATTCTTCTGCCTTCAATCCCGATCCGTGCATTCCTGAATCCAGCTCCTGCCTGCTGCTGAGTACAATCCGGGACTTTCCTGGGGTGTGCCCCACAGCGTCCGGGTGACGTATTCGTCATTGGTGGGGGTGAGCTTGGTATTGCTTTTGTACATATTTGTATAATTGTATATATTTCAGTATTATTTTCCTTATTATAATACATTTTTACTGTAGTTAGATTAAAGCTGCTTTAACATTTGCAATCCATAAGTCTCTTCCCCTTTTCTCTTCCCCCCCCATTTTGGGGAGGGAGGGGGTTAACAAAGAGCATCTGTCGTTCTCTTAATAGCCAGCCCAGCTTCAAACCATGACAAAGTAATAGAAATGGTCAAACCTGGAAATTTCCGTCATGCTCTAATATTTCCATAAATTAAAAAAATAATTTAGAACATAGCTTATTATTAGAAAATTTTAGTTTATTATAACAGCACTTACAGAAAATACAAAAATAATTTCAAAAATAATAAACATACTTGTTCATTTTACTAGTATAAAACACAATTTATTTGAATTCTTACATTTTATGGCAATGAAGAAAAAATTTCACTAACAACCTCAAATATTCAGACTCTGAAACATGATTTAAGCTGTGCTATGATGCAGTGCGACATCTTTAATTGTGACTCTATAAAACTCTGTTAAGAAAAGTGTGATTGATGTCCTTTTAATGTTTCTTAATTTTTTCTTAAGAATAAAATAGATTTATTGATATTCGGTGGGGCTCAAGTTCTTCCATTAGGTATGTCTGGAGCTATTCAGAGATTTCAGATGTAGCCACAGCTGTTTTACATTCCCTTTTATTTAACCTTACTAAACAATCTTAAAGTCATGGGACCTGACCTGGCATTACTGAATTAAGATTATCTCTTGAATTCCTTTCATAAACCACGCACTAACCGATCTACAGAAAAAGTAGCATTTTGTTAAAGGTGATTGAAAGACAAAGTATTTCCATATTTACGCATTTCATGCTTTACTGTTTGAAATTCCATTCATACATTACTGTTAGTGTTTGTACTTTTTCTGTGTTTTAAAACAATTTAAAAAGACAATCAAATTAAAGAAAACATCTGTTGATGATAGGAAAGAAAGGAAGAGGACGGTTGATCAGCAGTGTTAATAAAAACATAATCTATAAGTCATAGTAGGATTTTTTTTATCCCTGAACAGTTTTCTAAAATGTTTATGATCTCAGAAGTTTTCCATTCCTATCTTTGAACCTGTAGTCACATAATCAGATTTAGTTTTTTTTTTCCCAGCAACCAAGTATTCTGAAATGGCTCTTGAATACTTAACAGAGAAGGAGAACAAATTGGCAGGTTGGAGTCTCTGCATTAATTCTGATTCGTTGACATTTTTAAAGAAGCCAGAGAATAGACAGTACAATTTTCCAAAGAGCCACTGGGAATATAGCTTTGCACCTTAAATTCCCTAGAGGGACATGTTCTACTGCTGTTACTCTAGAGAAATAGAGCCAAGGGTGTTTTGTCTGGTGTGTGTAAACACAATAGAAAAAGCTAGATTGTTTTAACTTTATTCAGCTACCAAAACTGATGCAATTTGGCATTTTATATGTTGCTTTATGTACTTCTGAGATAACCTTCACTGACCATCTCACAGTTGTTCCTTCCTTCTCCAGAGGATTTTAGACATTGATGTAGGTATTTCCCTGCAGATCCCATTTTGGGGAATGGTGCCCATGGTACGACAGCAGCGCAGGCAATGGCTTTGCTGCTGTAGCAGAGAATAGTCTAAGGCTGGATTCATTAGTCTTCTTTTATTCCTATTACTTACAATGAATTAGATTACTATTTAAGTGAAAATATCTTTCAAATTCTTTTTTCAGCAGAATTTTCTTTGAATTTTAAAATACTTCGTAAGAAACAAAACAAAGACAATCTCATCAGGATTTGTGAAATTAGCACATATGGGGAGATTTAACACCTTTTGAAGTATTGCTTATGATAGTGATATGTATTAACCAATTGCATCTTACTGTGGTGTGAACAATGAGATGAGTCTGGAATCTTCGCAGGGGAGTATGTTAAAAGCTGTGGTGATATTTGTTGACAAATTTGCAAGATTTGCAGTTAGCTGTAATGCTACTCTTACTCATATGTTTCACTGCAAATTAACGTGCTGCATGACTGTCTCGCCCACCCCTCTGTAAAAAAAAAATCTGAGTGCTTGGTTTGAAAACACAATTATATTTGAATTTTCTGTTGTACCTTACCATGTTGCCATGATGTATAAACTTACACAGTACCAAATTTTCTACAAGTTATAAAGGTAGAGCTCATGTTAGGAAATCATCTTCCACAGATTATCAAGGTTATTTCCAAACTTTGGGGAAAAAAAATTAATCTCCAGCTCAGTGACTAATGCTTCTATTAGTGAAATACACAAAGCAAAGTATGTCTTAAGTTGTGTGCTTTGCTGAAAATTCAAAAAGTGATGTCTCTCCTGAGGCCTGTATAATTCATATAGCACTTTAACCTGTGATTAATTACAAAGGGAGCGGAAGCTTTTCTCCTTCCCACTTGTGCTTTCATCAAAACCAAAAATCCTAAAGTAAATCTCTGCTAGGCAGTAAGATACCCAAGTGACTTGCTAGGCTGATTAAAAATCAGCCATCCTGCCGAGTCTTGAAACAACACTGGGTAAAACGTGGATCTCTGGAAAGGAAACATCTACCAGAGATCAATGCAGCAGAAAGTACATTTCTTTTTTAGGGGAGAAATGACACTGAAAAAGCAAAATAAGGCTTCTGCACAAGTACAAAGCTGATCAATGGGAGACCAGGTAGGACTTTTTGATGTGAGGGTAGTGTTTTTTATTGAAGGTTATGAACTTCTGGTGTGTGTGGGGTAGAGAGAGGGGAATGGCAGTAACACCACAGAAGCACCATCTTTAGTTAATCCACTGCAGAGTAAATCGCAAGTTAGTGAGTTTTGTCATGCAAAAAAGCCTCCTGACTGATGCTATTTGATGTGCAAAACATTCTTGCT
Organism: Steatornis caripensis; assembly: GCA_013398225.1. Classification (NCBI taxonomy): domain Eukaryota; kingdom Metazoa; phylum Chordata; class Aves; order Caprimulgiformes; family Steatornithidae; genus Steatornis; species Steatornis caripensis. Next base: position 151,736 of record VZSC01001631.1, on the reverse strand, counting down.
AAAGTTGAAAGTAAAGTAAATTTTCCATGGAAAAACCCAACACCATCATTTGGAATAAATTTTCCATCAAGTAGTATTCCACTATTTTTATGTTTATTTGTGGTCCAGATGCTCCCACAAAATTTCAAGGCAGTTAGAATGAGACGAAGGGGTAGGGTTGGGAGGGGAAAAGAGAAGTTTCAGCCTGGATTTTTTTTTTGTTTTGAGCCACTTCTGTTCTTTGTCAACCTAGTTCAACCAGATGGTATGTCAGCCTTGCATGACGGAATAGTTATCTACAGATCAGGAAAGGCAGTTCTCTGCCTTGGCTTTGCTGTGGCTGTAGCTCAAGAATAGAAGCGAAAGGAAGCAGGAACACAAGACCGATCTTGTGAATGGAGAGTGGGCAGATCCCAATCATTGACTGAAAAGGAGAATATGGGAGTAGTTTGCTTGGCAGGTGGTGTACACAGCTGAGCTCCTCTTGTGAAAGCTCTGAAAAGCGACCAAGAATACCTCTGGGAGCCTCAACTCCGTATAGTATATTTCACTCAAGATTGCATTTCTTTGGAAAAGATTAGGGTTACTGAGAACACACAAAATAGTTCTTTTCCATTACTTCCTCATCCCCAGTTTACTCCCTTCACAGATTCTAATACCTTCATTACTCTCAGCAAGAGGTGGAAGTGGAAAACTATAAAAGTTGAGGCTCTGAGGCTTGTTACCATCATTAGACCGTGGTGGGGCTGCTCCAGCTGTCCCTCTTTCCCATGGTCCTGCACATGCTTTAGGGCGCAGCTGGGCACTTAACCAAAAGTGTAGCGATCGCTCCTTTCAGCAATATTCAGGGAGCTGAAAAAGGAGATGAGAGAATTCACATAAGCAAAATAAATAATAAAAATAAGTAAGTAAATGGCTCTGCATTTTAGTTTTTGGAACTGTATGAGGAGAGCAGCAGCTGGGGCTGAGCAGGGGAGGAGTAGAGTTGTAATCAACATGTTCATTTTTCAGTAAGCCCCAGATGCAGATCAAGAAATGCAAAGTTTGTGCTGACTAGGAGACAAGGGCCTCAGTTCTCATCCAGCAGAGAGTAAATTAAAAAATAATGATGAAGAATAGCAATTTCTCTGAAAGCGTTCAATGCTTTGCATATTTTCTCCATAGTTATTTTCTTTCTGTAGATGAAATAGAATGGCCTGGGACTTTGTCTGGGAATATTTCATGCACCTTTGGTCATCCAGTAGCCCTACCCTGGCCAGAGGGCACGTCCCCTCCAGCTGGCAAACATGGTGTGCTCTAGAAGTTGAGTGTTCCACGTGATGTGTTGTAAGAGCAGTTGAGGAGAGGATAAGCAAACTTTTAAGGGTGGAATGCCCAGGCAAGGAAACTGAGAAACACCAAAGATTGCTTTTGCTCATTTAGTGTTTCCATGGATTGAAGGAATTCAGCTTTAGGGGAATGGATATGAGCAATATTTGCACATCTAAGAGAATATTGAACAAATCTGAACACGTTTCTCAGACTCATCCTAATATTATCTGTGCCCCAGGCAGCCCCAGCGCTGAATCAAGGGCTCATTTCAGTGTAAGGGCAAACACAAAGTCAGTAAAGAATGTTAGTCTTCGGTGTCTAGTACTTAGACCAACTTAATTTTAAATCTAGAAATCTTCCCTGTGTGATATATTATTTGTCTCACCTAATAACTGAGTAAGGTAATGTTGATAGACCTGTAAAAAGTGGATTTTAGGAGAGATTGCACGTTCTTGGCCAGTTAACTGATTCTTGTTTTATATTTCCATTGCACCATACATTACAACATAAGCTGCTCTTTAGTATATCATGGGAATGCAGAGAAAATATGACTAATTGGCTCATATATTTAAGAGCATAGAGAAAGCACTGGCTCGTACCATGTGTGTTCCTGGTTCCTGTTTTAAATTATTCTCAGCTTAAAGCATGTATTTACATTCAGATCAGAACTATTCACAAGAGGCATGCAGCTGTGCAATGTGTTACATATTGTAATTATAAAGATATATTTGTTCCTTTTTCTCTGTGAATAGATTCTTGTATTGATTTGTTCTTACTTCTGCACACCTACACTGAGGCAATGGGGAGAAGGTTGATTTTATGTGATAAGACTTTAATTGCCTTATCTCTAGGGAAAAAAAACAGTCATTGAAAACCTCAGCTACAATTTTGTGACAATTTTTCCAAACAGACTTAGAGTAATGATACAAATAACTTTTCTTCTTAATTAAGACTATAGTTATAGATGGTTACTGGGATGCTTGGAATGTTTGGGGAAAAAAGAAAGCCTAAAAAGTTCAAGGGAAAAAAAGTAATGTCAAGAACGCATTCTTTAAATTGAATGAAAGTTATAGCTTCTGTAAACTGTTTTGAGAAAAAGAGTTATCCGACAGATTTAAAGTAATCTGATAAGTGAAAACCTGGACAAAAGCTGGAGTTTTACCTTTAATCTTAAAAAAAAGAGACAACAAAGACTCAAAAGATAAAAAAGAGCCAACTCAAATCCCAGACCCATCAAAGAGATCTTGGTGGAACATTGTGATCCTCAGGCTTGGCTTTTGTTTTCCTGGACATAAATGGAGACAAAATCTAATAAAGTCAGTGTATATATATATATGTGTATATATATATATATGCCAGTAAGGCAACCACAAGGTGTGTCAGTTGAGGATTAGCTACATAAGCAAGAACTATTTGTAGGCTTTGAAGCTTTTTTTTTACCTCTAGCACCTCCCTTTGAGATAATGTCCCCCAAATTGCTCATAGATTGGCATGTCTTGGAGATGCTGTTTTGAAAAGCAGCAATGAATGTTCAGAACTATTATGCACTCTGTTGGCTATTTTTGTTGAGTTGCAAGTTTTTTAATTCTGAAATATGATGGTCTCCAAAATAACTGCAGCAATATGGATGCTGTTACTACAAAGTTCTTAGTTGGTAATCAAACCATCATATTTCAGTTTGTTTTAAGAGTAGTTAGAATACGCCTATTTAAAGGAAAAAAAAAAAAAAGGAAGGAAAAACAAACCCTGGGTTGGACCTGACATATTGACCTCTGAAGATTTGAATCCTCTACAGACATCCTGCAGTGATATTGAGTGGGGAGAGCTGTACAGAAATGCTGACAGAGAATGTTGCATCAGATAAATAGATCAATTTTCTTGGCAGAATAACAACTTTTTTCCTTCTTTGATATGGGGCAAATGGAATTGCCGAGCTGTGTTCTCAGTTAAGATTAGACACATATATTGAGCCCAAAGCTCCTCTCTATCAGAAGTTAATACTAACAAAAATCACAAAAGCCTCTCGTCTTTAAGTAGTGCTACTACTGTTATTAATGTGTATGCATCTACCTGACAGTATAGCATGAATGTATCTTGCTTTTTATCCACAAAGAAATATATTCAGCTCTTTTACAGGAATGGAGTGAAATGCTTCAATTCACAATATTTTTTCTTCTGTAGTTTAGACGAATGCAGCACATTCATTTCTTAAACAAATGTGCAAAGATTCTCTCTCTTATATCCTCAAAAGGAATGTGTTACGGTTGTCTCTCATCTCAGCATCTATCCACGTCAGGTGTTCTTCCTTTCCCCATCATGTGTTTTCTGGGATATATTTTTCCTTCTTTTTTTTTCTTTCAATTATCATAGGCACCTTTTGGCTCGGATGGTCTAATCTTGCATAAAAATTAGATTTTAATTAATCTCTTGCAAAACTTTCTGCCTTGTGTGGATGATGTCACGTTTCCATTATCTAACCCTTAATAACTGATTATAGCCTAATTGAATGTACTAGAGGAAAAACGACAGGATGTCAGGATATAAAGTTCATTAAGGAAAATCAATTTGCAAGGCTTTAAATTGCATTAAGGGCTACCCTTTAAATCATCTAATGTATTTCTTCCTGGTTTGGGAAGGTAAATAGGCACATTGTGGAGAAATATGTGCAAGAAGAAGTGGTAGATTTTGTGGGTAAATTAAATCGCGAATGACTGAAGACCAGACAACAATTCCATTATCAATGACAAGCTGCCAAGGTACTCAAAGCAATATTTTGCCAAGTGCCTTGTATTTTCCATTTCTTTGTCATTTAAAAATAAATAAATCTTGCTTGTAGGTTGGACCAAGTTGTATCTCATTTTATTAAAAAAAGCCAATAGAGAAGGGTTAATTAATACCAACTCTGTTTCTTACGCTCCAGGATGGATTTGACAGCCTCTTTACATGCTGAACCGGATGTTTTCATCTTTTTCAAGTCTATAAACAGTAGAAGCTGCTTATAGTCATATTCTTGGCATCATCGTCTGTTGGATGCGTTTCAATTAGTGTCTTTTGTGGTATTAAGTCAATATAGTACCTTTGTGAATTGTTTAATAAAAGCAGTCAGTGGGAGACAACCTTACTTCTGTAGTTAACTCTTGACAGTTATTTGAGGATGTGGTGATACACTGGTGACAGTTGACATCTCATGAAACAGGTGTGTTTCTGTTGGGGTCTCAGGGCTAGCTGCATCTGCTTGTGGCTTCCTGGCTCCCCGAGGGAGAAAATTTTGGAGCAATTCTGGAGAGGAAAGGTAAGGATGATAGCTGGACTCTGACATCTGGATCTGTTTATTCTACCTTACACATGTGTGGTCTGACTGGTATTGGGATTTTCTTTCTCTCTGCATGAACTCTCAGATTTAGTACTGGGAAATCATGGTTTGTTCAAAACTACAATAAAGTGATAGAAAAAACCCACGATATTACAAGCTAAATTAAACAAGATTCGGTTCTGAAACAGAATCTTTTCTCACTAGCACTTGTTTTCTTCTTGGTACATTTTGGGCTGGATTTTAGGAACATAATATGGGTTTGTCCATCTGTATCTCTTTTCCTCTGGACTTTGGCATTCACACTTCTCCAGCACTGCAGTGGGAGACAAAGGCCCTGCTTCTGACTGGGACTCCCCTCTGGGGCCAGGGCAGTATGACCAGGTAGTAAGTCCTGTTGCGTGACTTTAGCTGCTTACATGGCACATGACAGGCTTGGATATGTCCCAACCATAAATCCAGTACCACAGACATATTCTATATCTACGTTTGTTTGACCAAGATCCAATTGCTTACCAGAGTTGCCATAGTCTTCCCATGCATCAGTGGGGATGATGAACCCAGATAACTCAGCACACAAAAGCAGACCCACAGTCTCCTGTTCACAGTGATTTTCAGGTGAGGTAATTAATTAGGACTTCAAAGGAAGAAGATGGCACATTTAGCATAAGTTTTAAGTCACATTTTGTCACCTTCCCAGAAGTAGCTTAAAGAGTAGAGAATTGGTACAGCATGTCTTTCTCTTTGAGATGGTTTTACAGAGTTTTTAATTACATTGCAGATCTCTTAAATGTAATTTTGTATGATGGCATCTGGTACAAACTGGATGCCTCACTTTGATCTCCCATGGAATAGAGGTTGACAGTAATCTTCAAATGAAGAGTAACATCAGCAGAAAAACACAGATGAAATTAGCATATTGGAGCATAGCTTTTCTTGTAATCATCACTGTATTAAATATGGAGAGGAGTATTCTGAAAATCAAGTTTGTATTTTAAACAGTGTTAGTGGTGTGGAGTTGCCCTCATTAGCTATTTTGTATTAAATTTGATAAGAAAACTGATGCTGACAAACACTGGAAAAGCTTTTTTAATCCTGTTTTTAATAATTTTAGATCACCTACTAAAAATCTTGTAATATTTTAATGGGTGTCTCATTCATAGTAAAGAATGGTGAACAAATTGAATATAGAAAATGAAAATGCAGTGTTCTCAGACTTTTGCTCCTTGTAATGGTACCAGAATGAAAATCATGGCCCATCTGTGTTTTACTTTGCTTTACTTTCAATTTGCAACTATATTTTTGCATATTTGATATGAATGAAAAAGTATGTTGCATATTTTTGAATGAATTTGCATTTAGGGTACAAAATTTTGGCGAGTTTTCTTGTAAATTCTGCATGACTATAAGGCCCTTTAATATTTTTGCAGGATTTTAGAATGTTCCCAGTGTCTTTCTTAGGTGTAAATAAGATGCATCAAAATGTACAGATGCTCACTTTTATGTGTTATTCCACAGATGAACTCACACTGAACATTTTCATTCTGAATATGTGCAATTTTGGTTTTTTTAAAGCAGATGTATTTTTGGGAATGTTAAAGACAGAAAAGCTACTTTTTATAATTCTTTGCATTTATTGTGAAAACATCCTAATATTCCTACATACTTTCACTGAAATCTTTCTTCATTGAAGACTGTTATTGCTAAGGAATATAATGTATATTTTGCATGCCTAAAGCATCAGGTTAATTTTGTCCTTATGGTAATTCCAGGGGAGTCACTAAACTCCTTCTTTCAGGAGACAGTTGCTGCTAGAGGGTTTCTATATTTTCCTGGCACTGACTTCACCCCATTGCTGCTTCAGTGAGGAGGGATCCAGACAGAAGAGAAAGGCCAATGTCCTCGCATTGATAGCTGTTCTATCAGATGGATGGAGGTGGCTTTAAAAATATTTATTATACCTAATTATATTTTTTTATGTTCTTTAATAGAAAATATAGATTCTCTACAGCCTGCTTCACTAAAAATACAATCTAATTTGGGCTAATGCTCTTTATTCAATGGACACCACTACACATAATATTACCATTGCAGGTTGAAGTTCAGATAGTTTGTCAAAGAAGTGTGAGGAAAAATAATAATTAACCCCCCCCCAACTCTCAGACCTTATCAGTGCAATTTGGACCTAGCCGGAAGTCAAATGAAAACATCAGTGTGTGTTGAATGATATCTTTAGTAAACTGGCGCTTACGTATTCTCCATCCTTTTCATGCCTCCTCTCATCCCAGTGTGACAGTCTCGTCTGTACCATGTACCCGGCACTTGGCTATTGCTTCTTTCCTTTGTGTTTTAATGGCTCTCTACATCTTCCTTGACTGCATTTACAGCAGGACAACAGAGTAAAGCAGAAGAGGGACTTGATGATGTGTGGTTTCAAAAAAGGATGTGTCACTCTTTGCTATGGTGATACCCTCTTGTGGCTTGACAGAGGGGGGTTTTGGAGACGGGGGAAGACAAATGCTATTATTATCTTCATGTAAACTCAAAACACTAGCTACTGCACTGTCATTAGGAAAATGCATATATTTGTGTCTCTGTATCTTGAACAGGCTAGTGAGCCGCAAGGGTGCTTGATAATTTGAATGCACATCCACACTGACGGTATCTTTCTTTCTTTGTGCATAGTGCAGCAGAATCCCTGTCATTGAAGACAACTATAAAAATATATAATGAGGCAGCTCGAGTTTCCCATTTTTATAAGAGTCGGGGCATCTCTGGAAAATAATCTTAGCAAAAAAGTAATAATTATGGTTGACTTACTATTTGCAGTTGAGAGATTTTGTCATGCAGTGATTGTCTATTGCTTAGCATGACAAAAAGCTAGACAAATACAGAGCAAAGATGCAACAGGAAAAGAGAAAGCGGTGAGAAATGAGTGGCAAATCAGGTTTTTGTTAGATTTGGGACAGTAAGTGGAATGATAAGAAAATCCATTGTGTATTTTCTATCAGCCTGAAAATCTACTGCAATTTAGGCAATGAGAACCTCATGTGCCATTGTGCTAGTACTGCTGTGGTTATGTTGCTCATGGAGGGAAGCAATCTGATAAATGAAATGTAACCACCTGATGCATAATTCAGTCTTGCAAGGGCAGTGTTGGAAAACAGTATCATATCTAGACAAATTAATCTATCTTAGGTTTATGACTATCTCAAGGCTTTCTCTTTCATTGTCAGTTCAGTCACAGGTATATATATGATTATTATTTCAAACAGAAAGTTCTTTTCCAATAGCTATTTTTGAAAGACGCTGTCTCACAGCAAAATCACTTCAGTGAAGTATGCTTTCATTTTGAAGTACAATAGCAACTCTCAGTTAGAACCATCATTTTTTTTGCTTTGTTTTTTTTTATTTTGATTATTTGTGTATTATCATTTCAGGAAATAAATTTGTATGTAAGCAGTCAGTGCCGGAAGTCTGAACTTTCATTTGTCATTTCAGATGTTGGCAGCACTGTGGTGCATTATACTCACCAATCCCAATCATAATCAGCTGATTAATAACAGCTCTACTCACAAATTGCAACAACTTAATAAATACAGAGGGAAAAAGGACTATTACAGTGCTTCGCAGGAGACCGAGGCACAGAGAGGTTTGGTCCCCTGCCCACAAAGGCATCTAGGTGCACTGAATGCACAGACTGGCATCTGGAGACCCTTAGCCAGCTCTGTAGGCATCAGTCTACACACCATGATTAAAGTCACACAGCAACTGCTAGTGCGATGTGTACTGGGGCAGTGTGTGAAATCCACAGGCTGTCCTGAAAAACCACAATCTGTGATATCACATCTCTGACCAGTACTGAAGTTGACTGTAGACTTCTCTAGAATGGATTAATGATNCTGAATGCACAGACTGGCATCTGGAGACCCTTAGCCAGCTCTGTAGGCATCAGTCTACACACCATGATTAAAGTCACACAGCAACTGCTAGTGCGATGTGTACTGGGGCAGTGTGTGAAATCCACAGGCTGTCCTGAAAAACCACAATCTGTGATATCACATCTCTGACCAGTACTGAAGTTGACTGTAGACTCCTCTAGAATGGATTAATGATAAAAAATGAGTGTAATATAAGCTATTATAAATGATAATATAATAATGTGTGTATCATTGTTATATATCATATAATCATTAGAATGTATCATATAATATAATAAATGTTAATATAATGATAAAAATCGAGTACTTGTTAGGCCTGCAGAGCAATGTCCATTCCCTCTCCCTTCCCCAGATATACCTCTGAATTTGGGCTTCTTTTTCTTCCAGGTTTCATGAGTTTGTTTTAATAGGCATAAACCGCTTGCGATGAACAAGGCACTGAAACCTGTCCAGCTTGCAATCTGTGATCTTCCCGGGAAGGCTGTTATACTTTCCCATAGACCACAACTGGGTAGGGGAGGCTCCCCACAAGAGAAGAGAGTTCAAATGTGAGCAAACTGCATCCAGGGGGATGCCATAGCAAGGATGAGGAATAAATAGGTTAGAATTCAGAGAAGAAAGGTCTTTGGAGGGTGGTTAAATGTGATGCTGCAGTTTAAATTGCTGCTCAGGAAGTCCCTTAACTACAGACTGGCAAAAGCTGGGAGGGAATGAAGGAGAAAGGATCACTCTCCTCTTTTTTCCTAATGCTCTTTCCCCAAATAGCTACCAATAAAGACATAACATTGGACTTAATAAACTTCTGTTCTATCTCTGGGTGGCTATTTCTCATATTGGTAAGCAGATCCCCAGATCCAAGGCTGGGACAAGCATTTTGACAGTTTGGTAGTAGCCCAGCATGGAGAGAGATGAGTAGACATGTTCTGAAATTTTCTTTTTTTCTTAATCTTTTTTAAAAAAAAAATTCTGTATACACTTCTCTTGTGTTTCTACAATATCTGCTATAGGAATTAAGCAACTTTAAACAACCAGTCTATTCAGTAAGGGTAGGCCTGATATTATCTATTTAAGTAGGATTTATGCTTCAAATCTGCAAGCATTAATATTCATTTATACTTAATTTTACAGAGCTGTCAGCAAAGCAGCTGAGGGATGAGGGAACTAACGGCATGTGCTGTTCACAGTTTTCAGTTTTATTGAAGAATATACCCAGAGACTACTGAGAGGACCCAGTTAAGATGTATGGAAGATTTGGGAGGAGAAAGTAGCATCGTTTTTGCAGATTGGGGATTTTTCCTCTCCCACCTGTAGCTCACGGCTCTTTTCTTAGAGAAAAAGATAGTCAAAAGTATTGGTATGGATCAACTGGTTTTGCACTGAAAATAGGAAACCAACAAAAAAAACCCAAACATTTTTGCTACCTTGCTTGCCTACTGCTTTACAAGACATGTACCTAAAGCATGAGAGTGTCATGCCTTCTTTCTAAAGGTGTCTTAAAATGATGGAATATTTCTAAAGCCAATAGTTTATTCTTCACAATACATTTAACGTTAATAATAATAAATGAATTTGTGGAATTGGCATGATTTCCATCTGCTTTGATGCTATCTTTTATAAGCCCACAAAAAGAGAGATTTCCAGAACGACAATCAGATACTGTTTCAAAAAAAAAAAAAGTAAAGAAATTACTCACCTATAGTATGTTTATTTGGAGGAGCTGAAACTTTCTCATAATCTTATCAAACCTAAATTGCTCTTTGTATGGTCATCAGGACTGAATTCATATTTCTAAAGGTTTCACTTCTGAGGGTTCTGGAAATCAGATTTTGTTCTTTGTGCACCGAAATATTAATAAATATTGCATATCTATATTTAAATTATCTTTTATTTGTTTCACTGGGCATGGCACATAAAAATGTCTCTTACTGTACTTACTAATATCCAAACTAGGCGAAGCAGTATTAAAGCAGAACACATAAATAAAGCAGAAATGTAAATGAAAGAATTCTGGTAACAAGACCTGCCTGAAGAAATCCACACAGACACAGTAATACATATTTCCTCCAAGATATTGTAAAGATCTTTTGCTCTACCTCCTGCACGTTATAAAACACTCAGGGAATTATAGATTAAGCCCTGGAATACATTTAGGTCATTATTTCAAATGAGAACAATGCGATTCTTTGAACAGTGTGCATTCAGAACAGCAGTAGAATAAATAAGGCATACATTGCATTGGAAAAAAGCTACAATTCTTGATTCACTTAGGGTTTGGTGGAAAAATAGGAACAGGTAGATATCCTCACAAAAATATTATGAGCTGTCTGGTGAAGACTCTGTAAGTGAATAATTGCAAGCAATAATTTTGTTTTCTGTAATTTAATATAATATTATACATGTATATCAACAATGGAGATGATAAACGTTGACAAGGCACAGGCCTCAGATAAGTGCCACTCTAAGGGCGAAGTTTCTGTTTGCTACAGGGTTTACAGAAACACTGAACAGTACCTTTTTACTCTGAAGAACTGGTGGGCGTTATGTTTTATTCAGTACTTTAAATGGCAAACACAGCTAATTTTGGCAGGTCTTAGGTAGCTTCTTCAGGTCTCATCTTTTGTTGGTTCCTTCCCGGTGATGTGCCACTGCCAGTGAGCGCTGGCTTCTCAAAGCCCTTGAAGGCTTTTTCTCTCTCAGCTCTAAGTTGACTTTCCTTGCCTGTTCCCTGGTTAGGGGTGTCCAAGCCGGTTGCATACAACTGTCTATTGATCATGCAGGTCCCAATGCACTTGGGAGCAGCTATACTATCCATAGGCAAAAGCAGCAGGAATGCAAAAAGGACCCTGAATAAATGTCTTCTCTGACACTGTTTGGATCTGTCATCCTTGGCACGTGAGGGACCTTGACTTGGGATGAGGATGGGATTGTCCAGATTTCTGAGGATAGGGAGAGCTAGGGTTGGCAGTGGTCCCACCTGTGGGAGGGACACTCTGCTTCTGAGGGATGCTCTGCTGGCTTGCCAGGAAAGTGAAGTGGGCAGACCATGTGCCATGAAGCAGGACAACTGGGAGATAGACAAGATCTTCACAGTCACCCTACAGCAGCACATACTAGAATCTTACCAGCGTTTCAGGGAAGAGTGGGCAACTCTCAACAAAGCAATGTTCAGAAACTTCCAAGATGGCAGCGGTTGGAAATCTGGCATTTAAAAGAATAAATCAAACAAAACAATAAATCCAATTCTCTGACTGTGTTTCTGCAATTACAGAATAGGCATAGGGACTACAGGTATAGGGCATTGGAAGCAGGTGAGGAAGATGATGTCCCATCAGGGGAGGCATCAGAGCTGGTTGAGCCTTAACCAAGAGTATGTATGAAGAAAGAAGATAATAGTTACTTGAGGCTTTCTCCTATGGGGGATGAAGGAACTTATCTATGTGCCTGGAGGGGCAGAGGTGGCGGAACTGGAGGAGATTCCTATGAATGAAAAAAGGCAAATGTTGCACCTGTGTTCAAGAAAAAGGATCCAGTTTCACTTCAGTCCCTAAGAACGTTATACCACTTCCAAGAATGTGCTAACATACTGATGGCTGGATTTGTTTTCAAACTCAGGCATCTTAAAAATACATTGTTCAATAATAAGATACTCTGGTGATCATATAGCACAGGGGTCCTCAAGGGAATAGGATGTGTCTGAGTCAATGAAGAAGTGATAAGCCATAACATCACTGCACTGACCATTCCCGTTGTACAAATTTATTTATCAACTGTAGAAGACAGAGGTATGGAAGGCTTGAAATTTCAGATTCAAAGTGGGCTTAGCTAATGCCATATCAGAAGTTCATGTCAATTTTAAAATGGAGAAGGGCTAGGAAAACATGAAGAAAATTCATTAAAATGGATACAATACAGGTGATACACTCCATGCCTGGGTGCTTGGGTGTTGTTAGATATATGCTAATCATCAGGATTAAGGCTCATTAGATAGCACTAATGATATTGTCTGTCTATGGGATCAGTGAGCCATGTGGAAGAATGTCCTTTAGATTGCACTGATGACTGGAGTAAGCACTGAACCACCCCAAACCCCTGTATCTGCAACATTAAGACCATTTTGAATGTTTGACCTAGGAGCACTTCTGGTAGACCTGCCTGGGATCAGTTGAGTCTCAGCAAAATGAAATGAATAAAACTTAAATTTAGTGGTGATCAAAAAAGCAGAAGCTTTATGAGCAGGAATTTGTTCAGTTACCCTTCTGTCATGCTGAAAACAACTTGTTCTAGATTCAATTAATTTTTTGAGTATATGATTGGGAGTCACATGAAATTAGAAGTAATAAATACCAATAACCAGAGATTGGATCGGTTAGAGGTTGGGCAGCTTAATTACCTTCACCCTGATTTGAAGAACTGATCCTTAATAACATTTTGGCTGTATATTTTTATGAATCATGTTTTCATGGATCTTGATATTAAAAAACCCCTTCATAATAAAGCGCCTGAGAAATCCTGCATGTTTTACCAGTTTTTGTCTGGCCTACTTTAGATGTTAGTTTAATTTAGGTGATATGTGATTCCCCACAGTTGATGTTATGTTTTTTTTTTTCTTTTACTTCTTGTGGAGATTAGCTTTATAAAAACATGTTATCCATAACATAAATCAAAGTAGCTGGAAATAGTAATGTAGTATGGCCATGTAGATTCATGTTTTTTTGATGAAGGAAAGACATTAACATATTTCTAGACTCTCTGTCATTCCTTTCCATTTTTTTTCCTTAAAAGAAAAAAGAGAAAGAAGGAAAATGTTCTAGTAAATTCACGCATTTACGAGAGTAAAAGTATCAAAACAGGTAGGGCAATAACTCACTTATAATCTCTAATTTGTTGATTTGTACGTTAATGAGAAAAAATGTTTTTCTTGTTTCATCACTCAGTGATGTAGCAGATTCTACTCTTATAATTAAGTACAGTTTTTCCTTCTCCCCTTCAATATGGGAAATTTAAATGATTTTCAAATAACCACCAGCACCACCTTGACAAGCAGGAGAACCTACACCAGTGTTGCAGTTTTCAGCAGTTCTGCACACATTGTACGATGGATTTGATTTTTTACAACCATCACCTGCCAGTATGGTTCATATCGAGTTTATTATCTGTTGCTTAGGATTATAGCTGACAGCCAATCCTTTGTGCAAGCTCTGTGTTATAAAGTGTGTCATTATCTAGGTGAAGGGAAGGACGGCATCTCATCTGCAGAATTTCACCCTGCAGGCATCAACATGTGCCCAGCCTATTGCTAAATGTTCACTCTACTCTGAGTTCTTCCACTGATTTTTACACTTAACAGCCACACCAGAGATGAGTAGCTCATGGTTTTATGCCCTCTGTGCTCCTGTAAGATGACAGAACTATTTGTCACTAGACTTTAAAATTAGCGTAATTCTTCATTGTCTATTTACAAAATCTCAGTCATTCTAACCAGCTTGACAAAGGTGCCTAGAAAGCCCAAGGTCTCCCTCACGTCTGAGGATGTCTTCTGAGCTGGCCCTGGCCTTTCCCTAGGTCAGGGAGAACACAATTTCTACAGCCATAAGGGTTGTACATAGTCTAGTCTGTACATTGAGCCTTGCACATACCATGTAATAGGATGCTAGGCTGTGCTAGTGAAGGTCAGCACCTCCCGACAAGCTAGATTTACTGTTTCTGCACAAAAAAATGCCATTTCATGCTTGTGAGGGCTTCTAGGGAGTCCCACTGGAGAGAAATGGAAAGGGGCTTCACTGGATATGAATGCTGAAATTACTTCAACAAATATTGAAATAATTCACTTATTACTGGAGTTAAATGACTCAACAAATCTCAACAGACCACCTTTCAGCAAAATGAAACTAGAGATTCCCCACTCCTTTAAATATTTTATACTCAATCCAGATGAAACTCATTTTTTTCAGTAGCTTTGGCTCTGTCTGAGGTGGAGCGGGTCAAAGATTAGATTTTCTATTCCATGTAACATCTGTGATTTGACAAAAAAAAAAGAGGAGAGGTCATGAATTCATTTGTGAATAAAAAATTGGAGTTCTGAAAGTTTCTCGAAGAGCAGAAAGCTTCACGGGGAAAGAAGAAAAGGAAGCTTAGCAATAATGATGACATTGCAAAGCATGGAGTGAACTGGAGGCTGGCATCCAGGTTCTGGGGATGACCTGCACAGCAGTGGCTTTCAGCCCCTCTTTGTCCTCAAGTCCTCCTCAGCACAGGACAGAACCCAGGAGACCCACAGCATGAGATTTTGGGTTCTGCTTCAGTGTCAGAGTACATTTGGATTCTGAGAATGTGACAGGAGCTCTCCAGGTTTCTGCAAGCTTGAGATGTAGGAGGGAATCCCTGATTAGACCTGAAGTTCCTTCATAAGGCTTTCATTACTGCATTGTCGAAAAAGAAAAATGAAGTGAGACTTACCACTGCAAGCTTAGGTAAGCATGAAGAAAGGAAAAACTGACAATTACCAGTTTGATCTAATAGTGTAATAATGTAAGAAACTGAGTTTAATACACAGTAAAACAATATGAGGCAATGGGGATACTACAATTACGGAAATAAGTTAATACATGCATGTTTAATTAAAACCAGCATTTATCTAAGAACATGTACTCTGTTTTGAAAAGTAATTTGAAGTCACTACAGCTCTAGCTGAGCATAATTTTCATTTAATACTAATCTTGGACCTCCACATTGAAGACATTCAGCACAATGGAAATTAGATGTGAATTGCATAATGGTTTGTCTCTTGGATCCCAAACTGTGAACAGTAACGTGGACTGTGGAAGCCTAGCACGTTAATACTCTTATTGCATAAGTTGGCACTTAGCAGCGTCCAGTTTCTGAAATAATATTGTCAGGGCTGTTACTGGTAATCTC
This sequence comes from Steatornis caripensis, assembly GCA_013398225.1. Taxonomy (NCBI): domain Eukaryota; kingdom Metazoa; phylum Chordata; class Aves; order Caprimulgiformes; family Steatornithidae; genus Steatornis; species Steatornis caripensis. Next base: position 136,280 of record VZSC01001631.1, on the reverse strand, counting down.
TATAGCTTAAAAAAAACCCCAAATATAAATCCAAGATGCAATTTTGAATTGTCAAATTCCTCTTTTCTTACTATTTATTTTTAAAATTACATTCACTTTGAATAAAATCGTAGTGAATAAGTCTAGTTGCTTTGTGTTTGCTTTGATGTTTTATACTGTATATACATAGAAAGTGTAAAATAGTATAGTAATAAAAAATTAAAGCATTCCTTTAATGGTCTTCTCTTTTCTTCCGTTTTTTTGTCTTCGTTGTTTGTTTGTTGGGGGTTTTTATTTGTTTGATTGGTTGTTGTGTGGGCTTTTTTTCCCCTAATAAAATATTCTGGAAAAACACATGCATTTTACTGAATGCTTCCAAAACCAACAGCCAAATAATACTTGTTCAGGCAAACTCAGGTGATATGAGAAACTGAAAATTACAATTTCAGAATGTGACAAGTTGTGAAGGGAAGGGGTGTTCTCCAAGTCATTTCTGATCAGTCCCAGAAACAACTGGATGCTTAATCACTTAATTATCTCATTGCATTCATTCTTTTCCTACTTTCATGGATATTTTTATCTTTGTTTCTGTAATAATATTGCAAGAATCAGAAAAATGTTTATAGAATTAAAACCTTTGTTTCGGTGTTTATAAAGGCTCCTAGAATGTGATGTTTTTTCTTTTCTAAGTCATCAAGCTTGAACTCAGATTTCTTACCAGAAAACTTAATCCACTTATTGAAGAGAATAAGACATTTTACTGTCTTTTCTTTTATTAGAGTTTCCACATGTCCCCTCTCGTTGTCTCAGCTGGGCATTTAAACTGCTACTCATATAGTTGTAAATGTTATTTGTAGATATTGCTTTCTGATAGTCAGATTTTAGATACCCTCACTCCTTGTGAAGCTGTGTGGTGACTAGTACACCGCTTTGAAGAGGTATAATCAGTGTGGTGATGGAGTTGATGTCATCTGCAGTTCATTCTTTCACCTCGTCTCCTCCTTGTGCTTAGTGTGGGAATTTTGAATTAAATATATTATAGCAACTGTCCACATGTTCGCATTATGAAAAATTCAAATGAAAGGTGGAAATGCTTGTGGTGGTGGTGATACCAGGGGATGAGTATTCCACAGTGTCAGACTGAGCAGTGAAAAATACTTTTCTGCATGTGGGAAACTCCTTTTGAGATGTGAAAACAGAAATTCCTAGTGTGGTGTATTGTTGGGTAGCAAAGCCATCAGATATAGTGAAAAGTCAGTTACTTCTCTCTGTGCCTGTACACATCCTAGGCTAGGGTTGGAGCTTGACCTCCTCAGCTCAGTGCTTTTTGGGAAGCCAGTCTGAGAGAAGACGTTGATGCATTGCAGTAGCATCTGTTCTGATGATTTACTCTGTCTTGGACTAGGTAATCCCTTCAAGGACTGCTTCTTAGATTTCTGAAAGATAGCATTACTTTCCTCAAATTGGGAGATAACAAAGATATTTTGGAGCAGTGTGTCACTCACGTTGATTTATCTGAACAAAACAGATTCTTAGCCAGCAATGGTCATAAAATGTACATGAATCACCGTAATTTAGACTCCTCATTTACATGAAAATTAGTTCCTTCTGAGAAAGATTATGTATGAAACAGACATTTAAGCTTTAATAATTTGTATTTTAATAGATCTGAGAGACCTAGCGGCCCTCTTGAACTGTACAGATTGATTTATTCCTCTGTTGTGCCTCAACAATAAAGTGCATGGAAGCTGCAGACTTTTGTGTTGGATGCTACACAGAGAGAAGGTTGGTGTTGGAGCCTTTTCGTAACACAAACCAGGCACTGTGGTCTTCCCATATGGCCTTGGGCAAGTTACTTACCTTCAAAGCTGATCATTGGTTTTCTTTATGAAAATGCCAACTTCAAAATTGAAACTGTAAGAAGGATATTCTTCTAATGAATTTCCTGTTCTAGTGTTGAGGTTTGTTTGATTTGTTCAACAACTGACTACATCTCTGAATTCTTTCAAAATGTAAAATTAATTTCTACTGGAAATTTTAAAGTAAAATAGACCAGAATATCAACAAAATATTTTTAAGATTGTTGAAATGAAATGTTTCAGGGGATCCAATCCAACTTGAGGGAACTTTAAGTCTGAAATATCTCAACTTCTGCTTTTTGTCCCAATTCAGAATAGTTTTTCCTCCCCAAATTCTTGTAGAGCTGGTGATCTGTTTTCACCATGCTCTATCTAATAATGCTCCAACATCAGACTCTCCCCAAATTAAATGATTAAAACCAGATTAAAACCTCTCTGCTTCCATATCTGATAGCCTTCTATGATGGCATGACTGGCTCGGTGGACGAGGGGAGAGCAGTGGACGTTGTCTACCTTGACTTCAGTAAGGCTTTTGACACTGTCTCCCACAACATCCTCCTAGGAAAGCTCAGGAAGAGTGGCTTAGATGAGCGCACAGTGAGGTGGGTCAAAAACTGGCTGAATGGCAGAGCGCAGAGGGTAGTGATCGGTGGTGCAGAGTCTGGTTGGAGGCCTGTGACCAGCGGTGTTCCCCAGGGGTCAGTGCTGGGTCCAGTCCTGTTCAACGTATTCATCAATGATTTGGACGAAGGGACAGAGTGTACCCTCAGCAAGTTTGCTGATGATACAAAGCTGGGGGGAGCGGCTGACTCACCGGAAGGCTGTGCTGCCATTCAGCGTGACCTGGACAGGCTGGAGAGNGAGGTTGTGGAGTCTCCTTCTCTGGAGATATTCAAAACCCGCCTGGATGCATTCCTGTGCAACCTGCTCTAGGCTAACCTGCTTTAGCAGGGGGGTTGGACTAGATGATCTCTAGAGGTCCCTTCCAACCCCTACCATTCTATGATTCTATGATTCTATGATACAGGATGGCCAACCCTTGCTCAATTCTTACAGAAAATCTACTATCTCTGCCTCCATTAAGCTGATAATTTTCATATCTCTGTTATTCGGTGTCAACTAAAGTTCTAGATCCTTCTGTTTGCTCTGTAACTTTAGGTGGAGCTGATGAAATTCAGTGATCTGGTGGGCTCTACTGAGGAAAGTCTTGCATTTGGCTGTATTTGAATGAAATAAAGTGGATTTGTTTTTAAAAAACCACCTTTTTTCTTATTGACTGTGTATTTTAAAATAAACACGATAAGTGAGATGGTAAAATCATTCAAATGTATGTGATCTAAGTGACTGGCATGTGGGAAAACAGATTTTCTGTAAAAAATTTATTTAAATAAACCTATGCAACAGAAGTAATGCATATTACCGGCAGGATAATACCCATGAAATCACTGCTCACCATAGCCAGAACAACACAAGGCCCAGCAGGACTCCTGATTCGTCGAGTATGTGGAGCATTTCAGGGACTAAATTAGGTATGGGAGGAGACGAAAACAGCTTCCAGAAAGTTGACTGATTTTCTAGCTTGAAAAGCAACCATGATAAAATAATGTATATTTAAATGTTTCATATTCTTCAACCTGATCAACAGGTTTTGTATTCTTTATTCTTTAATTACTTCTCCTAGGTGCTAGTTACTAAGCTTACATAGATTGAAATGGCCTGAGTGCTCTGCTGCCTGGTCCATCTTAAAGAGTTGTGTTGGGCTAATTAAATGGTTTGAGAAATCCGTTAGCCTAGTTGTTCAAAGATGGACTACACCTGTGCCTTAATGTTAGCATGAGTCTGTAATTCACTGAATTAAAACTAATTCAAATGGTTGAATGAGGTCTATAACCATTTAAGTATCCAAGCATTAGGGTACTGTACCAATTTAGGAAACTGGTCTTTTAAACTAGATTAGTTATATCAATGTGTTTATCCATTTATTTCCAATTTACTCAAATTCCAATTGACTCAAAATACAACTTATTGATAGGTAACTACAAGAGACAATATGGCCCAAGAACCACTTCTGCATTTTGACTGTTATCCAGGAGAATAACTAGATTTCTGTTTGCTAGGCTTGAAGAGCGTCAAGGAATTGCTTGTTCATTATAAATGCCATTGAGAATCTAATTTGGATTATTAGAAAGCCTATCACACGTGAAATTCAGACATATCTTGGGTGATTTTTTTTCTTTTAACCTCTTAAGGGTAGTACATTTAAATAATCCCTAAACTGAAAAAGTTCACATTTTGGAAAAAAATATGGGAATAAAAAACAGTTGATAGGAGAACACTATTGCAAAGCAGTTCTCATTGGAACAAGCCAAGCACTGTAAAATAACTTCAAGAGGGTTTGGGAACGAAAATACTCACTTCTGTTGAATCATAAAATGTGGACCTAGCAGAGATGTTCAGCTTTGCAGCACTACCCACAGCCATCTAACAGCTTAGATAATTGCTTGCAATTCTCTATCCATAAGGGAATTTGATTTTATCACTGCTTTTCTTGCTAACATCCCCCTCTGCTCCAAAGTTGCTAACCACAATTTCCTCCTCTGAGATTATCAAACTGATTTATGTAATTAAGTTAAACTCAGGCTGCCACCTACAGTTGTATCTGATAAAACAATTTTAGGGAGTTTTCACCTTTGGCTCATCACAGCTGACACAACATTGCTTTCTTGAGAAGTTGTCATCTCCTCTTGGAGGAAGAAAAGTCAACATGAGTCTCTTGTACTGGAGATCTTGTAACTCTGCCGTTTTACGTCTCTCTCTCTTCACTCTTATTTTAGGTAAGTCGTATGTATAAGATTTGGTACATAGGTGATCCACAAAGGTTTAATTACCTCTGAGTTTTCCCTGCTGGCTAAAATGTCTTGGATAACCCAACTAATTGGGAAGGAAAGGACACGGTAGCCCATGAGCTGGCAGCTCTGAGGGCCAGAGACCTTACAAAGGGACCATGATAAGCAGTGAGCGCCTATAGCCCCTCTCGTTAAGGGAAGACACGGGGACATTGCCTCGTCTCCACTGGGGCGGTGAGATGTGCAGCTTACCCACTGGGGCAGGAGTGACCTCTAGCATGGAGGCAGTGATAAACACCTGGGCATCAGCTTCCTCCAGAAGAGGGTGTGAGATCATTGCTTTAATGATCTTCCCACGGGGGAATAAACTACATGGGTATCAGGATGCTTTATAGCAGCATAACTGGGTCAATGAGATGCATGGTAAACTAGTGTTTTGAGGATAGCAATGTTATTAAAGTCATGTGATCTTTGTGTCAAGAGCAGTTCAGGGGGCCCAGGTGATGGGGAACTTGCACTGTTCCCTAGTTCTCTTTCACTGATATTCAACCTATTAAAATAGTCTAATTTCTAGCTGCATGCTTTGATATAAAATGGTAAAAAATAACTTTAACAGACTTCTGCAGTTTTCTGTTGGTTTCCCATCTGTCAAGTCTTTCTTTTATAGCTGAGCTAGCTAGCTTATATTAGTCATTTGGGAGGTACTGCATTGATTTACATTACAGCATGTCATAAACCAGTATGTGATGAATCTAGTGTGCTAATAAAAGCTAATGGTACAAGTAGAACAATATAAGGTGGGACAATGCTAATGTTATACCTTTCCAAGAACATATAATTAAACCTTCCTCAAGCTTTCTGCTACTCTATGTGGGTTTTTCCTCATAATCTCAAGGTTACATTTACATATTATTTTTAAAATGGTTCAGTATTTTTGCCGAATTCCTCACTACAAAGGAGAATAGTGGTGCATATGTATTTTTAAACGTGATTGATTTGTTCTATGTGTAACTTTTCAATTGTTGTAGCTACAAAGAAAATTTTCACTTCCATGGAAATTGTTGCTGGTTTTCACTGAACATCTAGTCCTCCATCTTATTGATTTTAGCATTTACAAACAAAATGCTGTGCTTTCTCCACAAGAAAATGAGGAAAATACGTTCCATTTTGCATGTGGAAATAATTCTCAATTCCTGTGTGTTGATGCAGTGATGCTGTCGCAGGGGAGAGTGGTTAAGGTTTAACGGTTGCTCAAAGAATCACCACCAAAGATATGAGGGAAAGGTGATTTTTAATATGAGTTTGTAAAAAAGCA
>VZSC01001631.1:93452-122210 GCA_013398225.1 Steatornis caripensis | reverse complement strand
CAAAAAAAAAAAAAAAAGAGAATTTTACGGATTTTGTGGAGTCTTGTGGAAAGAAACCTTTTAAAATTAAGTTAAACTAAATTGTTTGAAATGTGACCTTTAGCAAAATGCTTTGGTCTTTCTCATCCCCTTTCCATTCCCCCTACATCATTGCTGTTCCCATTTATAGAGCATAGCTAATTTAGAGCATCTGCCTCTGAACATTATGAGGTTGTTATGATGAACACTGCTGTGTTAGAGAATATTTCTGTGTAAAAGCAGAATCCGTCATTTGTTTGACAGAGACTGCAACTAGTCTGTGCCAGACCAGACGGTGCTTTCATCAAGCAGCAAGGCAGCCGAAATTTAGCAAAACCAGTTTGCTGCAAACATATCTGTATGGAGTTTAACAAATGTCAAACCCATGAGCTGGTGGGTCAGAGATTGGCACTGATACTGCAGCTAGATTTTGAGGATGAAAGGTATACCAGAATCATATAGATAGATAAGGAGACAAAGCAGGAAGACATCTAAAGAGCTTCAAAAAAATTATGAGGAAGAACGTAACTGGGGATAGGAGCCTATACGAGCTCTGCAAGGAGACTGTTGTTAATTGGGGATCCATTGAAACATTCACAGAAAAAAAGCATGAGGTATTTAGTCGGGAGGCAGGGGGAGTGTCTTCATGGCAGTGTTTTTCTGTTTGATTGGTTATAATAACAATAGAGGACAGTGCAACCCCAATTTTGACATAAAGCTTACTTCAGCGCTTTGGGAATTATATTTATACACAGTGGCAAAGATGACGTATAACCAAAGGAGCACCACATCTTTGGGGCTGCATCAATGGTCATGTACATTTGCTGTGAGAGTCATTTTGCTGCTGAGGGTGACTATGAAGTTCTTCTTTTTGATACACAGAGAAAATAAAACCAAGGGAAGAGTTTGACTTTTTTGTATTCCAGGGCCATTTCATAGACTACATCACTGACATGTGAGCAACATTAATGCATGGGAGAGATTAGCTTAAAGAAGTTTTGGAAAGCCAGAGTGCAATAAATGTTTTCCCAAAGCATGGACAGCAGATATCACAGATCTACAGAAGTGATGGAATCCACCTGAATGGTTGCTGGCTCGTTCATGGTGTTTTGTGTAAAGAATGAAGGAGCCCATCCCCTTTTATAGATCACTTCAATAACTTTTGTCTTTCACCTTTTACCTAAAGAAAAAAATTCTGCAAGATCAACTATCTAGAGGCTGATGCCATTTACAAACTTTTCTTCTTCCCAGAATCAGGAGATAGAAACCTGAACTTTCTTTACAAAAGTATTTTAAAAGCTTGTTTTTAATCTTTCTGCCTTATAAAGTTCTATAAATAGGCCTGTATTATCAATGATTTTTTTTCATAAAGCAAACTACCCATTGTTGCTATGGAGATGTTTGCTAAGCTGTGTCTATTCTTACTTTGTATTGTCTTCCACAGAAGTTTTAAAAGTTTTTCGATATCTGAGTTCATTTTCATTATGTACTTTCCTGGTGCTATGATAGCACAGGGTGCAATTACTATGCTCAAAACAGCCTAAAAGTAACCAAAGACATCCAGACTACAAGTAGACACTAAACCTCATAACCAAATCATCTGATGCCTATGGGCATATTTTAACTTAATCTACAAGGTTATGATCTGAAAAATATAGGTACCAGTCCTGCAGTTTTAAATGTAGAGGCAGTCAGAGCAGTCTAATTAAAGTCAATACATATAAGCTTAGGTAAATCTAAGCCTGTTAGTTTGAAGTCATGTATTTTTATTTATGTTTCTTTTTGTGTCTCTGTTTCATTTATTTTTCACAAAGTGCTTCCTGTGTCTGTTTGTCTGAGATGTCACATTTCTGCTAAGTCCAATTATCTGTGTACATTTCTTTTTCTGCCATAGTTCTGTCCTCTCTGGTTTTGATCTCTTGCAAGGATATACACTTTTATTCCTCTCCTATCTGGGAAGAAACAGTGCCTTAGAACTGCAAGACAGTANGAGATGTCACATTTCTGCTAAGTCCAATTATCTGTGTACATTTCTTTTTCTGCCATAGTTCTGTCCTCTCTGGTTTTGATCTCTTGCAAGGATATACACTTCTATTCCTCTCCTATCTGGGAAAAAACAGTGCCTTAGAACTGCAAGACAGTATTATATGCATAGCATACCAATTTCTCTTGCATTTATAGTAGTTACCATGGTAAATAATATTTTATTTCTCCTTAGTATTTAGGGAGCATACAGGATGAAGACCAGCGTGACCAACCCTGGAGGATGGTGGATCAGAGGATAGACAGGCTTCTTGTTTCATTCTAGTGCTCTGTTAACCCTGGGAGTCAATAGTAAACTCACAGATCTTTGATTCAGGAGCTAAGTGATTAAGCGCAAAATTCCAATATCGTTCTTCTGGCTGGACAGCATCTCACTGAATGAGACTGTTTCCGAGTAAGAAACCAGTTGGTATGTGATATGAATAAAGCTAATATGTCTACCGTTCGAGATCTAAAATACATGAATGCATGATTCTGCAATTTAATGCTTTAATTTGGGTAAAACTAGTGAAAACCTGCAAACTCCAGTTATATTTCAGACACAAAGCCTGATTAGGAACACCTATACGATTTTTGCTTCAGTGAAACATATGAAAAGTAAAAATTCCCCAAGCGACAGGAAGCAAAAAAGTACTGTTTCTTGTTTGCTTTATTTGCTATGTGTGACAGTGCAATTTAGAGTAGACTGTGCCATGCCACGGTGTAACAAAAGCTTTGTCCTCATACCTCATTCCTCAGTGCATCTTCTTCACAACCCTATTATGGATTTCATAATCTACGTTGAGATAATTTCAAGGTCCCATTGATCTGAGAGGAGTTAGACAACCTAAAGTGATGATGAAGCAGGCAGGTGCAATTACCAGTGTATGAGAGAGAATATGAAAACTTGCTCATGCAGAGGTATTTGTGTCTCTCAATTCATAGTGAGAAGGCAGCAAACATGAAAATCTGTAGTTTGTTTTTCACATGAAGCGCAGACCTTTGTGAAGCAAAAAATAAATCTTCATTTCTATTTAACCGCCTTGTCTGTGTGAGCTATGTTTCAAGCTGCTAAAATAATGGCAGACTGAATTAAAAAACACCAAGGTGCTGCTGCGAATATTTGTTGCCCCAATTAATATTTTTCAAGAACTGCAAAACATCAGGTTAATTGTTAAAATTACATACAAAATACTGTCAGCAAATATTTGTGCCTTCTTATCTAGCACCGCTCTGCAGCAGGATAAAGAATTTGGGTGTAATTAAATGAGACAACAGTTAATTTTCACACATATTCTCCAGCACGTATGTCAAAGACGGTGAGATCCACATGAGTGCCAGCTGATCTCTCACTTCTGACACCAGAGGCTATACTGTGTCATTAACTGTTGAATTTGAGTGTTTTTATCAAGACCTGCCTGCCTCGTTTTTGTGTTTTCAGTGTGCTGACAGGGGTGCTTGCTGGAAATGCATTATAGCTTGGTGCCGGGCGGTTGTTGTGGTTGTTTCTGTACTTGCTACAAGAAAACTTTGTCCCCATTTATTTACTTTTATCGCACCTCAACCTGTCATGCATTCCAGTTTCTGCCGCAATATCCTACACTGTCTTAGTTTCCTGGCTTTTTGTGCAGCTATAAAAATGGTTTAAAAGTGAGGTTTATCACTTCTCACACTACCTTTCTCCTTCCCCCTATGCTATTTGTAGCGAAAACTACATGCTGCAGGAAGAAGGAAAAGAAATTGAGGAGAAAATTTTTTTTTCAGTTTTCAAAGATGGACTCCAAAAACTTTTTAAAAAATCAAAATAGAATAAAAAGACAATATTCCTTTGAAGAAGGATGTTTATTATACAGGGACAAAATGTCCTTATGTCATTTTCTGTAGAGTAATTCCATGCTGTCCAATTTTCCTGTTAACATTTTAATTAGATAATCCTACAAATGCTCAGTAATTGATCTGACTGCTCAAGTAGGTTTGATTCGAACATATTAAAATGGTCTGTAGATCTCTTGGCCTGGCAGTTGGGCAAGTCAAAGAAAACTTTTCTCTGTATGTCCTTAGTCATTTTTTCCGCCGTTGACTGCAGCTTTTTTCATGCCTGTTGACTAATTAAAGTTTAAGAGAAGGAGAGAGTGGCTTTTGCTGCCCACTGTAGTAATTGCTCCTAGGATAAGGTTCAGATTACCATGTTAGGTAGGAAACATCAAAAAAGTGAAGCTGACACAAGGTCAGTGCTTGGTTAGGAGCTATAATAAAATGAGCAACTGGGTTTCTCTGCTTGGATTTCATCATAAAATGAAGCTTCACTTCAAAATCTAAGAACAGAAGACATATATTAGAAATATTTTTTCTTTTCTGGCGCGTTTGTCTGATACCTGATTTACATCCTAAGGGTAAGACTGTCTAAACTCTGTGTTAAAATACGAAAACGAAAAATTGCTGATGAACTCTGCTGTTTGATACATGTTTTTCAGATTCTACTCCATGGTAGTTGTTCTCTGAAAACTGCAACACTGAACCAAATAATTCAGTGTTGCTAATTAAGAGAAAAAAAAAAAAAAGGTTGAGTGTATACATGTGTGCAAATTGGGAACATGCACTCAGCCTTGCTAATGGATGAACCTTGGGACATAAAGCCGTATGTCTACCGGGCTGCTGGATTCACCAACCCCTGCCATAACTGACTGCTTGCCTTTTGGGTAAGAGTGTGTAAAACCATATTAAAAAGTATCCTTTTGTATGCCAGCTCCTACAGATCAGTCTTGCTCAAGGTCAAGATTAAATTCCTTTATTAGGAATATTCAGTCAGGTTTACTAGATTTGCATCTCAGTATAGTTCATTCTGTATTATAAAATAAGAATAATTGTAGCTGTAAATAATGTTATTAGCTCCTCTGCACACCAGTCACTGTTTGACATATTAATAACATTTGCTTTACAGAGATAACCCACGTCCAGGTTTGCTGTTATTTTTTATACCGCTATATATTTAATTCTCAGTATTTTTCTTTTCTGGGTTGCCAGTTGAACTAGAAGGTAACCTGGTTGCTGCTTATGCATCTTGTGTTACTAACCCAGCCAAATCTACTTTAGCCACAATCCCTATCCTAGTCAGAGTCCTACTAATTGCTTTGCTTTTTATGTGCTATAGAAATCTGTCTTTTTTATGTCTGACCAAAACATGGACTTAATGGATCTGGGATAAAGGAATAGGGAGTTGGGAGACCCTGTGGCTCCAAAATCAATTCCTCAAACCCAGGGAATGAGCCTGCATCTCTGCAAAAGCATATGTGACCCTACAAACCTTTCTGTCTTCTGCAGGTAACAGATATCAGGCTTCTCTTCATTGCAACACTTATCAGTTTGTAAAATCAAAAGCCTAAGGGCTTTTATTTACCTCCTAGAAAAATTTCTGAATTTTTAGCCACAAGCAGTCTCATTCACCAGGATGGCATGATGTGCTTGATACCCCAGCCAAACTACACCTGATGGGACAGGTAACTCCTCTTCTACACTTCTGGAAATACTTTTTCTTAGTGCATGGATGCTGCTCAGCCTAAGAAATAATAACACAATGCTGCCAGCTCATCCACATTGTGTCTTTCAAGAGCAAGCAGTGAGAGAAGCATGCTCTGTCTCTCTCCGGACAGTTAAAGAGAGAAGATTACTTTGGGGAGCAAGCACTGTTATTTACACTGAAATTCCTGAATGATGGATTTGCATCTGAGCTATTTGTTGCCATGCACATTCACAGTCTTCTGCAAATATCAAAAAAAGCTTGTACCACACGAGGAAGATACCAGAAATCTTAATTATTAATTTCTTTAGTCTTGTGCATGGCTTGCCTCTAAAGAAACTTAAATCCACTGCTGCTATGGCTAGGCAAAGGGCTCAGTATAGTAGATGTCATGCAAAAGCTTCTGATAGTTATCTCCCTATTAAAATGTTTTAACTTTTTTTTAACTTTTCTTTTTTTAAACAGTTTAAACAGTTTTAGAAAAGGAGAAACCTTTCCGTTGCCCTAAAACCCCCAGTATTTTCTATGATAAAGTGTTGTGAACAGTTCTTATTGTGCATATGAAGAATTTATCATGTATGATACTTGGAAGCAAAATATTTAAAAAATTCCTATTTTCAAAATCAGAAGCACTTCAGCAATTTAATAATTTGTTGTGTTTCAGTGCTAAAACAGTAATGTTCTATTAATTTTTGGATTTTAAAAAATTGTTTTCTAATTTTTAAAGGCCAGCCAAGTTCTAATGAGGTCTTTGAGTTCCTGTTGTACCATACATCTGCAACTTCCATGCTGAAGATGCATAATGCATAAGCAAACTCGAGGCTGATCTTCATCTCAGAGAAGTTGATGTGAAATGCCAATGCTTTCCATAGAAGAGGATCATACTCAAGAAGGGCTTGGAAGCGTCCCTGATCCCACATGTTTCTATCTATTTCTTTTCTCTGCATCTGAATTGAACATTTCTGGAGATTTTCAGAGAGGAAAGAAAACTAGAGCCAGAAGATGTTCTCACAGAACAGGCTGTCATAGATGGAAGTGGGCAAGCACGGGTCTTTGTGCTCAACACTGGTAACTGAATTTCTTGTATTAATTACATCAAAAAGAAAAAAAACCAACCTTGTTAGTGCAAGTATTGACATAACTTAATTTCTGTAAGTGTTCTGTATTTGAAGAAGGGAGATGTCCTTCAGACAGAAGGGCAAACTAAACAGGAGTGGAAACTAATTTTAAAAGGACAGAGAAAGATACTCCATCTTCAGTAGTTGAAATGGTGCATAGGATTTTAAGTTTTCAGTGGTAATTATTCAACTGTAACCTTCTCAATGCCTTGTCACTTCTTAATTTATTCTGTATTGTAAACACCTGCAGGCGCAGATGGCTGGTGTATTCTCTAAAGCTTTGGCTATTTTGCAGTGCTAAAATGAGGTAGGGCACCAGTGCAATGCAGATTAGGTTTATTGTTGAGAACTGATGGCAATATTCACAGTTTCACATGTCCACTGACAGGAGGATGATCCGTTATGAATCTATCCCAGCAAGCTGGCTTAGGATCCTTGTCCACTCCCCTTCCATTAGGTAGTATCTTCTCTACTGAGTTAAAGCAAATTTAATAAACATTTATAATAGATTACATTGATAAACTGCCTGAAATACTTCAGAAAAAAAATGGCATTTGCTGCAAATTGCACAAGAAATGAGGACTTACCAACATCTTAGCTGAAGTTCCTTGATTTGGGGCAACAATTTTGCTTTAAGATGATTTTTCTTTGGGCCAAATTCTGCTTTTCACGCTTTTGCAACTTCAGGCAAGGCAACAGGACTCAGGAAGCCTATGTACAGATTCTCATGATATCCCTGACCTCTGTTATATGTTAGTGAATGATGTTGAATGACGACATCTGACTTTCTGATAAGAAAAATAAGGGTGAAAATCTATTTCCATTATTGATTGCAGTCAGCCCTTTGCAGGCTAGGACTTGCATGCCAGCAGAGCCATGCAGGACAGGGCTTGGATCTTGACTAGCGATATACATGACTGTAGCATGGAGAATAACATCGATTGTTGTTAGGTTTGTCACTGTACTGATCGCAATCAAATCCCTCTCCATACACTAAGAATGGAGGCAAAGTAAATGAAAAGTCACTTCTGACCTCTATCAGTCAGCTCTGCAGCCACTTCTTTATGGGTAACTGGATTTCTTGAAAATATTCCTCCTCTCCCAGTAGGGAAATAAGCACTGCATATGTAATACTTAAATTTCAGCATAAATGGAGTGGAAGCTTTATATAAAAAGAATTTGGAAGAAAATGGTATTTTCAACAAAAATTCTGCAGAAAGGGACAAGACCTTGCGGTTTTTGTATAACATGTTTACATTACTTCAATTGAAATACTCAAAACAAGCTGATGGTTTACAAAGCCACTGCAAATACTGTCTTTAATACACAGTAACCATCTAAGTATAAGGAAAAAAACTACAATTTTTTCACTGATTAGAAGTATGTTGTGTTCATTATGCTAATTTGGGGATTTGAGACAGAAAATTGAAGAATCATTTTTCCAGTTCATTAAGATTTGACTTTTGACTACTGCTCTGCAATTGATTAGTTAGTTTAATTATGCAGATACCAAATGTTCTGAAGACCATTCATGCTCTTTCACATGGCCACATGTTATCTATGATAAAATGGGCTTTTTTAAAATGATAATATGAGTTTTTCTAGTGAGATAACAGCTTTATTTGGCTTGAAGTAAGAAATTCACCATTTCTTGTCATCCAAACCTTTTATGGTATCCTTTAATTAATATCATGAAGCATACATGTTCTTTGAGTGATGTAAATTACATTTAAAGCGACAATTATTCTCTACCACATAGCAAGACTTTCACACTCCATTAAGAGTAAAATTAGGAATAGCATTTTCTCAGCATAATCCATTGTCATTATAAAACCATCCATGGGGATCAAGTATTGTGGTTGTTATTGAAATATATCATTATAACAAGGGTAATGATTGCAGTATTCATCCAGCTGTAGTCATCAGTTGCTCTTTTTTGCTCTGATTTGAGCAGGAAGAATCTGCAATTAGAAAGCCACATATTCACAGAAATTCAATGCACTTATTTTCTGTCGCTTCTGAGCTTTAGAACTTCATGCCATATTTATCAGAAAGTCCAAGAAAGAGGCAGAATAAACATAATTTTATTTTATAAGAGAAATAAATGCTAATTCAACTGGTATGTAAGTTAATATAAGGGATCCAACATGAGGACTTAGATGTTAAATGAAATAATCTAAACATTTGACTAATCTCTAACTACAGAGAGTTCTAGCCCTCTTTCGCTCTCTTCCCTTTCTTGCACTTATTCTCAGATTGTGGCTAATGTAATGAGATGACTTTGTGTTTTTAAAGACAAGGCCATTCTTGGTCATGGCTCTCATTGCCTTCAGGTATTGTGCACACACTGGCCTGTGCCTTGCCCTTTTTTGCCTTTGCTGATGATTCAACTTTCCTCTATCTATGTGGTGGAAGGCACCACGTATGCAGATCTCTGCCAAAACCAGTTATCTGATCTCTGATGTTGAGCTGTCCCTCTTGGGTCTGCTCACCAAGTACAGAAACAAGGCTGGCACAACTGATTTGAACACACATCAAATGTGTTTCCAGCCTACTGATTCTTCAGATAACATGTTTCTCAGATAATGAATCAGTAATCTACCCCTGCCCTGTTCTTAAAAGTGACCTTTTCCTGGTACATTCTACTCCTATATGTTGTTGATCACTGTGCCTTGCCATGTTTTGCTACAGAAGTCTTTCTTGTAGATGTGCTTTCTGCTTCCTCTTCTGTCTCTTCCTGCTTTCAGGTATGTACGGTCTTGCTTGCAGTGCCAAGACCTGAGTGTGCTGTGGGTATAAGATTCAATGCCCTTTAAACTTAACAAAGCCCTATATTAAGGACAGTGTCTGGTGTGGATTTAGTGGATACTAATGTGGATGGAATAACACTAACTTTTCTAGAAGAGTCAGTGCACTTGCTCCTGTGTGCTGCAAAAGTGGCTCCATAGCTGTCTTCTTGCCAAATGCAGCAGCATCTGCCCTGGACACAAGTCTGTCTCAATAGAAAGTGGTGATAATCTCTAGTGACACTTCTAATGATCTGACAAGGCAGCAGTATGAATCTTTTTACTACCTACCCCAGCTTATCCTGCTCAGTGCTTTGCAGGGCTCTTCTACGGCTATTGTACGTGTATTGAAGTCAAGTCACGTTAGTAGTGACAGCACATTTCTAGTACTGGTTTCTAAGTTGACTAGCCTGGTCTTTAAAAGACATACTGGTTGTGTTGCAGGGCAGCTAAAGCTCTGGAACGTAAAGACTGATTTAGACAAACACCAATAATTGAAATGGGTGATTGAGTTATATTGTTTGTTATTACATAAAACAATATTCCAGTTGTTATTGCTAACAGCTGTTAAATGATTATTCCCAAACCAATATCTGACCTTGCTCCGACAAGGATAATATGCAGCCATACAAGCACAAACCATGCTGTTTTGTTCACAGACTAGTTATCCCATTACTAAGGTAAGACCATGTTTCTATCCATCAGCAATTCAGCATGGCAACATCAGGGAAGTTATGTTCTCATGCAGTGCTTGAGATACCCGTGGAAGATACTCTAATGATGATGGACAATGATTACTGACCTAGGGTATTCTTACTGATCCAGACCAGAGTCTGCATGTGTAGTTTTGGTCAAATAATGAAATTAGTTTCCTTGTTTTCTCTCTTGAATGGCAATTGGGTTCACTGATTGGTCTCCCCTGCATCTTCGGAAGAACTTTTGCGAATTAATCTGGCACAGTTCAAGCTCATATTGAAGGTTTCCGATTTGATCCCATGGATCCCCTAATCAGATGTTTCCTCATTCATCTTGCCTTGATTTTATCCAATCATCATCAGTATCTGGCAGACTGTGCCTTTCTGCTCTTTCTTTTGACCAGTCACCTTCGAGGTCAATAGTTAGTTTCTGGTTTTTTTATACAAATTACCTTACAACCCCAAAATTACTTTCACTTGTACACCCATAATCTTAAACTTATGGTTTGCATATCTGTCTCCTCTACAGGTTGTCATTAACAAGTAGGGAAGTCCAGTTCAGACAATCAAAAAACTTTACATGCTCCATAAATTCATAATTTTCAAAATTTTTAAACTGAACATATGTTATTAATCATATACACCTTGGTTGTATGTCCTGATTCAGAAAAAATATTTGTGGGCCAACTCTTGCTTAAATTCCTTGGCATGTCAATGAAGAGTAAGTGCACCGACTGTGCACCCTCCTGTCATAGGTTTTTTGCAAGCTTCTTAGGATGCTGTGCCTTTCTCTTATGCAATACCAGATTCTTTGCCTTACAGAAGCCGCCTTCATCGCTGAACTGGTCTTCAAACTAATCTGTCTCTGAGTTGTGAACCCTCCTGCCTCAGTGAATGCATAATAGAAAGGCGTCTTACAGATTTTGTAGTAGTTATACCAACCAGCAATGGGTGAAACTGGTATTGTCGATACAACCTCTGGGGTCTCTGCGTAATGGAGACATGTTTCTGAGATTTCATTTCCTGCAATGCAATTAATAGTCTGGAACATATGCTTTATGGGGACATTTCCAACAACCTTTCCTGGAAAACAGGGATGTTTAAAAGACGTTCTCATTATGCTTGCATTCAGCTAAGGTGCAAGTGTAATATTTAGAGGTCGGATCTGGTGGGAAATGTTTCACCTTTTTTTTAATAGCAGTGTTTACTAATGTTTCCCATCAAACAGGAAATTAAGAAAGGCACCAAAGTCATGACGGCATTTAATTCTTCCTACTCTAAACCAAATAAATTCAGAGTGTGAACCAGACATATGTGTATGTGTATTTAACAGCAGAAGAGTCACATATCAAGGGTTATGCCATTTTCCCTTGAAATAGGGGCTTGAATGGAGACTGAGTATGATTTTAAGTTCTGTTTTGGAGAGGAGTCCTGAAAAATATCCTCCAGAGAAAAACCAGAAAACTTCTGTTGTACAGAAAGTGATGCTAGTTGATTGCAATTGTTCTTTCCGGCCTGGCTGGTTTATAAATGGCTTTATTTTATGTTAATAGGGAACTTGGCTCCTTCTGTTAAGCTCATAAAACACAAAGGATTACCCCTGGACCCAGAATTTGTGATTCCCATACATCATTGAAATTCAGTGGATAAAAATGTAGATTTTTTTTTGTTCCCAGTGAAATGAAGTAAACAATGTTTTATTTTGGGTCAATAAAAAAATGTTTTAAGGTGTTTTTTCTTCTAGTTATTTATCCCTTTAACCAGCTGGTTTTCAAGTTAGACATATTTTTAGATTAAGCAGTACTAAGAACTAATAACCGCAGTTTATTGTTTTGTGTTTCAGAATGCATTAGACTTCTATTTTAATAATTAAGCATCAAACTCCACCCTTCCCCTGCTCATTTCCTGACAATTTTTTTTATGATCCTATTTATTGCAAATAAGTAAAAAAAAGAAAAAAACCCAAACTGCTCACAGTTTAAATGTACAATTAGTTAAGAAATAATTTTCCCCAATAAGATCTTAAACTGAAATTTGGCTGGGAGGACTGGCAATCAGAGCTTACCTATCACTACATATTGCTTAAGTTAAGCTGATGTATTTAATAGAAACTTAATTAACCGTCCAGCTGCTTCAGTGTGAGACAACTAGGGGTTTGTTGTTGTATTGTATGTGAGTTGTTTTATTTTACATAATGCCATGCAGGATACTTACTGTGGAATATTTGCCTTGTGCTCTTTGCCCATGTTTCTCCTGTTCAAAACCAAGCAGAGTCTTTCCATCTGACAATATTTATAATTTTAAAATCTATTTCAGTCAGTAAATGATATTGCTGCTAATAGTTTGGACTGCAATCTAGTAAAACCCTTAAGCATATGGATAATATATGTAGAAGTTAATTGAGCTGCTGGCATCAATGAAATTGCATACACTTAAAGACCCGATACTGGGAACTTAGTCAACTCCACTGAGTTGTATTGGTCTGTGGGATCCTCTTGGGATCACATCTGGGGGACTATGACTGGCTTCACCAGATCTCGTTCAGCTCCTCATGTGGGGGTTCAAGATCCCTGTTTTGGGATGGGTGAGCATAGTTCACCCTGACAGGGACATGGGTCACTTCCTGTGAAAAGTCATTAAATTATTAAAATTAAACACTTCTATAGAAATCCTCATTGTTTAGTGCAGTTCCAGCCACTAACCAGGTGGATTCTGGTTAAGCCTAATAGTTGTGTGTCCCTCATGGGCACCACTGTGGGGCATCTTCAATCTTGAAGACATGGTGAACCATAGGGAAGTTGGAAGCATATTTCTCCTCTTTGCATTGCTGATGCTATCACCTCTTGAAACTGATGATACCTGTTTCTTCATTTGAATTAGGTGGAAAAAGGAGAATGGCCAAAAAATAGGGAGAATATGGTAGGGACCACTTTTGTAAGTATTTGCTCTTTCTTAGCCAAACCAAACCATGTGCTTGAGCAGACTGGTTCAGGCCAAGCAAACGGATCTCCATGGTATTGATGCAGCAGGTGGTAAGTGAAGCCCAGGACATGTGGGACGGGGATGGCCGGGAGTGTGTTGGTGTGATATAGGAATCTCATAAGCTTCTTTGCCAGCAAAGTGCCGAGGTCGAGGTCTTGCAATTCATCCTTTCAGGACAGATTTATTCTGGCCATTTAGACAGATTTAGTTTATAAAGACAGGAAACATAGCACCTTCATTTACAGTAAGAACCTCATACTTTCAAAGCCAAAATGGACATAATTTTTCAAGACAGAAATGCTAGTTAGGCACATTCCATTGACAGAGAATGGGAATTTGTGTGCTTTGTAGAGATTTACCTTTGAAAAGCTTCCCAGAGTGGTTTACAGACATATTATGTGTGCATCACCACCCTCGTAGGTGCTTAGCGGTTTTAATCTGCTGGGTAACTTACCAGAGCAAGACTGGAGCTAACCATTTTTTGTGAGTTTATAGGTCTGGCTTTCTTTGGACCACTTGTCTTTAGTGGCTGCAGAAATATGAAGAGCAGCAAATTAAGTTTTGCCAATTGCTAATAATGGCTTCCCATATGCTTGTAGAATGGCTTGCAAAAAAAGACTTGGGTATAGATTCGGATACTGAAGAAGTGAAGCTGACAAAATGAACATGGCTTTACCCACTTAGAATGCTGACTGTAATACTAAATAAAGCATAGATAGGCATGTGGTAGGGCATGAAGTTGATAACATATTCAGGGGTAGAGATCATACTTGCTTATCAGGTAAGCTGCTGCTTTGGGACATTACTCCACAGTAGAAGATTTATTCCAATGGCTTTAACTTTCTTACCCTATCAGAACTTCTCTTTATCTTCACTGTATATCACCTTGGCATTTTCCTTGACTGAACTCTGCTCTAGCTCCCACTTCTCTTTTTAGTGTGTCTGCAAATCTCTCTGTCACTACCTTTGCTATGTCTCCTGAGTCATTACTATAGTACTTAATAAAAGGTACAGTAAAGCCATCTTAAGGATCTTCAGTTCTCGGAAGAGAGCATATTCAGAATTAAAGTGTTTCCTGGGTGTCAATAGCTGTGGTGTAAACAGGAGTAATTCCATTTCAGCTAATGAAACCAGACCCATGGAAAAAGCTCTGCCTATAATCCATCACGCTGTATACGGATTATATATGACAGCAATCTTCCACATGCAGCAACAAATACGGTCCACTGTGTAATATATCCAACCACAGCAGTTCATATCAAAAAAAGTTTTCAGTCATTTAATTGGATTTTAAAATTTCACAGTAATTCAGACTTCACTTACACCTGTACAAATCTGTTTATGATATCTTGAGGTAATTTGTCCATTATAAATTGGCCTATATGACTGGAAAAGGGGATTTGTTTCCCCTTTCAATTCCCTGAAATCTTTACAGAAGTTAATAAAACAAGTTCTCTATGTTGTTTTTGCAGCAGGCAGAATCTTCATGGCATAGTACCTTGTTTAGTTATTAATTTACTCCAGTATGAAGGGAATGTTAAGTTACAATAATTAATAATGACATAAATAAGAGGTTTTAGTGTGTTTTGTGGAATTTTTTCTTGATGATTTTCATCTGGGACCCTGTCATGAAAATGCAGCTAGCCCAAATGACTTACAGTTAAAGGGCTGATTCCAAGGGAGATGACTAAGGTTTATATTAAGTTAATATTTAGGACAGGAGGGTGGAGTGAGGCTCTTATAGCCTTTTTTGAGATGCAGAGGGACATCTTCTTGAAAGGTGGACCACAGTTCATGTTTGAAGTTGGCCTCAGAGTTTGGGGTTCTTTGGAGGCCAGCTTTGAGGAGGAGATGTGTTGAATGATCTATTATAGTTGTTTTATGTAAACCTCCCTCCATCTTTTCCCACTTTCTGCTGGTATAGTTGAGCAGAATAAACATATGAGTTGTATATGGCTGTCATGACTGCAAAACACAGATTATTTTTGCTTAACTCCTCCTCTTCCTTATGATTTATTTTTTCTCTCTCTTCCCATTCTCCTAAAACAAACTCAGCTGTGGAATCAGTATTTCCTTATCTTCATCAAACATTTATTTGTTCTCAAAACAACACGTGTGAAATGTTCTGTCACTTCCACTACTTAGCTGAGGGCTAGGTAGGCACATCCAGTACAGCAGATCTAGCAGTTTACCATCATTTTCCTGAGGGCTCACGCAAATTAATCTCAACTACGCGTGGCAGCTTCTCCATTGAAAAAAATTGTTGCTAAAATTTTGTGTCATTGTGACCTGCATAAAACATCAAGACCAAACGTATTGGGAGGTTATTTAATTTTTTCTAAAATAAAATAAGAAGAAAAGTTTTTCTGTCTGCCCCACAAAACTACCTTTTCTGAATCCCAACAGATTAAACATGATACAAGACTCAGCAATATCAGTTACATGGACAAGATAGGAGATCTAGTGTTAAATCTACTTGCTAGTCCTTCTCGTTTAAATAATTACAAGTACCTCTGTATCATCTTTTAAGCTGAATCTAAGCCTGATGCAGACTTAAAAAGCACTCAGATGATAGTACCTTGAAGGACTATCTATGAAGGACTACCTATGAAGGACCTATCTGGATGCAGGAGCACGTTACATGCAGCTGCAGAAGCCACATGGATATATCAGTTCAGATCTCTGCACAAGCAATGTAATTGTGTACTGTATTTCTTTCAGTAATGAGGCAGTTAGTACTGCGTCTACCAGATTTGCAGTCAAAAGAAAGGGATAGTTTTCAAATATGAATGAATTGGCCATGATAAAGAATTTTGAGTTAACGGTACAGTATAAAAGAAAGAACTTATAGGAAAATATGGGTTTGATGCAATGCAAGGGAGAGGGAATGAAATACTGAGACTAAAACAAAATGAATAAAAAAGCTTGTATCAGAATATTGATGCAAAAATAAAATAGGAAACTTGAAATAAAACAAAATAAATGAATTACTCACATTTTTCAAATTTCACCAAAAAAGCTCTAATTGAAATTAGTCATGGATGTTGAGAGCCACTTTGTTTCTGTTAAGAACCATGTGCCATTCTGCTAGTAAAAACATTTTCATATGAGAATTTTGACTTTTTCTAGAACAAACAAGTTTATTTAATTATTTTTTGAGAAGTATAAGAACTGTTGAAATTTGATAACTATATGTTTATGAATACTTAAAAAAATATAATGTAAATGAGTTCTTACTGGTAGTGCGTGAATTATTTCATGATTATTAATGAACTCCAAAGTTACAATTGCTGTCTAATTATACTAAATGTATTTCTCAAGGTTCAGGAATCTACATAAATCAATAAAAAGAACTGACCCTGAAAAATGAAGTGAAAGTAGTTAATACACTGCTTCATTGGACCATACTGATGTCTATTAGATTCTTTTCTTTTTTTTTCTCGTTTAATTTTCTTAGTTGCTTAAGGAGTCTTTCAGTTACAAGGCAATTTTGAATAACTGGTGTTTTTTGGTAACCTATCTAAAAGTTATTTTTGAATTGTACATGCAACAGCCAAGAACTCTCCCTATATAATTGCAGTGGGGCTATGGAATTTTCCCTGCAGTGAGTTTTAATTATTCTGTGCTAATTAAGCAACTGATGCCTACTGTGAAAAATTTTCCCTTTGGAACAATGTGAGCAAAGGTGCATACATAAATTTCATAACATATGCATAAAAGCATCCATTTTTACCTCTTGTACTAATTTCATGTCCTGGTGTTCAGCTGGTGGAATGAATAAATATAACTCCTATTTTCCATATATAGCATGCTCATAAGACATAATATCAATCTTTTTGCATTAAAAAAACCCCCAATATGGTATTTTTGGTTTTGTTGGATCCTCTCTTTATAGTAAAGACTGTAACCTATCACAAAGTTAGATACAAAATCAGGTGCTGTTATTTTTGTGTTAGAAGAAGACTTGGTCAAAAGAAAACAGTAACTGAGAAAAGTAAAGATAGACTGTACAGTCAACTTGAAAAGTACTTCTTTGGGTTTTTTGCTTCTTAATTTTTATCATTTAAGAAGAAAATGGATAACAGGGTGGAATTGGCCTAAGCATGCATCTCCGGGAGAAAGGACAGCACATGATTCAAGGCTGTGTCTGCATCTCTATCTCCTTTTACTACAAAGTCAGAGAGAGTTTATATATTTCTATTTTTTTATGCAGTTCTAATGCTACTTTACTGAAAGAAGCAATATTTTGAGTAAAGGACAGGTTATAGAGAATAGTCCTATGGTACTGGATTTTTTTTTTCCCTCTAGAGGCTCATGTTGTGGCTTGCTGGTATACAGATAAAGAATCATAGGATGGTGTGGGTTGGAAGTGACCTTTGAAGATCATCTAGTCCAAGCCCCCTTCTGTAGGCAGTGACATCTTTCACAGGATCAGGTTGCTCAAAGCCCCGTCCAACCTGACCTTGAACAGTTTGCAATTGCAGTGAAGCTGCAAAGTGCAAAGCTAGAGAGAAAGGGCAGGGGGAGCAGAAACTGAAGAGAGAGATTTTCTTCTGGGAAGTACATCCACGAGACTGTTGACTATATTGGACACCACATTGCAAGATTAAAACTGGTCATACAAAATCACTATCAGACCATCTTAAAATGGAGGGCATGCAGTATGAAAGAGGAAATTTGAAGAAAAATGTATAAAAACACCTGAAAATGTAATTTCTGATTAAAATAAGTAAAGTAAGATTTGCTTCTTTTATTCCCTCTGAAACTACATAGATTTTTGACAGCTGTGCTACAGGTGAAATACATTTTCTGAGAAAATTCTCAGTGAATTAAAATCCAAGTTTTTGTCTGAAAGAAGTGTCAATATAAAAATTGAATCAGGATTAGTTGTTTCAAGAGGTGGTTTGGAGACTAAGCTTTTTGCTTCAGAACTAAAACATTGCACTGGTGCATATTATGGAAGCAAAGCTGAGTGAATGGATAATTGGATAATTATAGCACGAATAGGGCCCTGGGAAAACTGGTTCAGGACCTCCAGACTTCATCTGTATCTGCTCTGTGAAGTGAAGACTGGCTTGACTGAGTCAGAAGGGTGGATCTGCATGGCCTCTCGCTGCCTTGCTGGTTCCCTCAGTCTCTGTTGCTCAGGATCAAAACATTCCAAGTGTAACTTTGGAAGTGGAAAGAGATATATAGGTACAGATATATAGATATAGATATATATGATGTAGATATAGATAACAGTGATGGGTTGGCAGGGAAGCACTTGGCAAGTGTCGAGATTTCAGTTGTTTATGGAGAACATGAAGACTGAGCTAAGGCATTGTTTTAGGGTAAATCTGGTATAGAGATGAGCTCCTGAGTGTGTTGCTATACCCAGTTGTGTGCACTGGGCCAGACTGTAAATCTCTTTTCCCAAGCCACATGAAGTCAGTAGCAGTTAGAGGCTGTGCCTGAAGAAATTTGGGTTTCAGCCATTCATTCTGCAAAGGGTGAAGTTCCTGAATCTTTAGAAGGTACATTCAGATTGGGAACAAGTGCAAAGCTTTGCCCTGGGCAAGCAGAGCTCAAGCAGTCATCCAGGCTGCACCTGCCTGGCTGGGGGTAGCAATGTGGGAAAATCCCTGCGGACTCGGGGCAGCAAGAAGAGGAGAGCCTGCAGCACCAAGTGCAGCAGCATCCTGGGTGACATGAACAGGGGCATGGCCAGGATTAACTCCCTCTACTCAGCACTCATTAGATCACATCTAGATACTGTGTCCAGTTTTGGACATCAACACTGACAAACTGGAGTGAGCCCAGCAGAGGGCCTCAGGCGGTTGGAGACAACAGACGAGAACTGAAATAGGAGCTATTCAGACTGGATGTAAGGAGAAACTTTTTCCCCATGAGGATACTCAAGCAGTGACACAGGCTAGCTAGAGAGATTTTGCCATCTCCATCTTCCAAGGTTTTCCTGTCCTGAAAGGATCAAGCCCTGTTGTTGTTTGACCCAGTCGGCAACAAAGAACCATCCCTCCCCCCTGCCCATGGTAGAATGATGAGGAGAATCAGAAGAAAAAGGTAGAACTTGTGGGTTGAGATAAAGACAGTTTAATAGGACAACACAAGGAGAGAAGAAATAATAATAATAATAATAATAATAATAATAATAATAATAATAATAATAATAATAATGATGATGAATATCCAAAGTGAGTGATCCACCTGCAAATCCAGCGGTCGTCAACACACCACTGTGATGATCTGATCCGATCTGATGTGTCAGGGAGAGTGTCCTGAAGTCAGAAGCTATTGTAGTCACCTCAACACCCAGAACCTCATCCCCTACATGTTTTCAAGCCGTGATCCCCTCCCCTGGCCAACGACTCAGTTTATATACTAAGCATAACATCAACGGTATTGAATACCACCTCGGCTAGTTTGGGTCAGCTATCTTGGCTGTGTCCCCTCCCATCTTCTTGTGAAAATTAACTCTATCCTACCGAAACCCATGACATTATAATTAACTCTGCCCTAGCCAAACACAGGACAAGCCATGAGCAACCTGGTCTGATGCCAGAGCTGCCCTTGCGTTGAGCAGGAGGTTGGACCAGAAACTTCCTCAGATCACTTCCAGCCTGTTATCCTGTGATTCTTAAGAAAAATTAAATTACTTCAATTGGTCAAGGTGAAAGAAATTCAGAAAAAAAGCAAACTCATTGGAAATTTATTTCAGACTAAAAAAAGAAATTGAAATCCCTTGTTAACAGACAGCTATCTTTGTCACCTAGGTAATACAGATGGGTAGACATGTAGACATCTCCATTTCTGATCCACCTGCAAATCCAGCGGTCGTCAACACATCACTGTGATGATCTGATCCGATCTGATGTGACAGGGAGAGTGTCCTGAAGTCAGAAGCTATTGCAGTCACGTCAAGATACATGCTCCAGTCTGCTGCCAGATACACGTGAAAATACTCATCCTAGCAGTAAGCTGTCAGAAACAGAAAATGGTCTGCTTTCTACTTAAAATTGTCCATATGACCAAAGTGAAATCATAGGAAAAAAAATCTGCATGAATTATCTTTAGCTCAGCCCTTTTTTTCCTCTTCAAATTACAGATCTGTCATTTATATAGGTTTTTAATTCAATTATCTTTAGCTCCAGTTAACTGGAAACTCCTGGTCCGTGTAAAGGTACAGGACAAATATTGTCTTTTGGCAGCTCAGCTTCATCTCTCCTTGTCTTGACAAAGTGCTTAAAGAAACTACAGGTTTCAAACAGGCTCGTTTGTCTTTTATATTACTTCAAGATACTCTGGGCAAGTTCATTAAAATGATTTTCAGATTTGCCACTTTTTTGATCTTTCTCTTCTCTGTCTTAGTTGTGCTCACCATTGCAGGAACACATAGACATAATATACTTACTCATTTCTTTTATAAACATGTGGTTTTTTACTCATTTTTAAGCTGTGCTGGATTATTCTTTTCTCTGTCATGTGACACTCAATAGTCAGAAGAGGAAAGCTTTATGTCCTTTCTGTTGAGTAACACTTCTAAAGGTAGCTGCCCTGTAAAACAAACTGTGGGACCAGTGCAGGCTGCAAGAGATCATCACATAGGTCTTCTGCTTGTTCTGTCTTGGGTTCCCAGAAGTCCTTTTGCTCCCTAAATTTAGAAATTCCCCCTTCCCCTGAAAAGAATTTTCATTCTGCAGAGGGTGCCAGCACATTGTATATGTTTTCATTTTTAAAGGAAGGACAAAAGGAAGTTACATCTTTCTGTAAAAATGAAAGGCTTGAGAAATGTAGCTTGCATTTATCAAAGTTTCCTCTTTGGTAATCTCCAATCATTTTTTTTTTCTTCCACTGAAATTAGAAGAGGTGGTTACCCAGTTCACAGCCGCAGTGGAGCTGTTTGGATAATCAGTTCTATGATGTAATCCCGTTTATTTATGAGGATGGTACAAAATGTTCTGCCTTTGAACATGGGTAGAATAAAACAGCTCGAAACATTACCTTTTGCTCACCAGACTGTCTCTTGCAGCCACTGCTGTGTAGATAAGCCCTGCTTTGTTTTGTTTTTTCCTTGGGGTCATGTTTCCCGGGCTGCCTCTGCTGTGTCTGTAGATGCTTAGCTCCTTCCCTGCAGCCTGTGCTGTCTGCACATAGCTCTACGGTCTGTTACCTTTGTTGTACAGTTCTCGGCAGAGATTCCCTAGGACACATCATCTGTATTTTGAGTGTTGCTCTCATTCCCGTAGAGAAGCTTAACATAGTCTGGCAAAAACCAGCAGTTCCCACAAGAATCTGTGGGGCTTAATCAACATCCTTTCCTTTACCTAGCAATGTGATAAAATAAGGACCATTCAAATGCACAAAGTGTGCTATTATCTGATACGTTAATTGCATAGTAGTATGTATCCTAATAAATGAAAATATACTTGCTGAAAACTGCTTAACTGCTTTATATAAATTATATATGCAATACATAATTGCCTTTTCCTACTTTAGGGCATGACCTAGTCAAGGAAGATGGCAAGAGATCTGCTTCCTTTCCTCCCTGCCACTGAGTCTAGATGTGTGCATTAAAAGACTTTTAAAATCAAGTTGTACGTTAGGTTTGAGGAGAGAAGGAAGGCAGCGCAGTATCTTTATCCTCCAGTATGTTCTGTGAAATGACAGTGAGGGTTAACAGACTTTTGAGCATGAGGTATTCCAAATTGCTCTTCTTGGTCAGATGAATTTTAAAGTGCTCCCCGCCCCCCCACCCCCCCCCCATAACGGCTGTCATTTCCTGGAAAGGGCACATTTGATCAAATATCTGTTACTCTCCTGCTGAACAGAGCTTGCAAATTACTAATGATTCTGGCAAAAGAACTTTAATTTTGTGCCAGTGGGAGATTTCAGGTTAATTAAATAGTCTCGTTGCCTCTGTGTTTCACCAAGTAATCACTCTTGGCTGAGACCTAGAAACTTACAACTTGAGGCCCTAATAGTGTCTTGACCTGAACTTCATCAGGCCAAGTGAATGTCCTCAAGTATCTGAGCAAGTTCTGAAACTCATTTTAAAAAACTTCAGGGCTAGGACAACTGTTTGTTCCAGGCAGTGAAAGAAATCACTTGATGCTTACAACCTTTATTAGGCTTTAAGCAAAGTCCAAAAATATAAGAAGAACAGCAAAAACCCACTGCTGAAGCACATATCATCTAAGTCAGGATCCCAGTCTCACCTATGGTATTGGGAGAAATCCCTGAGCCAGGAAATCCCTGAGCAGAAGGTAAAAAATCCAGAGTAAACTTTTACCTGCAAGCAGTAAGTGTTTTCCATCTGCAGCACAGACTCCTGCAGAGGAGATGGGTGCTGTGTGAGAAAAAACTGATATACAGAAAAAACTTATATATCTCACATGGCCGGAGGACCTGAAGTCAAATTCAGTCCTGATTATACATTAACAGTGGTGCTCTATTACAGTTTTGCTCTCAGTTACGGTATAAGCTTTAAATACGGTGGTACATCATGTAGATAACACATCATGTACATAGTGTAACTCCCTGAGGATAGCTACAGGCCTTGGGCATAGGATTTGTAGGAAGAAGCACCACTGTCAGTGGTTGCACTCAGATATCTACTTAGGAAGGAAGGTCCTTTTGTGGTTTTGTAGAAGATAATGAAGATTAAGAGGAATGAAATTAAATAATAAACATAGCAAGTATAGGGTGGTCTTTCTTGGTCATTCATCTATGGAAAAGATGAATAATATAAACCATTGTTCACTTACATGCGTTCATGTGTTTCATTGGTCTTAAGTAGTGCTTCTACCATGGTATGATCCAGGTAGAACCTGCATTAGTTCATGACCAAGAATTGGTCTAGTCTCCTACCTTAATTCCTTGGCCAGGATGACAGACCAGGCAGCTGTGAAAGACTCTCAGAAAAAATAAAAGGCTTTTGGGGAAAAAACCCCATGAATCCTACTTTTTAGAAAAACAAGATTTCACAAACAAGATGCGTTATTTCACTAAGAACCTGATGGGGAATTATGATGATCAGCCAGATATGTTTATTCACCCATGCTGGTGCCATCCTTGCGGTACAGGGATATGTGTTTCAGACACAGCTTAAAATGGCATAAGCTTTAGTTGAAAATTGGCATTGATTTGGCTAAAAACTCATTTTCTGACTTGTACAAAAGACCTTGAATTTCTTTAGGTTCGTGCTTCTGGTAAATGACCATAATTAAAAATTCATTTCATGCAATTTTTAACAAAGTCGAGTTAAATGCCAGCTTGTGTCAAACCTTCTACCAGCTCATTGTCCACAAAAGTCCATGAAAGTGCAATGAGAGAATTTCTGGCTAAAAAGTCTTACATTCAGATTTTTGTGGTTCTCTCCACCCTGTATAGTGATGTTGGGGGCTTGGGCGAGGAGAGTGGGTCCAGGAGAGACGGGAAGGACCAGGACTAGGGGCTCTGAGAGTCACATTTGCATAGAAGCGAGATGAGTGTCAGGAAGCATTTGAGAGACAAAATACTGGGATTTTTCTGGGATGACTTAGAGGATTTTTGGCTAGGGTATTTGGAGGCATTGGGAATGAGAACAGAGGAAATCAGATGAGCAAAGGGCTCTGGGGCAGAGGAGGAGTGGCTAAAGAGCTCAGTGCTAGTTAGTGATCTATAGGTGATGCTGAAACTGCTCCCTCCACTTCCCACCCTATATGGGATGCTGGCCATCCCACCTGTGCTTGCTGTTAGAAATACAGTAATCCTATGCGAGGATAGGCCTCTGCATCGTTTTTATATCATGATTCAGGTCTTCACATTCATCAACTAGATTTTCTTCTTAAATAGGAATCTCTATCAGCCTCAGACAGCAGTTACACGCCTGCCATCACTTAGCTCTTCTCCAGGTCTGTACCAGGGTAGTGGGAACCAGAACGGGTCTTCAGAGCTGTGGCTGGTTTGTCTGAAGATCCAGTAACAAACTCTTAAAACATTAGGCTAGAGTTTCACATTCTTGGCTGTCTAAAGGTTTTAGATTGCATTTTGTAATGTGTTCAACACTGGGTGAAACAGAACAGTGGATCAAGAAAAACTGCAGAATATAAGAAAAATATTGCTAAGATATCCAGAGAGACCTTTTTCTGTAATGGTTGCCACCAGTACTATTTTATTCTAATTTGGTAAAATCACATTTTAATTGACAAGAAAAAAATAAGAATTTGGACTAAAATAAAAATGATAAAAGCAATCCAGGTGCTGTTCTGAGAAATGCAGACAAAGAGACAATTTAACTGGAAAAGGGCAGGAAAGTAAATAGAATAGATATCCCTGATGAACAAACTCTGTTCTATCTTTTACAGTGCAGGGAAAAAAATAATAACAGTAAATATTCTATTCATTTTTGTAGGCTTTTTTCTTATGCTGAGAAGAGAAATGAGAAGGACTCAGAAACAAAGAGACTGCATGCTATTTCTTTCTGCAGCTTTGTCTTCTGAAGAAAAAAATATCTCCATATTGTCTGTCTCTGCCAGCTATCCACCTCTTTGCATAACTAAACCCTTCCATTAGTGCCTGTCTCTTTGCTGGCACAGTGGCTGTGCCTTATGAAAGCAGTGAGCAGAACGAGAGGTACTCTCACTAGACTCCATAGGGTATGCAGCATTACGACCTGCCGCGCCTGATTGCTCATTAATATCATATCTTTAGGGCAGCATGGCTCCTGGCTGGCAGGTGACAAAATTGTTGGAGGTGTATGTTGAAGCTGGAGCCAAGAAATGAAGGAGGACAGGTGGAGGTCTGTAAATAAGGACACTTGGAGTCTGCTTGCGTGATGCAAAAGCCATTCCCTGCCAAGGGGCGAGCTGAGCCCGTGCACATGTTGTCCCTGCATTGAGCAGCAGGTAACCGCAGCTTGAGCTGATGTTCTGCGCTGTGATCAAAAGTTGCTAATTTGGTTGGCTTTTGCTGGAGAAGTGCACAAAATATACAAAAGTCCCGAGGCTGGCCAATTTCTGACCAATGTGATTTGTACAAGTTCACCTTGTCCCAGTGTCTTTGGCCCGTACTGCACTGGTCTTGCACACAGCATCCCTCCTCTCAGCAAGAATTGCTCCTCAATCTGCCCATTTTTAAAGATCAGAGCTAGGCCTGAACTTAGGAAAAAAGCCTTAGTGAGTGCAGGACTTGTGAACAGCACTGTCTGAATAAGTTACTCTAGTTTTTCCGGAAACTGGTTTCCATTTAGCTAGCTGAAGCTTGACTGAGTATCTGTAATTCCGTTTTTTTGTTTTAGCATTTCTTATGCCTTTGCTCTGGTAGATGGGTTAACATTGCAACTTCATATTTTTATGATTTGGTATTTACCTTTGCTAAGAGTGAAGACTGACTCTGGATTTGAAGCACAGAACAGTCCAGGACTAATTTTTCTTTGATGTCTGTCTTGTGAAATCTGCTCTGTTGGTTCAATATGACTTGTGGGCAATTTCAATTTGATAGTATTCTGTTTTTTTTTTTTTTTCCACTGATGTAGATGACTACATGCCGTGCACAGCAAAGAAGAATCCAGCCTGATCTGTGTAATAGGCTCAGCAGGCATAGTAGACCGATATTATCAACAATATGAATTTTTATGCAAATCCATTTATGAAGTATGTGTATGTGCTCTGTTTATACATAGTGTTGTTCAGTGTGTCATAGATAATTTTCTGCATAACTGAAATGATTATCACAGACGTGGAATCAATGAAATGTTCTTCTTAAAATCAGTACACTTGATTTTTATCGTGAAATTTTGTTCTGTCTTATTGGGAATAAATTTCCAGTTGAGCCTATCTCTGAGGGCACTCAGTAAGGACACTGAAAAGGTCTATCCCTTGCTAGGAGTAAACTAGCTAACTAGCAACAGTTCTTCAGAAAAGGAGCTGGGAATTGCAGTACCTTTAAAAACAAAGCAAACGTTATAAATAGATGTTAAAATAGGAGAATTGTTCATAAGATAAGTGGAATAAGACTTTGCTCCATTTAGTGGCAGTTGTTGAGCACCACACTTCAAGAAAGATGAGAGCTAATCAGAGGGAATCCAGAGACAGAGATCAGGAGTACAGGTTTAGAAATCATGACTTACAAGAACAGATTGAGTTAATTGTATTGGTTAACTTTTGAGAAGACATAAGGCAGACATGGCAGTCCAATCTTCCAGTAAGTCTACTGCTCCTGCTTGAATAGATTGTCAGAAGAGGTTCTATATTCTCTGTCACTGGATTTTTTTAAGATGAAGGGGTATATACCCAAGAGGAATACAGCAGAGGTGCAGGTGGTCCTCACTGGCACAGGGAGATGATTTTGCAGCCCTTATTCAGTGTTTCCATGCATCTCATTTTGCAACTAATAGATACCTCTTTGTACACACAAAAATCATACGTATTTCCACTTTTCTCTCCCCAATTTTAACATGTAGATTTTCTTTGTGCTTTGTAAACTTTGCTCAGAGATAATTTCACTTGAATAACATTCCCAGTGGTCTTTTCAGAAAGGCTTTTTCTGCGCATAGGAATTGATCTGTCCAGCTATTTGTGAAGCATGGAGAAGCTGTATTTCAGATTTTTGGAGGAGGGCTCTGGCCTTGTCCGTGTTGACCCTGTATCGCTGCAGTTACCATGATAAAATAATTACACATAGATTTAGTGAAGAATCAATCATGCTTAAGTTTCCATTTTGCTATATTCATGAAAAATATTTCTGCCTAAATAACAAAGTGAATCTTTTCAGACAGTAAGAAGCCATTTTATGATGACAGCAAACGATATGTTAATGTCTCCTGGTTAGTTATAGATTACTGAGCTATTTGGAATATCTTTTCTATATCTTTGTCTTTTTTTCATTGATTAAAGTTTTCTTTCTCTGAGCACAAAAAAGAAAATATTCTGTTGTAATAACAAATTCTCTGATGACATGAAAATGTTATTAAACAACTTCAACAACCTCTAGAAACATAAATGGAATATAGGAGAAAAAATCCTTTAAAAAAGCCAATTGGAGGTAGTTATTTTATACCATTTGTCAAACCTATCTTGTTTCTAAAGCTTAATGTAAGTCAATATTGATCGCCATTTTAAAGCGTAGCTTGTTGGCTTATTTATTCCACTAAGCTGCCAGTATTGTCATTCTCAAGGTTTATTTTTTCAGTGCTCTCAGATCACTGAGGCTACCGGAGCATGTTAGGGCTGGGAATAATACAACTAGCTGATAAAGAAAAGCTCTTAAATATCAGCAAGTGAGAATGAAGGGAAATGGTAAAACCTCTACTTTTGTCTAGACTGTGAACACTATAAGAACACTAATTAAAATTTATTTAAAGAAAATTACCTATAGTAACAGCACCAATGTGTCCATGGTATTAATTCTTTCTCTAAGATGCCAATGATGAGTAATGTCTGTCAAGTATTTGATTTTGGATTTTGCTATCTGACTAGTAGAATTATAAATTCCAAAATACTAATACTAATACCAATACTAATACTACTAATAATAATATCATTGCTACTTACCACTGTTATTTTCAAGTATGATAATTTACCTCACTACCCTTAAATTAAAAGGATTTATCTTTTGGAACTTTGTTTTCTCTGGGGTCTCGAGTGCTTCTACCTGGCAGTGCCCTCAATATGCAGTTCTTTGCCAACTGGTGGATAAAGAACGAGTCAAGAGCCTATGGGGGCAGGCAAATATGGGTCACACCACTGTGGGTGTTTACTATAGGCCACCTGATCAGCAGGAGGAAGTTGATGGGGCCTTCTACAGACAGCTGAAAATTGCCTCACAGTCACAGGCCCTGGTTCTCGTGGGGGACTTCAACCACCCTGATATCTGCTGGAAAGACAACACAGCTAGGTATGCACAGTCCAGGAGGTTGCTACAGATTGTTGATGATTGATAACTTTTTAACACAAGTGCTGGAGGCACCAACAAGGAGAGGAGTCCTGCTGGACCTGATACTAATGAACAAAGAAGGACTGATTTGGGATGTGAATGTTGGGGACAGCCTTGGCTGCAGCGACCGTGAGATGGTGGAGTTCTGGATTCTGTGTGGATGAAGCAGGGCAACAAGTAGGATTACAAATCTGGACTTCAGGGAAGCTAACTTTGCCCTCTTCAAAGACTTACTTGGAGGAATCCCATGCATTAGGACTCTATAAGGTATGGGGGCCTAAGAGAGCTGGTTAATATTCAAGAACCACTTCCTCCAAGCTCAAGATAGGTGCATCACTATGAGTCAGAAGTCAAGTAAAGGAGGCAGGAGACATGCATGGGCGAGCAACGAGCTTCTAGAAAAACTCAAAGGGAAGAAGGAAATGTACAAGATGTGGAAAAAAGGACTATCCACTTGGGAGGAATACAGAAATGTTGTTCAAACATGCAGGGATGCAACGAAGGTGGCTAAGGCCCATCTGGAATTGAAGCTGGCACGGGAGCTCAGGGACAACAGGAAGGGCTTCTACAGGTACATTGGTAGCAAAAGGAAGACTGGGGGGAATGTGGGCCCACTGCTGAATGAGGAGGGCACCGTGGTAACTAAGGATGCAGAGAAAGTGGAATTACTGAATGCTGCCTTTGCTTCAGTCTTCGCTGCTAAGGCC
>VZSC01001631.1:75011-91932 GCA_013398225.1 Steatornis caripensis | reverse complement strand
CTCTCTTATGAGGAAAGGCTGAGAGCCCCGGGTCTGTTCAGCCTGGAGAAGAGAAGACTGAGAGGGGATCTCATCAATGCTTATAAATATGTAAAGGGTGGGTGTCAAGAGGATGGGGCCAGGCTCTTTTCCGTGGTGCCCAGCAACAGGACAAAGGACAATGGGTACAAACTGGAACACAGGAAGTTCCACCTGAACATGAGGAGGAACTTCTTTACTGTGAGGGTAACAGAGCCCTGGCACAGGCTGCCCAGGGAGGTTGTGGAATCTCTTTCTCTGGAGATACTCAAAATCTGCCTGGACGCATTCCTGTGCCCCCTGCTCTAGGGGCAACTGCTTTAGCAGGGGGGTTGGACTAGATGATCTGCAGAGGTCCCTTCCAACCCCTACCATTCTGTTATTCTGTGATTCTATGAGTAGGGAAGTTTTGCTAGACCTTTTTTGTTGTTTTCTCGTTACAGTATCTCTGATTCATGCAC
Organism: Steatornis caripensis; assembly: GCA_013398225.1. NCBI lineage: Eukaryota > Metazoa > Chordata > Aves > Caprimulgiformes > Steatornithidae > Steatornis > Steatornis caripensis. The sequence continues at coordinate 91,453 of VZSC01001631.1, read as the reverse complement.
AGCTGGAGCCCCTGTGACTCAGACTCTTGGCTTTACAGGCAGAGAAGCATGAGTGATGCTTCCAGTACAGCATTTCACAGCTGAAATCTTATAACGAGGACTGTGCAAAGGCAGGAGGGCAATCAGACCCCATTGTAAAATTTGTTTTAAAATGCCAGAAGGACAACAGACTCCAGATTTTTCAGTACTACTTCCCTGGCAACCCACAAGTAAATAGCTAGGGATAGTACTAAAAATGTTGCAGCCCTGTATGTGGGTCTGCAGATACACAGTAACTGGAGTTCCTTCTTCTCAGCCCCTAGTTGAAAATGTTTCCTTCATGGGTGAAATGAAAGGTTCACAGAGAAAATCATCTCTGTCTCATCCTGTCAAACGTCTTGATATGCTCGACATATTCCTCCAAAATGCTCAAAATGCTATGCTTCTGTTGCATTGCTGTTTTTCAAGGGAAGGTTGTTCAGCTGGAAAATTTCTTGGCTGGCACAACCTCAGGAGGTCATGCAGCACGTCTTTGTCCGGCCAAGTTACATCCTCAGCCTCCTTCCTCCCTAGATCTGTTTTAGTTTATTTTTTTCCATCCATCAGGAGAGTCTGCTTCTTATGCAGGTAAGATACAGGAACGCGACAGTTGCCTGTGCAATGTGAGGGCTTTATTAACACATGTACTTTCTACTATTTGCTGATTATTGGGCAAACAACGCTAAACTCCATATGGACGCAAACTTCATATTACTTCATTGCCCTCAGAGAAACATCATCCTTAATGAAAAATATGGCAACATGATCTGTGTATGCATAAAGTGACTTATTTAAAAGGCACAATGTATTAACAGTGCTTCAACCCACGTGCTCTTTCTTTGATGGAGAGGAATTACCGTCTCAGCAGATGGTCTTGCGAATGCAATTTGCACTTGCTTTGCCAAGTGACATGAAACTCAGCTCTGTACCCTTGTCCCTCTGAGTTGTCTTGTTAAAGTGCATTTGGGCTGCAGGAGCTGATGTGCAGCAGTCAGCTGAAGCACCGAGATGATCAAATGCATGTGAAAATACTGAGGAATTTTCCTGCTATTGGGAACTTTTAAACACAGCCCCTTTATTTGCTCAGTATGCTTAATCCTATTTAAGTGACAACATGTCAAGCATACTTAGTCATCAGCTAGCAGGTGTCCCTACAGAGATTTTCAGCTTTAAGTTTTCCTGCATCTCAGTGCAAGTATTTTTCCCAAATATTGACTTTTAGTTTTCAAGGTTACTGATGATGTGCTCAGACACATGAGTTGTTCAGACTACCTCAGAAAAAGAGGCTCATTAAGACAAATGCACTTACTGGGCAAATCATCTAGCTGACCATATACTTTCAGTTTTACCTTTAAGACACTAAGGTTGAATAAATTCCAGTTTTCCTGTAATTGCATATGCAAACACCTGTGAGTACTTATCTTTCAGTTTCTAAAAGAAGTAGGACTAATTTAGGATGTTTACATGATAGCGTGTGTGTGTTGGCACCAAACAGGCTTCAATCTTAATCTCCCAAAAGAAAAAAAAAACCAATTTAATAACAATGAGAAATCTACAGAATCATTTGCAAGCAATTGTCTGATAGTACCTAATGTTGCACTTCTAGCTATGGGTAAGACAATTACTATATGTATGGAAGAGAATGAACTTCAGGCAGCTCTACTCCACCCTTTTGCTGCTGGTGGTACTCAAGGCTGCAGAAGAAAGGGAGGGCAAATTTGGATTTCTAGATCAGAAAAAATGACCTGTTCTGTCTGGTTTGGCTACGACAATGCTGAGCTTTTTACATGATGTCACAACTTCCTTCAGGACACCTGTTTCATGATTTAATCATTCAGGTCATTTGGACTTCTATGGCTGAATTAAAAATAGAAGCTGTGTCCGAACCATTAGTCTAGCTCTGAATTTCCCAGGGAGCAACAGGCTAGCAGTGCTGTGAAAAATGACTTTTTTTGTTTCTTTGGCTTTTTTAAAAGAAAAACTGAACCAGTGCAAAAAATCCAACCAAACCAGAAACAAACAAACAAATAAACACAGAAAAACTCCTTTGCTTTGTGTACAGAGAATTTAAAGATATTCAAAGCAGTAAGAAACTGGAAGGGAGGAAAAGTAGTTAAATCAAAGATGTTTCCATGGTGCTGATAGCTGGAAAGTTGGCTCTGGCAGTGTTTAAAATGCTTGTTAATCCTTTGTCTGAATAATTCACAACCATAACAAAGAACGAAAAAGTACTGCACCTTTCTTTGTTAGATTAGGCCCAGAATAACCATTAGATGTACTAATTGTGTGTTATGTAGTTAAGTGTACTTTTTGCCTAGGTCTCACACATTTTGGCATCTGCAATAGATGTGTTTATTTGCAGTGTTCACCACAATGGTCACATCTGTCTCTGGCTGTCTGAATTCTTTGTCATTCAGGACATGCGATCTTCTCCTTGGTAACTTGACTACTCCCTGATAAGCCATCTGAAATGATTATAGTCAAAGATAATTAAAATAACAAATGGCAAACGGTGAATAACAAACAACAGGTATCGAACCATTGCCTGTGCAGGTACAGCCGTGTTTGCATGGGGATACAGATATTTGTATAGATGGCTGTGGCCAAGTGGTTGTGCAAACAGGCTGTTTGCACGGCCATTTCTAGCTAGGAAACAAGAAGGGGAATGAAAACTGCTGAATTAGGTACTGTGAGTTAGAGTAATGCAAATGTTCTTGGGACAGCTCAAGTTGGCACTCATTCATATAGGTCAATGCATGGTCATTTTACTTCAGAAATCAGTTGGAAGTTTGCCAATTCAAACAGGAATGCAACTAGTTTTCATAATAACATTTAGTCAATATCAGTCTTAATCTTACAAGATTGCATTTGTCAGCTGTTTCAATTAGATCCTCTTAATGTCTATGTTAATAAATGTTATTTAGTTGGACGAAATTAAATTCAGATGGGAAAATGTATTAAGTGCTAACATTAAGATATAATACCACTGCAACTTTTTAATATGAATATATACACTCATGTGGTGTATGGATTCAACATAAATAACAATACTTCCAAACCAAAATGCATTTTTTTGATAGTCTGAGCATAATTAAAATGCTGCATTTGGTTTCAGCTTCCTTTTCCTTCTTTTCATAATTTACCTTGCTCAACCATGTTATTCAGTTCGGTTGTTTGAGGTACCTAACAGCAAAATCAAGGTGGGAAATTCCAAAGAAAGAAATGTGACAAGGTTGAGGAGCGTGGGCAGGTAGTGCCTGGTGCTAGAGAAATTATTTCCATCACAGCAACTTACAAGAAATTTAGGGTCAAGAATATCACATTGGTAACAACAGGCTGTTAGGAGGAAAGGGAAGGAGAAATGGTTCAGCTAGAAATGACTGGATTACAGCTTGCCTTGGCTTTGGGTTTAACTTCTATCCTGAATTCGCCTGCCTCTTTTTAAAGTTGTTTTTTTTTTTTTAATTCTTTTTTGTTGCCTGGTAAATTAAAAGATCACAGATGACCATAAATCAGATCTCCAGCTCAAAACAAATTCACTTCTTAGTGGTCAAATTGCATAAGTTTCCACTGAAGAGAGAGCCCCTGAATTCTGAGGTGGCCTCTTTCCTGGTCACTCACTTATTTCACGCACCCGTGGTGTTAAAACCAAGATGTGCTGCTGAAATGTCCATCATGGAAATGCCAGTATTAGTCATAACCAGCATGACTGGTGAAGGGGAAAATGAACAAACAGTAAGGTTGTAAACCGGGACTAAAGTGCATTATCAAGTGTGCATAATGTCTGCTGCCTGCTTGATACCAGCACTTTGTGCAGGTTTTCTTCTTGTAAACTGCAGAACTTTAAAAAAGTGTAGTAAATAACCAAAGATACTTTAAATCAATAATCTGGTTCCTGTATAATAGCTTTGGTATTGTATATGTATTCATACACTTCTTCAAGACTCGTTTCTTTTTATTCTTTGGAGGTTGAGAACTTCATTGCTAATCAGAACACTCTTTCTGCTTATAAATTCTAGCAAATGAATCTCAACTAGTTGTTTAAATTGAAATTTTTAGCTGCCAGTCAAGATAGGTCAAATGGGAAATGAAAAAAATTAGGATCACTGACTAAAAAGAACAAATATAATCTATATGCATACACCCGTGGCTTGATGTATTCTCCGGGACGTTAGCTGCATCCAGATGGTAACTATTCACATGGCTTTCCTACCTTAAAAAGTTATTTCAATTCAAAGGAAATAAATGCTTTTAAAATGCCATCCACTCACTGTAATTGACTGTACCAGCATGTTAAAATAACTCTAAAATGAATATTCCACTTCAAATTGGGATTTTTGATGACCAGAGTGACCCCACTGTATCTGTAGCAACAATCTCCACAGTTTCTCTGGAAGAAAACCCCAACAATAAAAAAGCCCAGCAGCACTAGTATGGACAGAAACTTCTACTTGATACTTATTGTGCCTGTATTTCTACAGAGGCGGGAGCTACAGGCCCTAGACACTAAGGCCACTGTGTGCCAAGATGCTTCACAAAAAAAATGAGTAGCCCTTGCCTTAATGAATTTTAAGCTGATGATGGCCAAATGCTTGAGAAGAAATAGAAACACAAAGGTGAAGCGCCTGGTATAAGGACCTGGAGTGGGTGATTGGGGTTGTTGGTAAAATAATGGTTAGAAGACTAGTTCCACACAGCACTACTTTAAATCAATAAATGCTGGACTGCTGTCTCCAGGTACTGTTAATGTAAGTCATTAAAAACAATTCCAGCTCTTTAACACACAGTTATGTGACAACCTCTGATATTTTGAACCATACCATTTTATCTCATGGAAATGCCTTTTTCAGCTCCAAGAATTATATGGTCCTTGCCTTTAGATTCTTGGTAGTTGCTGCAGGCAACACCTTCGATAACTCAGCACTCAGTTGCAATATTCCTAAATGTTCCTTTTGGAGTAACACAGGGAAGCAAAGTCACACCACCAATACACCGACATTTATCTAAAACAAAGCTAAGACCTCTCTGTATCTGATATCGTACCTGATACCAGATTAGGTATGATACTGGAAGACAAGGACAAAGGACATGGTAAAACTACAAGCTTGTAATAGTTAATAAGAGTTGGTGGCTCTTGTAGTATAAAATGTTTCACTAAAATCTGAAGACCGTTCTGTCACATATCTAGACACCTTTTTGCCTCTAAACATTTGAATTATCTCACTGAAATAAGTGAAGTCATTAGTTTAAACTGGAAGACACATACGAATGCCAAGAAAAACAGAACCATCCCTACCACTGGAAAACAGAGGATGCAAATGGCTCCTTTATGTATATTCTTTTTTTTTTTTCCTTTTCTTTTCTGGGACATCAATAAGCCAGCCTCTCTTCCTGCATATGGTTGCCACAAAAGCTTCCTGAGGCAAGCATGCTGAACAGAGTTAGTATCTGATTCTGGCTTCCCTGCTTTCATTCTGGAACTGTGAAAAAGCAGGAAAGGATTTTGGCAATTGAAGTCACAGGCGGATTTGCTCTTAGTGCCATTGTAATTTACTTGTTCAGATGAATCTCTTTCACACCTGGATAATTTCTTTGCATTGTGCATGTTATTCATAGTCGAGTAAAGCTGAAAATCCTAAAAGATACTTTAACTTAGCTCTTTCTACTTGGAATCACTTAAAGAATATTTATGCCATTTTTTTCCTCTCTTTTTATTCATTCACTCTCAGTTGGAAAAAAGAAATTGCATGCAACAAAAATAAAGAAAAACACCCACAACATACGCTACAGCAAACCAAAGTATGTTTATTGGGGAATGGCCGTATTTGAGCAGGGCATAAAGTGTATTGTGTCATGCTCTGTGCTGGTGTTTCAAGGGAATTTAGGGGTGAGATAGCCCTGAGAACCGAAACACACCTCTCAGGGACATTACATTTACGATTTAAGTGGGATAGGTATAGCAGGTTGATAGTGATTTCTTTGATAAAGTTTCTGCTGTATGATTTTTATTCTCTGACAGTCACAGATTTCACACTCCCCAGTCCTGGCACTGCCCTGTGCCTGATTTGGGACCAACACCACCGACACAGGGGACCAGGACATGTATATCCTGCTGCTCGACATGTCTGGTCCTGGGATGCAGCCCAGATCCTGTGTGCAATGATCCAACCGTGGGCTTGGACTCCTACATGATATTGGATGGCTGTGTATAGACAATCCCACAAAGGGTTTGCTGTCCTCCCATTTGGGTGCTTTATAAATTAGCGGTTGGCGCAAGTTGGCAATGGCCCTATTAACCACATACACCCGGGCCAAGCTCTTTGTTTTCCTTCCTACTGAAAGTCAATTAACTACTGTTATTTGGGTCACTATAACCCTCTACCCTCCTGCTCAACATGTGTTAGAGGGGGGTAAAATTGCTGACAATTATCTGAATCTTTAGAGCAAGTTTACCCAAAGATTTTGGGTATACCTCCCCCACAAATATTATCAGTGCTTTTGTTTCCCTGTGCATATCAGAATCAGCTAATGAGTCTAAGATGAACAAATGTAGTCAAGGTCTCAGGTATCTGGTTGATACTTTCAGGGAAGCTTCACCCCATGACAGCAATTTATTGCTTTTATCAATTACTTGGAACAGATGACTGGATTTGTAGAGAGGGGAAAAAAAAGGCACATAATGTAAAAAGTAAGGAGGAAAAGGGCATTATGTACTTAAGTTGACTGATAGCTGATAAAAACTTAACTTTAATTTTTTAGTTGGCTGAGCAACTGCAAACAACTTGCATTTTAACACAACCAAAGGAACAGTCTTGCATTTAGTAATAAAAAATGTAGATGATGCCTGCTCTGAGAAGCAGTGACTTTGTGAAAGTTCTGAGCGCTAGGGGGGAATACTTAGAGAAGGGTGAGGAAGTGACATTACGTCAGTGTCTAGTCCTGATGCTCAGCTCTAGGGTTGGCATTTTAAGGTGCTACAACAAAACAGGAGTGAGTTGGAAGAAGAGCCATGAAATTGATGAAAGCCTTAGAAAAGAGGTACTGTAATAATATGTAGCATGTAAAAAAATTTATTGTTGTAAACCAGAAATGAAACCGAGAGTCACTTCTCTCTTGAGGGGGCATAGCCTGTAACATGTAATCTGCAACACAGCAAAGGGCAATTTTGAAGAGAAATTTTCTTTCACAGGTGAGTATAACAAGTTCTGATATCCCGAAGTTGAAGCTAAACAAATAAGCAACATAGATAGGTATGGTTTCTCGGTATTTGGGGGTTTTTTGATTTTTTTTTTTTAAACGGAAAACGTAATTAACCACTGGAATAATTTACAGATAGTGGTAGAATTGACATCAGAGGAAATGTTTATACCAAGGTTGGCTTGGTTTTTTTCTAAACACTTGACTGTATAGCTATGGTATTTAACAGATGGAATTAATTCAGGGAAGTTTTATGACTTGGACTCCTTATGACCTTACAATCAACAAATCTTTTAAAAAGACTAGGATAGGGTTGTGAGAGGAGTCTTGCACAGGTAAAGGAAAGCAGAGTGGAAAAGAAGACTCTTTTCTCAAAAGAAATCACCTAACTTAGAAACAAACCAACTCCAAACACCAAAGAGGTAAATTAATACTATAAAGTAACTTGAATGCTTATATGCTGATTTGCTGTCAGTCTGGATCAAATCATGAGAGGATGCTAGGGTGATTATGTATTGCAAACTAAGCAAAAGGATTAGACTGACCTATTTTATTATTCAGTGGCTGGAAACTATATGCAAAACACCCTATAGCTCTAGGGGCAAATACAGGTCTTATCCTGCCAGATCCTGAGCATGCTGTCTACTCATCAGAAAACCTGAAGCAAATGAATAATTTAATGCCTCTCCTGCATCGGCTGTAGTGCTGTAACAAAAGCAGGTGCCTCACTTTCGGGGAAGCCAGGTCAAAAAACAGACGACAGAGGCAAAAAAACTAGCTGGGAGCACTGCTTTTGTGACAGTGTCTAATAGCAAAATTTTGCAGAAGAGAGAAGAAAATACGTTTTCCTTTGTCTGCACCAGCGTTTGAGCTTTGGGTACATTTGGAAAGATTACAGTGCACTGCTGACACTGTATATTTAGTGCATCTCAAAACGGGACAAACCTTTGTTTCAATGACAGATCATCAACCATTTGCACTCAAAGATCCTGTCAGATATAGGGCCATTGAAGTTGATGGAAAGGCCCCTTTTGGTTTTGGGGGTCTTTGGTCCGTTCCCTTCTGTCCTCAGGTGGTAGGTACCTGCTGCTGCTTCTGACTTCAGTGAGAGCTGTAGACACCAAACATCTTAGAAAAGATGTAATTAAGAGATGTAATTTCCCTCCCTTTTCTTTTTTTTACACTTTCTTTACTGTCTTAAAAGCAATCTTTGTGGTAAGCACATTGCAGCTACTGGCAAAATGATACCTTCAGTGTGCACCATGAAAAACTTTTTTGAGATTTTAAGAGAAATCTTCATTAAAAAAAATAATGCTGCTTTGATTTACCATAAATGCCTAGTCCTCTTTTGTTCTTGTGCATTACATCTTTTGTTCTGCAGTAAAAAGAACTTTTTCTGTGACTTCTAATTGGACTTTTTACATCTGGCTGCGGTATCAAGTGATCTTACCTTAACTACTCTTATCTGAAAAGCATTATTTTCACAGCAACATCTTAACTTCCAGTTTAGATATTTTCTATCTTTTGCTATGTGTGTAACATTGTCATTAAAGTTTTCGGTGGTACTAAGAAATAGAAAAGTGGAAAAGGAGTAGTTGGAGAAGTGAGGCTGGTGGCGTGGACACGACGAAAAGGGATGTACACACAACAGAGCTCCCCAAGCTTGTACTGGGTTTTAATAATACAGTTCAGTAATTCTATCTTGGTTCTTATCCAGAGTGGATTAAACATATTCATTAGCTCTGGCATACAAAATCCAGACCTTTTCTCCAAATGAAGTTCAAATACTTTCATTGTTAACTCCATAACTTTGCTCAACATATTGGTAGTATTTGGATTAGGTTGTTACTGCTTTTATTGGCCATTTTAGAGGTCTATCTACAGATTGACTACAACATGAGAATCCTTTGGTAGAGCAGTGAATTTCCAGGGATGTAATGTCCATAGCTGGTACATACAGCTCAGCTGAAATGTCCATTTATGCTAGCTGACACTGTGGCCCATACATGCGTGCACCCAGGCACAAATATATACACATGTATGTAAAAAACATACTACTCCTAATTAAGTAAGGCTGTTTGACAGCTGGTAGTGGCCTTTAACCTGCTGCATTATCCTGCCATCTTCTCTGTCTTTGATGAGCTTTAACTTGCATTCTTATAAATATGAAAAGACTCAGTCTTGAAATCAAAACAGGGCATTGTAAGACAACGTAAGGTACCACCAGACATTGCTGCATGATCAAAATTTCTTATCTCTATTTTTGTTTTAGTCAAAGAAATTGTTTTATCATGGCAGCACTGCTAAATAACATGAACATTTTTTTGATCTGAGAACATATTTCAGTCTAAAAGCAATCAGGGAAAATCTACTTTGTAAATCATCCCACAAATCTGAGATATCATTTACCTTGTACTGAAGTGTTATTCTGCAGAATGAAAAGGAACAGTCCCTACAGTTGCCATCTAACTTAAATTATATTTATCCTGGAGAATAAACTCTGCATAAGAGCTATGCTGCAACGTTAAAGTGGACGATACGTGCCAGCCTCTAAATGACTGTAAGGTCATTTACCAACTTCCTCCAATTACACTTGTGATAATCTCAATAACCAAATTTTAGCTAAATGATATATACCTTCACTGTTCCCAGACTTTTCCAAAAGACTTTGAGACACGAGCAACTACAATTGGTGGTTTACTGTAAATTCTGTAGATAGACTTACCGATATAAAAAAATGAATGTAAGTAAAATCAGTCAAATACAGTCTTAGTGTTTGTGAATATGAATATGATTAGGTAAACATTGAAAAATGACGTAATTTGTGTCGAATTAAAATTGCTTTCAGAGATTCTTGTAGTGGTTTTTTAGCTAAGACTCCTGAAAGATAGACTTGCGTAAGAAATTTTTAGTTCATGCATTCAATTCTCTTTCCGTGTTGGAGAGAACTACCGGAAGGCTGTTCTTAAGTGTAAATGGAGATAACTTCCAAAAATTTCATTAAAATCTTGCTGATTATTAATAGCTGAGTTTTTTATTAATGTATGGTGAATTGAACTTTCATTTCTTATAATCCCACTACTTTTTCCTCTTACTTCTAGTTTCAGCAGATGGATCATTAAAGGGTCCCTATAGCATAAACTTATTTAAAAATATTCCTGACTGCTTTGGCAATAGAAAGAGACTTGGAATTTAGTTTCTAAAAGTCAGTATCCCCTCATTTAATGTAATTACAAAACTACATAATTTTAAAAAACGAGACATTAACTCTACATTTATGATATTTAATGTTCTCAGTGTGCAGATGGAATGCATGTAAATGTGAAATTTAAAAAATGGTATTTCAGAAATACTGTACTTCAAGACCTTCTGTACATGACTTAGGGGAATCAGCAGCAAATCCATTCGAAGGCATGAGTTATGGATGATAAAAACCTAGAGAACTTGTCTAATAAATAACGGCACTAAAAATCTCTTCCATAGTTCATATTTCTAATGTGAAAATGTACAGCTTGGTGTGACTGAAATATAAATTGCAACTGTGTGTCTTGGGATCTTTTCTCTTGCAGGGAGGATGAAGGGATACCTCCTTGGCCAAACTGATGTGAACAGAAGACAACCGTTTCTATCCTGAACAAATGATGGCCTTGATGCTGGTTACGTTGAGCTCCACTGTGTCCTCGCAGCCAGGAGTGTTTAGAAGAATTAAATTAAAAGATGACAAGTGAGAGACGAATCAAAACTTCATGACTACTTTCTGTCCATGGCCAGAGCCAACTTAGAAGTTTTCCTTCTCTTGGCAAAACTTGTTGCCTTCCTGCAAGCAGTGGCTTCTTGTGAAGGTGTTACACACAAAAGTTTTTTTGTCCATGAGTCTATCTAAACTATTTATGAAGTGACCTCAATTTTCGCCCACCAAAATCTCCTGCGATTGTGAGTTCCTACCTGTGGAAAATCACTTCCTTTGATTTTTTTTTTAAGCCTGTCACCTTGTCCATTTTTGCAGCACCTTCTGTTTTTTGCTGTAAGATGACTTGAGCTGGTCCCTGTAAAACAGCATGTGCTGCAGAGAGGACAATTATTCTGAGATCAGGGTGGTTGTACGAGCCACACAACTGAGGAGCCTCATGCAGCTGGCCTCAATGCCACACTGTGCTGATTGCTTGCAAAACAGATCTATTATAGGGATCCACAGAGCTGCAATATAATCCTCCAATCTGATCTGATTGTAGCAGACGGCTCAGGCTCAGTTTTCCTCAATGACATTTTGAGTCACTGTATGGTTTCAGTTACATGAAATTACTGCTTATTTGCATTCAGGTCTGCTCTACATATAATAATAGGTTCAAAGTAAGCAATCACAAAGCACCTTCAAGAGGAAAAGTAGTACAGAAACAAGAGCCCAAGGGGTCTATGTTGTACTGTTTCTCTTCTATATATTTCATAGACACTTTTGCAGTTGCTAATGTGCTAGCACAAGACAGGACTCTTTCAATTTAAGATGATACTTTAAAACTTATTTGTCATCCTGGAGATTTTGGCTGGCCAATGGTATTTCTGGTAGTGAGAAAAGAGATTTTTAGATGTGGGGAATATTTTGTTCATTTTTCTGCTTATAAATGGGATCAAAGCTTTCACTTAATTTCAAACTGTCTTTTTTGTTTTGTTGTTGGATTATAAAAGCCAAACCCAAACCCAAAGTATTCTTAGTTTGATATTTCCAAATTAGTTAGTATTTTTATCCCCCTCTTTTCCTCTCTCTGATCTTCATAATAAAATGTAAAGAGCGTGAGAAAAGGAACTTTTATAATGAAATTAATTCACAAAAACCCAAGCACACCAGACCATCACACTTTCCACCAGTAAGGTCTATCTTTTTTTCGCACTATTAATATCCCTTTTGATATTAAGATGAAAAATGATTATCAATACTTTCTTTTTTATAATCAGAAGCATATTTATCTCTTACACACACAATATCTTCTGCCATCAGTCACCTTAATCTCACATTGTGTGCCAGCAGGCTTTGGCACTGCTGTTATTATCTCCCCTTGTTTAATAAAGCAGTTTTATTTTGACACAGAACTAAAGCCTAACAGATGACCAAAGAAAGGTGGTGTGGAAATTGGCATGTATTTGCATCAAATGTGAGCAAGGAGTAATTTACATTGTCTGTTATTTTACTCAAGCGGGGTGTCTGAAGTTTTCTTACACTTGGGCTTGCACATTGCAATTAGACTTGCAGGGAGAACCATATATTCAGTGCATTTGAGCTGTGTGGGAGAACTCCACTTTGCAAGGTGATAGCTTGCCAGGCACAGCAGCTGGTTCCTACCCTGCAACCAAGTCTGTGACATGTGGTAGGAGTTTTCATTACAAAGTATTTCTGAAAGTGTTGTTGCGTGTTTCTTAAGTGAATAAGCAGGAATTGCGCTCTTTGTATCAACTCTGGTGAGAGTCTTGTTGGGCCACACTCAAGTGTTATTGCTATGAAATGTTTTAAAGCCATACAATTAGTTGTTTTTATTACTTCTAAAACTGTTCCTTGCCTGCATATTCTGCTGAGGGTGGTGAACACCTGCCATCCGGAGAGTCATCCAAAGTTAATTTTTTTCAGACAAATATGAATCCGGAGGACAAGTTGCTTGATGATTCACATGCTGAAGACAGTCCTGTTAGTAACGCCACAGATGCTGATGTTGCTTTGGATGCTGACAGTGATGAGTAGTATGTAATATCTGATAAAGATTAGAGGCTTCAAAATCAAAACAAAGCTCCTGAACAGGAATCCCATGATACCAAAACACGATTTACAAGCAGTGACAGCAAGATAATTGGCCTGGGTGTGGCTTCTATTTACTGAAATAAATGATGATAAATAGTGAATCTGGCTGGACTTCGACTGGGGGAAAATGGAATACTCATAGATATATTTTTATATTATTGCTGCAGCCAGAAGACTGGAGAAGTGAATATCTATGCGTTTTTGTGTGATCTGTGAGCAAAACAGAGCTGGTTGTGCACAAGCAAAGGCACTATTGCATTGCTTCGTTGTGACTTCCACACCATGTTCTTTCCCTCATCATACTCTATGTGTCTCATCCATAAAATCCATCTCCCATATTCACTATTCTTGTCACCTGTGACTTTTCATAACTAAAGATTTTTCTCTTGACCTGAAAATTGGATTGTCATCTCAAGATGAATTGTGAAAGGAGGAGACATTGCGCGATGAATCCACTCTTAACTCCACTTGGTTGTCAACATCCACAGAAAATAGTGGGAAATAATGTCAGGAAATGTGATGCCCATCCATCACTGTTGAGGTGTCTCAGAAAGCTGAGAACCATCAGTTTCTGCTGTCCTTTCCTGCAGTCACGTCTATATGACCAAGCTACTCCACATCATATAGACCTCACCACTGACAAGGGGAAACTTGCTGGAATAACAGTAAGTAAGGCAAGAAGGATAGATCTCTTTTTTTTCTTTACCATCCTGACATTTTTAGCCCACTCAGGTCCTTTTCGGGAGTCTGCAAGGAAGATGATGCTGCGGAAAGGGAGGGAGGAACCCTTTTGATAAACCCCATGTATAAGGAGGTATCATTTTGTCCTAATCCTTAGAGTGGCAAATGAAATTTTGGCTTCAAGGCTGGCTGAGAAGTTGGTCCTTATTATCTGATTTCAGGACTTTCGCATCAACCTTTCTATTTCAATTGGCGTATGCTACTGAGCAGTGCATGAGGCTGAGAATTTGTAGGTAAAGTATTGACATGACTTTGAATTAGGGTTTTAGAATTAAACTACAGAAATTGTCTTTATCTCTAGGATAAGCATTGCATTTATAAAATTTAAAAAATACAGGAAAAAACTCCAGTTAACTTACAGGCCTATTCCCTTTAAAATTATACTTGATCCTCCCGAAAAGGGGAAGAGGTACATTTGTCAATGTAGTGTTAAACACAAGATGCTGAGTTGCCAGGAGGAATGTATTTGTTATGACAGGCAAGATAAAGTATCCACTGTCTTTTAACCAAGTGAATATTGAAGGACTGCTCATTAAAAATTCAGCAATCTATCTTCATCGTACCTCCCACTCTTCTGCAGTTCCGAATTTCTAGGTGATGAGTGACTAAAAAGCAGTTCAGAAAGCAGAACCTTGTTTCAAGCACTGTGGATTTTCACTCTACAAGCTTTATCGGGGGGTGCCTCATCATCATTAAAGACAAAATGCTTATCCTGTGCAAATCAAAATGAAAACGGATGTTTCCAATTAAAGAAACATGGATAAAAAAAGTGGTTGCAGAGATGAGAGTGAAAAGGGGGGAAGGAACCACTGTACATTCGCTTGTTTGGACTTTAACTTAGATCTGATGAACTGAAAGGGGAATCACTGACTTTCAGGAACAAGGACTATAATCTGAGTGAATAGTAGAAGCAGGTGTTGAAACTGCCAAAGTTCCTGTTTTTCACAGAATACTCCTGGTGACTCTCCCCACCCCTGTCCTGATCCTACTATTGGAGTAGAAATTAGAAAACTTTCTTTCTTGAAAAGACTTTTTTACCTAACTTTTAAGATTACTTCATCTTCTCTTTTTTCCATGTTAAAGTTTCCATCCAAAGGCAATGTAGATAATTCACCAGAGAAAAAGATTATTTCTTAGGGCTACAGGGTTTTTTTTGGCACTTGAATCCAAGTGATTAACAGAGGGAAGAATAACATACTTCAAGGCTTCGAATCATACATTTTGCACAATCCTTCAGCCGTTGCAAGGATCAGAACATGCTGGCTAGGTTCAAGCATCACAACATACTTCTCATATAGTAGTACATTTGTTAAATTGAAAGGTGCCTCTTGCAGCATAAATCTCAAAAAGTGTATTGCCACTAACTACAACAATCATTTGTTTGTGTCTGCAATTGAAAATTCTTCTGAATTTTCTTATTAAGGTAAGTACTTCTGTGCCAGAGGACACTGAGTAATTCTGCGCAGAATTCATATTGGTTCAGTATGGCTATGCTTTTGTAATGCATTAATAGAATTAAATAGAGGTCTATTTGAAGAATATCCTCTGCTAATTTTATATTAGCATTTGTCAGCACTAAGGAAGGAAAGAAAAATTTTATGGCAGTTGTTTTGTCTAACTTGTCACAGAGTAAGCTGACATGTCCATCTGTAAACATTTGTGAAAGATTTCTCTTTAAAGGAAACTAACTGGATCTAGGTGTTGGACTTTTGGGTTGGTTTTTTTTTTTAGGAAGTATGGTGATCCTTTCAAAGTACAGGTAGACACATAGAAAAAGTAAAGGTATGATAGTATCTGAAAATACCTTCATGTGCCTTTAGATTAAAGGTAAGGTTAACATCTTCAGCTGGAACAGTCTTTTCATAGAGAATCCAGTTTCATCCAGCTCAGAGATTTCTATTGAAACCTACCACTTTCTACAAATTGATTTAAAATAAGTAAATAAATAAATAGCCAGAGATATAAATAAATAATTAATATGAATAAATCCTTTTTCTTTTCAAAATATGACTATGTCAATTTATTTCACATGTCATCCTGAGTTTATTCCTGGGAGCAGAGAGTTACAGTTTTGCTTTTGAAGAGCTGGGCAGGTCTCACAGAGACAGTGGTGGTGGTGGTACAATCTTTTTGCTGTGCTTTAAGTGCTCAGGTAATAAATATGAATGTCTGACTTGAGGGACCTTCTGATCCTGAGAGGGTCCAAACATGCAATTTGCACTTGCTGGAGACTACCAGGCCATTCCTGTAAAGCCCAGGTCTCTTGATGTAGTGGTGTGTCAGAGGAGATGAAAAATCTGTGCATCTCTGCATCCTAGTATTTAAAATACCCTTTTAGTGTTGGGAAGCAGTTAGGATATGGGGTCCCTGCTCTCTGCACCACTTTGGGTTTCATCCTCTGCAAAGCACATACAGTCAGGGCTAAAGGGCTTAAGGTCCTGCCCTCCTCTTTGACCTCTGCAAAATGATAGAGCTCTGACAGCTTTTCTGTTTTAGTCCTGGG
The DNA here is from genome assembly GCA_013398225.1 of Steatornis caripensis. NCBI lineage: Eukaryota > Metazoa > Chordata > Aves > Caprimulgiformes > Steatornithidae > Steatornis > Steatornis caripensis. Next base: position 75,209 of record VZSC01001631.1, on the reverse strand, counting down.
ATATTAACGGTGCAGATGTGGATGATCCTCAGAGTTACCTAGTTTGGGTTATTTGTACCGTGGAAAGACAGCCTCCTCATCAGAGCAGAGTCGGAGGGCGGTACTAAGCACAGCCCACGTAGATGCTGAAACAAAGATGCCAACATCCATGAAGATAGAACTTATCATCTATTCCTTTTTTTTTTTTTTTTTTTTTTT
>VZSC01001631.1:31024-74913 GCA_013398225.1 Steatornis caripensis | reverse complement strand
AAGATAGAACTTATCATCTATTTTTTTTTTTTTTTTTTTTAGGGTCTACCCAGCAACAGCTGTGAAAAACACACCGGGATCCCTCTGATGACAGCTCCTCTTCTTGACAGACAGCCTGTGCCAAGTAACGGGGATAGCAAAACAGAGTGTTATTTTGTGAGGAACACCAGATGCCTGTAGAGGAAGAAATTGCTAGTTTACCTGCTGTTCAAGGCATGCTAATAATACAGTAACTTTCATTTCTTAAACTCTAACTAAAGACTGTATTAAAAAAACTGCTGTCTTAAGTGCCTTTGAAATTGAATCACAGTCCCCTCCTCCATATTTTTGGCTCTTAAATACTTCTCTTTTGTGACTGTTTGACAAGAATCAGACATCCTCCCACCCCATAACAATGTCTACTGCATGCTTAAATTTTTTTTCTGGTTCTTCTTGTATTAGTCATTTGAGTGTTTGACAGATACATCTGTGGCCCTTCATATGTATTTTTATTCATCTATTCATGGGCTTAGTCCAGGTACAAATATCCATCACTGTCGTTGCCTGAAATTAACGTTAAACCCTTCTCTCTTTTGGGTTTGTACAAACAGAGATATTGCAATCATTTATTTAAACCAAACTTTTCTCTTCACCAGCATGAACACTATCTTCCAAGACTCAGAGTCATCCAGCAAATATTCAGTTGGCAGTAAATCTCTAGTACCTTACTGTCTCATGAGATGAGAGTGTGGAATGGTAAATTACCCACATACAAATGATACTCCATCACTTACAACCTCCCTTGAGGATGGTCTGAGCGCATAAATTGTCTTTTGTGTATTTTTAATCTTTCTTAGCATCAGAGCTGCTAGAGCATTGTCTATCTTGGTACCCTATGGTGTGCATTCTGTGCCTTACTTTCATGGTAAATTTTAATTTCCTTATCAAGGTTTCTCAGCAGTCTGCCTCTGGATTTTATGTTGCATTTAGAGTTGGGTACCTTCATATGGATGTAGCCCTTCGTGATACAAGATTGACTCAGGAGGACTGAATAAGTAAAAAACTTTCTCATGTCTTGTGTTTCTGCTGTCTGCTGTTCATCTTGTGTTCCTGCTGAATATCTGGGTTTATGAGCAGCCGAAGACAGGCTTGTTTTCTCATGGATTAGTGTCTTCCTAGCAGCAGTAGCTTAAGGCTGCTTGGCAATATAAGCAAAACTCAATTTTGCAGCATAACAGAGGAGAGAAGTATTTGGGGAGGGGGGGAATCATGTTGAAGGAGGGGAATCACTTTGGGTCTGTCACATCAGAGTCAGGGAAAGAGGCTGGGACAGGCCACTAGTGCTTGTGGAAATGCTGGGAGGGAAGGTCTGAGCGGAAGTGGTGAGTGGTGAGGGTAGAGGTGTCCAAGGCCTGCCTATGCTGAAGGAAAATGGGTGATGTCAGTTCCCTGACCTCATTAATCCTCATCTCTCCAGATTCATTGTATCGAGACTCCCCTCCCTAGACTGCCTCTGCATGACATAGATGCCTCGTCCTCTCTGGTGCTCCTATTGCGTCTCCCCGTCACAGCTGCTCTTTCCTTTCCCGAAAGCCTTGAGCTGTCGCCATGCAAGATAAGAAACACCCCCATGGCAGAGTGCCTGGAAGACATGAATCGGATTTCCTGCTTTTGCTCTTGCTGATAGTGTTGGACGTGGGTGCAGCAGTTTGCATCCACAACCATGGCCCCTCCTGCGTGTCAGAAAGAGGGAAGGTGCCACAGCCAGGCTGGCATTGGCTCCACAGGCAGGAGGTAGGACGCAGATGTCAATGGCATTTTTGACTCAGTCGATTCTGACCTCTAGCACGGGCAAAATGGAAATCAGGATCCTGGTGACAACTAAGGGTCTTTGGATATTCCTGGAAGTCTGACACTTGCATGCAAATGCCTGCTTGGTGGGTGCCAGTGCCCTGTGTGAGGCTGGCTGTATTTCGTATCATATAACCATCCTTCCCTCAGAATTCTTATTTTAGTTCTGCATGAAACATGGCTGGAAACTTCACCTAGAGACCCCTCATCAAAACAGAGCAAGTCAGCCAATGAGTTCAAGCACTAATTGGGGTACAGGCACAATATGATCATCTCACAAGAACAGCTAACTCCAATCAAATCAGCGATCCAATTAACCCAGTGTCCTGCCTCCAACCGGTGCCAACAGTGGGTGCCTGGGGAAGGAGGTAAGAATAGAAAGAAAATTTAGTGACACTTTCCCAGGATACTTGTGCAGCCTCTGGCAATTTGCAATTGGCCTTGTTTCCCTATGGAACCTGATGAAAATCTGTCAGTCACGGATTTCATTACTGTGAGGAGCATAGTCAGTCTTCCTGGTGTGAACTGTTAAACACATGAAGTGCTCTTGAATCAGCAGTTATCAGAAACGTGGCTGCCTTCCAAACATTTTCCTTGTCCCGTTGCTTGCAGACATGGGCTGAAGCAGTTTAAATCTTTCCCTGGCTGTTTTCTGCACGTTCAGAGTTTCACTGTGATCCTCTGTATTCATTTAAGGGCTCTCAGAAACTCAGTTTTACTGTCATTCTGGTCGCGCATGACAAGAGGAGCTTTGGCGAGCCATCAGGGTCTGCACCTGGGAAAGGAGATGTCTGCAAAGGATCAAGCCCAAAAAGCAGCAGAAGCTGGGGAGGGGTTTGCAGTACTGAAATTACATGTGCACTTCCATAGTTTTCCTCTCAGGATAAAGCCGAAGACAGCAGCCTTCAACCTTGCTGGGTGGAATTGCTCTTAGAGATTGTATAAAGACAAATACGCTCACAGCAGAGACCACATTAGTAGATCTCTGGTGATGCAAATAGAGAGTTAGAAGATCACCGAGTAAAACCAATATGATCGTAGAGAGATTTTTCTTGGAAGATACAAAAGTCTTCCGTGCATCAGATGAATAACAAGGGATAAGAAATACTACTATTTCACAAAATTTACACTCTATATGGTAAATATATGTTGTCTAGATACATTGGTAATAGACTAAATGTTCTGCTGCCGCAAAGCAGTGTAGTTCCACTGTAGATGCTGAAATAGGCATGAGAAATAAACACAAACTTATTTGGGGCATTAAGTTTTAGGGAACCAACCTTGTGTTGCTTATAAAGAGGCAAAATAAGAAAAAGCACAGCTAAATAAAGTCAAATATACATATGCTGATACAGCACATCTAATGACATTTTAATGTCTCTTTGTTCTGTACAGTGAATTCCAAATATCTTTAAAATCTCTGTTGATCTCTCCACCATGCACAACAAAAGAGTGTTTTAAAGAACTGCTTTTTAACAATATGAAAATATATATTTTAGGAAATACTTTTGGAAATGCTGTTATTTCTGGCTGCAGATGCAGCCTTACAAAGTGAAAACTTATATTTGATTTACTGAATCTTGAATGTTATATGCAGTTTTCCATGCTTCAATCATATCTAGTAAGTAGGTTCTGAATTGTTTTATATGTCAATAAGGACTTTTTTGTCAGTGTTTGGTGATAAGATGCATTTAGTGAAAGAGCCTTACTCAGTCTTATACTTTTATTTTTTCTCCCCTTGTGAAGCTAATTTGATTGACATTGAGTAAGCATCAGGCTTTAAATTTTCACAATTGCCTCCACATATAGGAAATGACCAAATGACTTACGAAAGTAAATGCAGGTAACTTAAAATAGAGGATCTAGCTCTTCACTTCTTGGAGGAGATCGGGAGCAATGCTACAAAACTCAATAGTTAGTGATCTAAAATTATCAAAATTAGGATGTGAAATTGCTTTAATGACTTTTAATTTTATGTTTGTATGGGATCTGGCAAATTAAAGATGATAGCAGATGCCTAATTTCAGGACAGGTTGGATCAGCTGTGTTTCTCCAGGATTACTCTGCTATTGAATTATTTTACCTTATCTGAATTCTCTACCAATTCAAGGATAAATTTCTATTAATTTCCAAATTCTTGTTACAACAGATGAGTGTGAGAGTTTTAAGTTTTTTCTAGGGGTATGACACTGTCCTAGAACCTGAAAAATTGGAGAGGCATTACTAACCAGTCAGATACACTAGCTAAAATTTTAGCAACGGTTTTTCACCCTTTCTTCTGTATTTTGGGAGATGAAAGTGAAGACGCACTGTCCAAAACAAGCAAACAGTATCTTCAAGAATAAAAACTTATTTTTTTTCATTGGACAAAAGTTGTAAACTCTTTTCATATAAAAGACTTTCTTTTAAGTTGGCAATATTTTCCTGTTTGAGTTTTCATTTTTCCAACCCCAATTTTCCATAGATAAGTGGCTTCAACAGTTCACTTAACCCCCTTCATTTCATTTGCTATAATATGCAAAACCAAAGCTGCTGGAAGCAGTTTTATATAATCTGTGTTGATAGAAATAATTAGAACAAAAACCTGCTGATTCCTAGAAACAATGTTTTCTTCTAATATTTCATTCGGTTTCCTGTCCTTTAGCAGGGGTTGCCACTCTCCATCTACATCTCATCATCCAGGATGCAGTGTTTTCGAAACTTGCTCATACATTATTGTACATATTGAGGAATTCAATTGATGTACATAGAAAAACTGAGATCCTGCAGCTTTATTTGTCTAAGCGGCAACCCCCTCCAGACTGGTTCGCATCTGTTGAAAATTCATCTTTGAATTTGTCTTTTTCTCTTTTCCTTTTCCTCTTTGTTTTGATACAGAGACCAATTGGTTAATTTTATTCATCTTTTTATCATGAGACTGTGAACAACAGATCTTTTAACAACATTTGTCCTCTTTAACAAACACCAGATTATACTTAGACTATAATGAAATTCAGATGGGTGCTACTTAGCATTGAATTATTAGCATTTTGTATCCACTTTTATAATTGAATATTGTTACAAGTTTACTGATATTTCTTTTCTCTCTTTTTTTTTTTCCTTTACTATGCTTATTTTGTGACTACCCACCATAGTGAGAGCAAGACAAATGCAGTGAGGGAATTTGATATTACCACATCAAGGTATTATCATATAAAGCACACAAATGCCAGTCTGTGATAAATTCAAAGGATGACTTCTATGATCAGGAAAGCAATGATTTTTTCCGTCTCTGTCTTATTCAGAGTGCAGCCGAGATGCTGCATTTGGTGTTATTGTCTGCAGCACGGAAAGCACCTAGAGAGACAGGAGGCTTAGCAGAAAGCTTAAAGAGTTTGAAGAACTGCTGACTAAAGAGACCAAAGACTTAAGTGTGCACTATTTGCTGCACACTAAAGTGTGTACATACATGTGAGTATATCTATTTCATGTATACTTTCCTCATTCTTAAAATTGTTTTACAGAGCTATCGATCGTTGGAAAATGGGCTGATCAGACCACCCACTCCTTCCTTTGATATGAGCTTACTGCTGTAGAGAGAGGTTCATGCATCAAATCCTTTATTTCCATTAAAAACATGTGTGATATGGCCTTGTTCTTCAGTGGCTTAGTCAAATGCATTCAGACGGCTGGATAACTGTGAAATCTATTGACCTGGTTTGACCAAATGCAGTATTCCATCCCATACATATCATGCTCAGTATAAAGCTGAGGTATCACAAGGGTCACTCTCTCCCCCTTCGTGGCCAGGTGCCTGAGGGCACTGATGGGCTTTAATGCCCCTAAGCAGCCTCACCTGGTGCTTCCACCCACACCCATGGCCCAGAAGCCTATTTCAGCCCAGTATGGGGGTGTCAGCAGGTGTCCTAGTGGTGTTGCAGGATACTGCTCTCTGGCTCTGCCCAGCTCCTTGCTCAAGTGTCGGAGGCAGACTCTGCCAGAATAGTCTGCTTCTGATCCTGATCTGTGCATTCCTGAATCCAGCTCCTGCATGTTGCTGAGTACAGTCTGGGACTTTCCTCAGGCATGCTTAGCAACATCCAAGTGACGTATTTGTCATTGGGGAGGGGGGAAGCTTGATATCAGGTTTATATATATTTGTATACATTTCATTATTATTCTTCCTATTATTATAATACCTTATTATTGTAGTTAAATAAAAGCTGTTTCAAGTTTTCCAACCAACAAGTCTCTTCCCCTCTTTTGAGGAGGGAGGGTGTTAACAAAGAGTGTCTGTCTCCCATTTAATAACCAGCCCAGCTTTAAACTGTGACATCTATAAGTCTAATTTAAGTGATTTAAATGTCTTCAATTGCTGTTCCTATCCAATTGATCTCTTATGCAGAAAGCCTCAGAAGCACTATGATTGTTTTGAACTCCAGACAACTATTTGTCTTCTCACGCACGCTTAGTTCATTACAGTGTACCTCCACTGGGTCTGTGAAGTTCTACTTGACTTATGCAAATAACTATGCAAAATTTCCATAAAACTGAGATTGAAATGGGATCTCTGACAAGGAATAGGGTAATGCCTCTGATGTCCCCAGGCTTACAATCTGTGGCTGGTGACAATGACACCATCATTCCATTGACTTCTGTGAACTTTGGTGGTAAAAAAAAATGGCTTCTGTTTCACAAAGACCTTATTTACTCTAACACATCTTTAATGTTAATATGTTCCTACATTTTTTTTTCTTCAGTATGACACTCTTTCCCCCCTTCTGTGTTATGCAATTTAATTATGTACAGACCTTGAATGTCATTTTCTAATCCTCTGTGGTTCATTTGAAAGTCTTGTAAAGTAAAACTAATTGGTGTGTTCATTAAAATGTCAGAAATATTTTTGAGTTCAATTAGATAGTACAGGAGTTTTATCCAAAGTGTGCTTATAGTACAATAACTATGTCAGGAGGATGTAATTAACAGCTATTTAAATGAACAATTGTCTTAAATTTTTCTGGTTCTTCATGCAAGATAACTTAATCAAACTGCAAAGTTCGTACAGGCTTATCCATTTCAGGAAAAGGTGAAATGCTATAAACGTGCATTTAAAAAGTCAAATTGAAAACCATAAAACTACTGAACTAAAGAAGTCGACTATATAAAAATGAAATGCAGAAGTATACTCTACTTCAATGTCAGCACATTACAGCTAGAATCCAGTCAGAAAAGGGAGAATTTAAGGGATGGTCACCAATTTTTGGGAAAGACTAATATTTACATTGAATGAAAGTCAAAGGTCAGAATAACAGACTCAGAATGAATCGTAGAATCATTGAATACCAGGTTGAAGGGACCTCAAGGATCATCTGGTAGAACCTTTCTAGATATGATGGCCCAGAACCCTGTCCAACTGAATCTTAACTGTCCAATGTTGGGGAATCCACCACTTCCCTGGGGAGATTATTCCAATGGCCGATTGTTCTCAGTGTGAAGATTTGCCCTCTTGTGCCCAATCGGAATCTCCCCAGGATTAAGTTGTACCCATCAGCCTTTGTCTTTCCCATGTGACTCCTTGTAAAAAGAAAGTCTCCACCTTCTTTGAAGCCACCCTTTAAGTACTGGAACATGGTGATCAGGTCTCCCCTAAGACTTCTCTTCTCAAGGCTGAACAAACCCAGTTCTCTCAGCCTTTCTGCATATGGCAGGCTTCCCAGTCCTTTGATCATTGTGTCTCTGCTCTGGAGCCTATCCAGCCTGCCCACATTTTTTTTTTTTTTGAATAATGGGGACCAAAACTGAATGCAGTATTCCAGGTGTGGCCTGTTCGTTAGAGTGGGATAATGACCTGCTGGTGATGATACCCTTGTTGATGCAACCTAGCATCCTGTCAGCTTTCTCTGCCGCTGCAGCAGCACACTGTTCACTCATATTGAGCTTGTTGTCCACCAGGACCTCTAAGTCCCTTTCTACAGAGCTGCTCCCCAGCCGGGTAGATGCCAGCCTGTGCTGCACTCCTGGGTTATGGTTTCCCAGGTGCAAAACCTTACACTTGTCTTTGTTTAACTTCATAAGTTTCTTGTTAGCCCACTCTTCCAGCTTATCCAGGTCTTCCTTCCCAAGTGTTGCTCTTCCTTCCCAAGTGTCCACTTCCCTGCTCAGTTCGGTATCATCAGCGAACTTTATTAGGGCACGCTTGATCCCATCATTCAGATAGCTCATGAAGATATTGAACAGCATTGGATCCAACAATGATCCCTGGGGGACTCCACTTCTGACAGGTTGCCAGTTTGAAAAGGAGCTGTGTACCACCACCCTCAGGGTGCAGCCTGTCAGCCAGTTCCCACTCACCACACAGACCACTTGTCTAGACTGTTAACTTGTCAATTTCTCTACTGATTGGCTTGGAAGAGACCTTTAAAGATCATCCAGTCCACTCCCCTGCCATTGGCAGGGGCATCTTCCACTACATCAGCTTGCTCAAAGCCTCATCCGGTCTGAGCTTCAACACTTACAGGAATGAGGCATACACAACTTCTCTGGGTGACCTGTTCCAGTGTCCCATCACCCTCATCAATTTCTTCCTTATATGCAATCAAAACCTCCCCCTATCTATTTAAAACTGTTTTCCCTTGTCCTGTCACTACAGGGCTTGCTAAAAAGTCTTTCTCTCTTTCTTATAACCTGTTTTTATATATTCAAAGGCCACAATAAATCTCCATGGAACCTTCTCTTCTCCAGGCTGAACAAGGACAACTCAGCATTTCTCCATAGAAGAGCTGTTCCAGGCCTCTGGCCATCTTTGTGGTCCTTTTCTGGACCAGCTGTAACAGGTCCGTGTCTTTCTTGTACTGGGGACCCCAGAGCTGGATGCAGTAGTGCAAACAAGGTCTCACTGATGTGCTCCATAGTTCTGTTTGCGTTGTTAGGATATTTAAGATATTGAGGTCTTCTGCTCTATTTGCCTGTGATTTTGCTATAAAAAATAATTCATTGTTCAGTGAAGGCTATGACTACGTTTGTTTCTGGCTTCAGTGGCCTCAAGGGCAATTGTGCAAAAACTACATAGTAGACAGCACTGGTCCTAATGATCCTAGTGGGTAAAGAGACCATGGCTTCCAAATGGGATTTAGCATGTAGAATTTCATTTTGGAAACGTGAGATCACACTGAATAATATCACATACAGTTTTATAAAAACTACTTGACTTGGTTAGAATTATTTTCCTTATCCACTTCTATCTAAACACACCAGTTTGTCAAAATAGGCATTTTGTGATAAAGTCTGTTTTTGTTGAGCATCTTGAATGATTTTTTTTTTGTTTACACTTCAGAATCACATGAAAATACTTGAAAAGATTAATAGACATTTTCTTGATTCATGCACGACTTTGTTCTGAACGGCAAGGTAATTGTATATGTGCAAAAATATGGGAAAGAAGGCTCACACTAAAACAAAACCTTTTCCTTGACTAAAGATAGTTGGGAAATGAATTTATAGATGCTGAAAAGAATTATTGTCTCATTAGGTAAAAAGACAAAATATAAAACCATTCAAAGGCTCCTGGAATGGGGAAAATCATTCCTTGCCCAACTTTAGATATCACAACTTCAGCCAAAACAACGAAAACCACTCAGAACATGAACAAAGAGCCTCCTCCAGCTCCTGGAGCTTTAAATAAAGCTGTGCAACAGCTGGAGCATACAGTGTAAGTGCTGACGCTTGCCTTTGTGTCAGGCAGGATTGGTGGCACACCTGAATACACGGCTGTTTTGTGATGCATGTGTGAAATTCCTTGGTCTGATAGTTGCTGAAAGAACCAGTTCTGTGTTTTCATCCTGCTAAGTACCGAAGGCTTTGTTCAGGCAGGGAAGTTTGAGTATGATCAGCTGCAGAGAGACAGGAGAGCTGAATTTTTCTCAGCAAAACCTCCCTCTTGGCATGGTAGCAATGTGTTGGCATAGTAGCTTGCGTTGGCGATAGCTTGCGGTTGCAGAATGAGTTGCGTGGTAGCTTTACAAAGAAGCCCATTGTACCAGGATCTTCAGCAACCCAGATTGCCCAGATTATAATGTCATAGTTTATATCAGTGGGTTTACTGCTGGTGTTTGTTGACTGATCCCGTGTGTTCCAGACAGCGTAATGACCTACGTGTGATCTCTGATGTGATACTGTTTATGTGTGCATCAAGTCTGCATCACTCTGGGAGGCTAATGTGGTGGCAGGAAAACTTACTCTTGACACTCTCTGCACCCTTGGGGAGCCTCTTGTTAGCTCTGTGGTAGGAGACCATTTTGTGACTGGGTCAGAAGCCACGTTGCTCTCGATACACCCATGTGATGATAGCCATCTGGACTTTCCTGGCATTGACCACCCTTGGTCATTGAAACTTGGTTCTGATGTGGTTCTTCCATTTCCACCTCTTGCAGAGCCAAAACAAACCAGCATCTCCTGGTTTATGACAAAGTCTCCCTATAGCCCCCCACTGAGACAAGAACTATGTGTTTTTAAAAATATGCACCCTTAATAATATTCTGTTGCTATTCTCCTAGAGTAAGTTAAGAGTACTTCAGACCCATCATTCGAACATAGTAGGAGGAAACTAGGTGAAAGAATAGGGAATGTGATGCATAAACTCCTGTGCAAGTTTAATGGCTTCCTCTTCCCCTGATGCAAGAACATAAATAAAAGACCAGCTCTGTAAAGTATTCCTCAGCAGGATACAACAGAAGAGAGATTAAGTTTCAGTAGGCCACCTTTGTATTTGAATGTGGTGTTTGCTGTCTCTTCTCAAAGCAATATTAGCTGTTCTGCAAGCTATAAAGGAATTTTTGGATGCTTTGTCTTGCTGGCTTTCATTGCTGTTTTTTAATTAAAGCTTAAGGAATTAAATGAACCAGGGACGCTGGGGTTACAGAAGGATGAAAAAAGATCAGGCAGTCAAATCCACCGAGGTGCAATGGGGCACAGGCTGATTCTTGGATTATCATACTCAATGATTTTTTTTTCCAGTTTAAAGCATAAACATTAATGCATTTTAAGCATTTGGGTCAGGCTGACAATGTACAACTGTCTGGGAGAATTAGATTGAAACAGATTGGGAGCTACTTTATTAAGATTTTGGGTGTGATTTGCAAAAGATGTTACAGCAGAAGGCTTCTTTCTGCTACACTATTTTGCACTGGGAATGGAGAAACTAATAATCAAATGCTTAATAAGAGACATACTATTTGGAAGTGAACAGCTATTGCATGAGGCACAATTCTAACCGATACAGGGGTACATCTATTTATTAGGCACAAACATTTGTAACATTGATTGTTTTGTTTACAAACTGTGGCCACATTGTGTAATTTAGGTGTAAGCTGCCATATTTAATTGAGGTAGTGGAGGAAATGAAGCTATCAGCCACGGTTCTAATATTTACAGACATGGAGCTCTACTTTTCCATTACTCTTGTAATGGATGCAGCTTTGAATTAATTTTTAGAACTGCCAGGAATAGCAGCATATTGGATTCTCTCGCTATTTTATTTTATGTTCTATGTCCCTGCAGTGTCTCTTGATTACTACTCATTAGAAACAGGCTACACTTGTGTTTACTAGAACAAAAATATTCCCCTTCCTCATTGCACCTTGCAGTCCAAACTTTGCCTTGGATTTATAAAGATGCAGATTAAATATTCAAAAGATTCAAAGACTGTATCTTCTACCATTTTAAAAAATGATGAACCTTTACTATGAGCTGGGAGGATTTTAAAAAGTATTTCCTATATGCCATAGGCAACAGAACTGTGGTTATTCTTTTGCCTCACTTCCTTTTATGGGAACAATAACAAGTTTATCTGGAGACAGCTAACAGTATTTTATTTCCATGCTGTAGTGGGATAATGACTAGATAGGTAAATTGCTAAACTGGGGCTTGGGAGAGCCATGGTCTGTTTCTGGCTTTGTTGCAAAGCTGTGGGTTTTACCTTGCACCAGAACTTTTAATATTTGTCTGTGGAGACGACTTAGTTTTATATGAAGCCTACACTAGCAGCCTAAGATGCCCTCAATCTCCTGTGAAGCACTGTGGTGCATGGTAGCACTGAGGCTGGTAGTGCATGACCAGGTGAAGATGGCTGTACACCACAGGTCTGCGTAGGTGAATCGGAGGGCTCATGGTGGGCTCTTCGGTTTCATCTAACTGCTGGTAACTTGCTGCTGGGGTGGGCAAAGTCCTCTGATTCATGACTTGTGTCAGCAAACAAACTGCATGACTGGAGTGCAGCAGGCTCAGAGATCCTCTGAACTGTACTCAGCTGTGAATGGGTATAAACATGCTTGCTTTGAAGTTATCCCTGTTTATACTACAAAGATGAGGATTCTGTTGAAGGACTCAGAAGCGTCACATCAACGACAGCCCAATTGTAAGGAGTTTCAGAGAACATTTTGCCAGCCTTCTGGGCTCATTCCTCTTCAAAGCCCAGTTACTGCAACTTGATGAATACCTATGTACAACTTACTGCAGTCAGACCTGAGAGTGGTCTTCATGCAGTTAAGCTGAGCCATTTTATTTTGTAGGCATTGAGCTGTGTTATGTTTGGATAACTATACTGGAGCACTGCTTCTAATGGATTATGCAGAATAGGCAGTAACTCCAGGTAGGGTCATGTAGGTTAGATAATAGGAAGAAATTCTTCACGACAAGGGTGGTGACGCTGAAACAAGTTGCCAGAGAAGTTGTACATGCCCCCTTCCTGGAAGTGTTGGAGGCCAGGTTGGATGGGACTTTGAGCAACCTGGTGTAGTGGAAGGTGATGCCCCTGACCATGGCAGGCGTTTGGAAGTAGATGACCTTTAAGGTCCCTTCTAACCCAAATCGTTCTGTGATTCTGTGATTCTATGATTTGATATGTCTTTGTGTAAACTCACAAGTAAGATATTATTTTAACATGGCAACTGTAAAGAGTGAAAAACCAGAGGGATCTCAGGAACTCCTGGGCATTTACTACTGTCAGTTCCCAAAAGGAGTTTGTGTTTGCAGAGTCTTAAGCGAAATGTTTCTATAGATGTACCCAGTCTTGAATCTCTCTACAGCATCAAGCTCTGGTCTCCGAACAGCTGTCCTTTAAAACAGCTTGCTTAGAGTCACTGGGGAGCTGATCTAGACGTCACTAATGGTCTGGTGGTGAAAATGCTCAGATCCTAATAGCAACTGTCTGAACTAAATTTTGTCTCATACACAGTACTATCGAAATATCAACACAGGACTTTTATCTCAGTCACACAGATGGGCAGAAATTATTTACCCCTGCAACTGCCTGTTATTTTTTCGGTAATCTAGGTAGAACATAAGCTTTAATTAAGTCAAATTTCAAAATTACTGTGGAAAATAACGGGACATTTTCATATTCTAATCCTTTATTTGGAGCTGGAGAAGCTGAGTTGCTAAGAGACAACATTTTTTTTGAAATGTGACTTTTCATAACTTCCTGATTAATAGTCAATGTCTAGTGTTTATATAATGCTATTCTCAGCAGATCATATATTGCTTCCTCATTGTACAGAGAGGAGGAATGAGGTAGGGGAAAACGAAGCAACCTCTCCAAAGGCGGCAGCAGGTCAGCGGTGGAATGGGGAGTGATGTCCTCTCTAGCCTTTGCTTCCTCCAGCAGCTCAGATCCTGTGCAGGGTGGAGGTGATGCTGCATTGCAGATCTCCTCAAAGCACAAGTGCATGGACAGTAGAAGTAAAGTTTCCAAGCTCTTTGTTTTCCTTCTGAGTTTCTCTGTCCCGCCTTTGAGTATCTTTGTTACTGAGGTTTCCACTGAGAGCCGCCTTTCCATTGACAACAACAGGGCCATTCGGATAGATCTCGCGAGTCACCGTCACCTCTTTCTGAAGGTTCTTACTTATATAAAACAACATACCATGAATACTATTCTTGCCCCAAGTGATCTCATCATTTTTCTCCTGGGTGCCGGTCATTGAATCAAATTAATTGGCCATTATTTTATGCGGCCTTCCAATAGTTCACTTGTCTGCTTGCATAGCTCTCGAAGTGCACCACTCTAGATAGACACAATGCATAAAGACAGGTTTTAGATAAATGTATGGACATCTTTCCATTGCGTGAGCAGTAGTCAGAAGCTTTACGGTCAGACTTCAGAGCACAAACGGTGAAACAGCGATGCTATGAAGGTATGTTGCCACTCTTCTTACGCATTTTTTTGTCCCCTGGAGCCTCTTGACTGCAGCCAAAGAAATATCTTCATTGTACATGAGAAATAATAAAGTACTATTAACACTTATCACTGCAGTAGCTTTGTGAAACCCATTTTAAGCTTGCAGTGTAATGCTGAACAGGACAAACAGGATGAGAGATGCTTTAATTAGTGTATAGGCAGTTAAGCTCAATAAGTCTGGTTTCAATGAAAAGGTTGCTGTAGTGCAGCAAGGCTCATTTCAATTGCTCACATTTTTTAAAAAAATCTCATCTCTAACTTTTGATGTGGCTTGACTTTTAAAATGAACTTGTAAAAAGTGAAATGTTATTTTCTCATGGAGTCAGAGGTAGAATGTAAAACCTCCACGTATTGTACAGGACCATTTATGTTTTAAACTTGATGGAAACAAATGTTATAATCAAGTCTACCCTAAATGGATCACATTAGAGAACCAACATGTCTAATGTTTTGCATATACTTCGGTTCAGTTAAACTTCCACTCTAGAAAACCACTTAAGGACAGGTCTCCTATTAAGCCACTTTGCCTTTAATATAATTATGACTTGCCAGCTTCATTTTATATTTCTGTTATCATCCTTATGGATCACAACATTAAAGAATATTTTGAGTGATACAACCAATTTGATCTTGTCACTTGTGTTAATTTTGTGAATATTGCCTGTATGTGTGTTGGTCTTTTATTTTTAAGGATCTCTGGTAGTAATATCCTCCTTATTTATGTCTCTGACACTTTATTTGTCTTGCACTTATTTCTTTGCTGGTAATGGAAGTGAAGAATGCTGCACAAATACCTCTGCATATGAACATCCACACGCAGCATCACCTTTACTCCATAAAAATGCATACGTTGGTGGGCATTGCAGCTATTTATACATTCATTTTACTTTCATTTTCTCCCCTTTTCCCTGTAAGATTTCCCTGTGAATGCTAATAAGACAGCTTCAGGTATGTTGTGTGGACAGGATGCTCTTCTCAAATTTCTCCTGGGTGAACAACCACTGTTTCTCATCATGACCCCTGCCTGCTGCAATCAAACTCCAGAATCATTTTGTTCTGCACTTTGATTGAATCCTCACATTCGCGGCAGTGCCTGGCCACGAACTCGGCATCGCAATCTGCAGGGTCACTCACTGATGTGCTGAGCCCTTCTGCTAGGACTGCTAAGTGTAATTTATATGTTTCAACACTTTGTCAGCCTGAATGCTGGAAAATAAAGTCTCAGGGAAATCTGGCAACTGGTGCTGTGATTCCCAGTGAGAGATTTGTCCGCCAATTAATCAGCAAAAGTATACTCTGGTGGTATATTCGTGGTGTACGTATATTTAGGCTGTTACGTCATGGAGGGTTTTCCTTTCCTTTTCGTTTATTGCATGTCAGTTCTCATCCTCCTCATTCCTTTATTTCTGAAATACAAGGTATTTAAAACCACACAGTTACCATATAGAATATACACATGTATATTTGCAACCTGTCCAATTTCGAGCTTGAAGAGCAAGAAATGGAGCAATTTAACTGGAGGGATAGATTACAAAGCTCCTGTTGTGCATACTGTCACTGTTTCTTTTTTCTTCCTCTGCCCCAGGAATGAAGTTTTTTAAAATGATCTTGAAGAAGGCAAATCATTTCCTCAAATCAACGTTTGAAACTATCCTGCTTTGAGAAAAATGATATTTTCCTTAGTAGTGTGATCACTGAAATTTGTCTGAAATTATTTAGGGATAGTGTATGGCTTCTGGTAGACCTATAGAAAAAAAAATCCCATGGAAATCTCTTCAAACCTCATAGAAAAGATTCATAAGATGCTTTAGTCCTTTTGTAACCCACGTTATAAGGCAGTATACAAGGACAGTTTTCTTGCTGGTTTCTGCAGCATTTCCTCCCATGCAACAGCTTACCTCAGAAGCTGCAAGTAGTGAGTAAAGAGTTGGGGAGGCTGAAGCAAAATTAGTGTTCTTTCATCGCAATGTTGGTGTTTTCTTCAAGGAAAAGATGTTATCTTGTTCTTCATACTCATGTTGTGAGTTAACCAGTATCCTGAATGTACCTGTTGGTGGCGGAAGGCAGCAACATGATCTTCTGGACTGAATACAGCAGGCATAGGGGTCTGGCAGTGTGGCTGACAAACAGAAAATTAACACATTGCAGGTGGACCCAACCCAGTTTAGCTCTAAACCAATGAATCCTGGGGACTAGTTAGCCAGATCGTATCGTCAAAAGGACAGCATCATCAACAGGAGTGACGATATAACTGCACGGACTTTAGCCTGTGACACCAGTCCTTGGTAAATCTGTACAGAGGACCACTATGAGTTTGTAGTGCTAAGAGTTTGTAGTGCTAAGAACCTATGTAGATGCCAACTATGTAGGTCTGCAACTTGCAGTGCTAGCTACAAGTGTACTATAAACATAGAGGAAAATGTGGATATAACATTTGTAATCCACAAAGATTTTTACTGATGTTTTGTTTTCTGGTGTCTAATATTACAGTTATGCATTGAATTAGTTTGTTGGTAATATCAACAGCTCTTCTGAATTTTATATCTGGACACAATAAAAAAGTCTCCAGCACAGGTTACAAAAATTCATACAGATTTTTTAAAATCCATTTTGTAAAAAATATCCTGCAAAACACACTTCTCTTATGGGATAAAGTATTTGCAAGGATAACCACAAACACATTTAGCTTAACTCAGAAATAAAAGCAGTCCTCATGACTCACTTCTGCTATTATATTTTAAAATAGAATACTTTAACTCATGAATTGCTTTTGTTCTTTTAAAATTATTTTCTTTATTCTTTTTTCACTTGGTGTTGTTCTTGCTGAAACATTATTTTTCTAGTGATGCTTCACAGAAGATATTGCCAACTCATGTAATGTAATGAAGTCTGAAAAGATGGAAGTCCTTGCTCATGAAGTCATAAAACAGTAAATACAGAAACATTGCAAATTTCCCAGCTCACCTGACCCTCGATTTTTAAATCAAGAATAGTAATGAGGCTGATTTCTAGAGTAGGTAATTCTTGCTATGAAGACAGCATCATAAGTCTCAGATTGATTGGCCCTGAATGTTCCATCACCAGATATGATATAATACTGCATATCTGAGCCTTTGTTTAGTCACAGCATTTAAATCCAGGATACAACCATCCTAACAGCTAAGAATATTTAGATATCTTTTCCAATGTTATCTATGCTTGTATTACCTGGCTGGGGATATAAGAGGTTTAACCACAGAGAAGTGTAATGTGCCACAAGCTGCTTTAGGTTCAGCTTTGAAAGAAAGGGGTTGCGTGATTGGAGGTAGGAGAAATAAGAAAGGAAGGTTGTTTTATGAAGATGTTATTGTCGTACGAATGCTTGGTAGAGGGCTGAATAAAGTGCGAGGTCAGGACGGCCACGTATTGCAGTTTCCAATCTGGGATTTGTGTTATATGAAGTTATTCTAAAAATAAAGTTGTCCTGATGGGTTTTGTACCTATTGTTAAGGATTCCACAGATTTTAAGTTAATTCTTAGGTTCAGGGGTTTGTCACTGCAAGCTCTCAATGCTGAAACATTTTTTTTCCACTGATGCATCACCCTGGTCATAAATTCAAGGATATTAATGACTCTTTTCTTCTCCTGTTCACACGAGTTAATAAGCCATATACTTGAGCAGGATATTTTCGTAAAACAAAACAAAAAGCCTGCACCATCCTTTGTCAGATGTAGTCTGACAATACAATGACGGGTAATTATTTTGGTATTGATTCTGAAAGATTCATATGTGTACATTTCAAAGGGTTAAACACTTTCTGTCTGTGCAACAGTTAGAGCTGTGAGGTGTTGGAGTTGCTATAGAAACAGTGCATATTTGATTCAAATGAAAAAGCGTAAACAACTTCTTTTTATATCTCAAAGCTAAATGATATGTGGTCCTCAACTTTATGAGAAGTCGTTATAAATAATTTCGAATAACTCCAGAAAGATTTTTTTTTTGTAAACTAAAGAAAACAATTTAACAAAAAAAAAAAGAAAAGAAAGAAACAGGGAGAAAAGCCTACTACTCCACTGAAGACCTCACAGGGCATGGAGGGTCATGGTGGCTTCGGAAGAGGATCCAACACCTGGATGGGCCACACTGCACAGCCAGGGCTCCTGCAACTTGGGGCAATGCTGTTCCGCAGGCACTGGTACTGATCTTCTGCCCATTGCCATCTGGTAGAGAAGGTCAATGAGGTGCTAGCACAGCAAGTTTTGACCTCCTGAGCTCATTAAAAAGCTTGCGATCTGCTATGCTGTTTCACTTGCTGTCCAAAGACATCTGAGGCTCTTTCATCAGGGTTCAGTTTACGTGTACACACAATGAAAGCAAACTGATGAGGGAGAGACAATACAATAATTACTGTTAGCAATTTTTCCCTTCTAATAAGTGAAGAGGGAAGAGACCACCTTTCAAATTCCCATCCTTCTCCTTTTGCAGTCATGTCACAGCACCTATATGATAGGCAGAGACCTTTAAAGGCTGGCAAGAAATTTAAGGTCAAACCAGTTGTTTTTTCTTAGAGGGAAACAAGGTTTTTAATTAACAGGTATATCCTATGGGAACAATCTCTTTCCTGCAGGAAATGTTGACTTTTGTTAAGAAATCACTTCTCCTTTTCATGTTAAAAAGTTAAGAATTTTGGGAGTAAAAGGGAAAATATTTTCTAAGTAGCTTTCCTAGACAGGAACGCTGATTACACCAGAGATCCTGCCTAATGGTCAGCTACATACTGCTGCTACCGACATCATGCTGGATAAATCTCTGCTGGATGCATTAGTCCTCCCAAACCACCTGTGCCAGCCCTATACTGCTCTTTATAACTTTTTTTTTCCTTCGCATTCATACGCCTGCAGCTTTCTGCCCAGTCAACAGCTGCTACAGGTGTTTTGCTTGAACTTTTCTCAAAGGATATTCCTCTTCATTCTGTAATTTCTGGATGAGACCTTACATTGACTGTGGGGCTAGTTAACGACTCTCAGCTTCTTTGGGGACTGAACTTGGCATGTCTGTCGTAAACCTTATAGTGTTGTACCTGGTGAAGCTACATAATTGTGTAATCTATTTCATATGTATTGACAAAAAGGATAATGCTGCTGGGTTTATTCTCACAGGCTGTCACAAGATAAAAAATGGTGGGAATAAAATGTTTTGTTCAGCCCAAACCAGACTGTGATTGAGATTTATTGCAGCCTTTCCATAGAGTAGAAAGGATCAATCATCCATTTTGGATCAATACAGAATCATTAACTTCTCCATGTTGATTTATATAGGAAATCAAAATATAAATATTTTGCACAGTACTAATGGGTTAAAACAATCCTCTGTGTGGATAAGTAATTTTTTTCTGTGTTTGATTAGTAATTAAGCCACACACAATGTTTTTTTCCCTGGCAAAAAACATACTAGTAGGAAGCGCTGGATGTCAGTGGTTTTGCTTTCATATTTCCTACAGCCTCGTTTATAAAGAGAGTACTAAAAAATTGCACAGTACGAATCAGTGTGCAGAAGCCACCCATGACCTGAAGCAGCAGAAGAGCACTGTATGGATGGCAGCAATGACACATAAACCTGCAGCCAAGCAATGAATCATACGTCCACATTTCTAGCACCGTCCTTTTTTCAATTATATTCCACGCAGTAAGTCACACTTACGGGGCTGAAGTTAGAACAATTTTTTTCTTTCCTTTTTTCTCCCCTGACACCTTTCACATCTTCTGCAGAGGAAAAGGAGGTGTCAAACACACATGAAATGAGGTAACTTTGAAGGGATTGGGAAATAAATTGCCTGAGAAGCAAGCGGTTCTCTCGTTCAAATTTCTGCCCTTGTTCTGAGTTTGGTGGTTTTTGCCCTGATACGAGCTCCTCAAAAAGTTCCTGTTGTCCGTCAGTGCGGCTCAGATCAGTGCCATTCAACACATGGTAGAGCTCAAGAAGGGGGAAGAGGAGCAACTGGGCAAAAAAAATATTGACCTGTCTGGCTTGTTACCTCTGTGCTATTGTGAGTGTGAGGGTTTCTGATGCTTTACCTCCTGCAATCCCAACACAGAAACTTTGCCTGCTGTGAGTGCTGCTGGTAGATATTTGGAAAGGGCTACCATACACCTGTTTTCACAGACTTTCATCCATGCAGGCTTTTAAAAATGCAGACAGCAACTCTTTTTCAGCCTTCAAGATACACCCAAAGCTTTTAAGAAGAGATCCAGGCAGTAGACGCGGTGCAGGTCTGGTCTCTGCAGCGGCCAGAGGTGACAGGAGCGGGTGGCCAGCAGCAGCACTGGGGCCATTATGGAGCAGTAGCTGATTTGGGACAGTTGGGATTGCAGCAAGCAAAGGAGAGATTTAAGGGAAAAGTGGACCAGGATGGGAAGAACAATACTGAAAGAACAAACGAAGTGTTGAAAGGATGAGAGAGAAGGAAGAAATGCAGCTCCTGAAAAGCAGCTCCAAGGTGGAAAGATTAGGGAAGAACATTGGACCTGATGGAGTTTTGGGGTAGTAAATAGGAATTCAGGACTGGGAAGCCCTGAATCTTTGGCTGTGCTGTGAGACCAGTGGTAGGAGGAGGGAAGGGTGTTAAAAGACACCTTGCCACCTGGGCAGCTGCAACTGGGATTTATTTTTAGTGAGGGATTGTCCCCACTTGTCATCATTTTTCCTGTTGAAAAGATGGTAGTCAGAGACTGGTCCAGATTCATTTTGCAACGTCAGCATGTTCGTGTGACACAGGGATCATTAACACCTACAATGCCTTTAAAATCTCAGCAGGCATTGAAAGCAAACCCTCTGGATTTGTTTGAGATCAGTAGATGAAAGCTACCCAGGAGAGATTTTCCTTTCAGCTAGAATCTATTTTCAAGCTGCCTTTTCACAGCAATCTCACTACTCCTTCCAAGCCACTTTTATTTTTGCTTGAAAAGCTTTTAGGTGATGATAGCCCTGGTTGGGGAGGAGATAACAGGCTCTGCAATGGCTTCAGTGATGTTCACTTTCCTTTATCCTCAGCACAAGGAGCCCTCGACCATATCCTTTAATGAGAAGACCTTGTTAAAAGGCCCAAGGTAAGGAAATACAGAGGTCTCACTCATGCCACTGCTTTAGAAGCTTTATCTTTCATATATCTATATGTATATTGCATTTGCAATGCAAAGTTTGTCAGTATAAGGCTATTTGTCAAAAGCTAGCATTGGATCCCAGACGTATTTTGCTATGATTGCAGGCAAGAATCCACAGCCACGGGGAGGTTTTCTCACTCCTCAGGGAAGCGGCAGCTCTTACCGTGCACATGGTTATTGTGGGTGCTAGATTGCAAAATAAACGGCTCTGGAAAGCACACCTTAGTCATGCAGCACTGTGCACTGAGCCAGAGGTAAAGTCAGCACGAAACACTTGAATAAACACATAGTCCTATATGTCATTTAAAACCAGAACAGTATATTTTCGTCATCATTATTCTTTGCAGAAGGAACATCTCCATTAATTGCATTACAAAATGTTGAAGATTGCCAGTAACTCTCTGTTTGCTGCTCTGCTCAGCGGCCATTTCCGGAGGAGAGGAGGAGCGAGTGAAAGAGGCAATTACCTGTCAGAGAAGGGATTTGGAGTGAATGACTCAGGTTGTTAACATGACAGAGTAGGGCTGTTCCTGCCTGCCAACCGCATTTGGCTTCTGGGTGTCACGCTTACTTTTATGGATTTTTAGCTTTGGTTTATTTGCACTGAATTTACTCTTATGGATTTTTACTTTAACTCTCATAGGCTGCTGGAAACAAGATGGTAGATTATAGTGGAGAGGGAATAGTATTGCCATTTGTATTTGTTTAACTGCTTAGAGAGTAGATTTGTTTAACTTAGTATAGAGGAAAATAAGCAGCACCAGCAGCAATTGCAAGAGTTAGTTTTACAGAGAGTAATAACCCCACAAGCAGGTCTGTGATGACTTTCCAAGAAGGGTATGTGCTAAGCTGATTTTCCCAGTATTTAACAGCTTTGGGAGCAATATGAGAAGATATCCATCTCTTTTCCCCTTAAGCTACGTGGCGACAGCTTATTGGATGGGGCAGCCTTTTTCAGCCTGAACTTTGGGCTCTGAAGTCCATAAAGGATTTAGATACTGAAAAGTCAGGCATGGCAGGAGCTGATTTTAAGGTTCTGATTCCTAAGGCTGAGCTTTCTACACAATTCACAGTGAAAGTCTGAAGCAGCCTCACAGCAGACACCAGTATGTTGCTAAGAAACACCTGAAGCCGCCATGAGATGTAGGCTCCATGCATGTTTTTCCCTCTGATAACTTACTGAGGCTCTTTCTTCTATCTTAAAATATACAGTCAGAGAGGAGGCAGTAACACTACCTGTTCTTATTGCGGAGCTGACGCTTTTGTCTAATTTTGCACTTGGTAGACTGTAGGTTTCATCTCACATCTATACATTGCCATGTCTGTGCTCCAATTTTAAATGAGCTAAGAAAAAAACAGGCTAGCATCCTTTTTTTTTTTTTTTCTGTTATGGTGGGTGTGTTTCTTGGTTTTGTAGCTTTGGTTGCCCTGAAGAAAAAGTTGATGGGAGACTGTTCTGTGTGTCTGCCAGACCTTCTGTTTCACCTTCTCCTATTCCTATGTCTTTTGAATCTCAGTCACAATAAACCATGGATAAGAGATCACTAAAACAGTAACCTTCCTACAGGTCTCATTGAAATACATGGCTAAATAAAGCCGTGACATGCCATTAGTCACTCTGCTAAGCAGAAGATGCAGCATAAGATCAGTCTTTTTCTGATAATGGAGCAAAAACTTGAGGCAACAACTTTAGGAATGGTCTGGCTGTCAGGTGTCATTTATAGCTTCTAACCGACTTCAGGCAAGAGCAGTTTATTTCAAGATTACAGATAATGAACAGCATAAACTTTCTTATTTCAAGGAAAACTCACCACCATAATCTTTCTGACTTCATGGGAAACAAGCTTCTGATTACAAGGAAGAGAAGAGAAAACAAAAGAGCTTTTCCTCATTGTTTTATGCTATCAAGTGGCAGAAAATTGCAAACAACTAGAAAAATAACCTGTATCCTATGCATGCACATACGTCCTCCATCCTTTTTACCCAGGCTTGAGACTCTCCCCCAGCACCTCTCCCTGCCCCAGGAGGACGCAGGCGGGCAGCTAATGCCACACCGCTCCTGAGATGGTTTGCTCTGCTTGCAGCTTTAGCAGGAGCTCATTTGAACGTCACTGACTTTCCAAGTGTGTGTTTTCAACTGTGGTTACGTCTGCTGTCCTGCCAAAACCAGGAACTTCCAAATGAGCAGTCACAGAAAAACAACTTATAATATCAGCTGCTGCAGGAGGTTCCAGTGATTTGGAACTCTATTTATTATATGCTTGAGAGACTCACGAAACGGCACAAAGCTGTGCGTTAATACATGGGCAGGCAGAAGACAGACAAGGCAGATGCTGCATTAACCACAGCTCATTGGAATTGGAGAACAGTTAGTCCCTCGTCTTGCCTGTCTGAGATGGTCAGCTTGATAGCCTCTTTATATAATCCCCAAGAAGCCTGCTAACATGCAGGCATGACTGAAATCCTTTTTGAAATAGCTGGCGAGTAGAGGAGGGTCAGGTTTCTCCCGTTAAGTTTCTCTAACTAACCTGCTCTGTCTCTGAGGCAGTTGTGGGTTCAGCGTCTGATACCAAGTGACTGCCATAGGGGAAATCTGTTCACTAGCAAGTGGCTGTGATGTCTAATCACTGTTGCTCCTCTGCTGGCCCAGAGCAGGAAGATGTGAGCCTGTGAATAAGCCTCAGTGCAAAGCAGAGTTCTTCTACCTTAAACTGGCAATTATGGTGG
Source organism: Steatornis caripensis (assembly GCA_013398225.1). NCBI lineage: Eukaryota > Metazoa > Chordata > Aves > Caprimulgiformes > Steatornithidae > Steatornis > Steatornis caripensis. The sequence goes on along the minus strand of VZSC01001631.1, from coordinate 51,008 downwards.
TGCTCAGGTGAGCTCAGCTCAGCTGTGGCAAGGTGACACACACAGAGGGATGGCAGGCAGACAAGGGACGGTCAGAGAAAATGTTTATGCTGAAGATGAGTGTGGTTCACTCCTGTACTCTAAAATAACAGTCTTCAGAAATCTAATTCTTCCTGTTGCTCTAATTTTCACTCTCACTGTATTCATGGCCAGTTCCATATTAGTTGCTTTCACCCCAGTATCTATACCTTTGCAAGCCATAATTTCACTGCAGGATTAAGCACCTGTCAGATCTCCAGAATATTTGTATTTGTCCCCAAACTCCATTTCAAATAGGTTGCAAATGGCAGAAGCAAGGACTTACAATACCCGGTTCCTTGTTCTAACTGAAATATTTCCCTATGAATAATACTTAATGCTATGCTCGTTACGTTTTTTTGTAAATTATCATCTTTGTTTCTATGAAAACGTGTATAATCATAAATCTTTGTAAGTATATAACAATGATTAAGATTAGCAGTTTGAGTTTCACCTTCAGTACCTGCAAATTAAAGCTCAGAAGATGAGACCAGTTAAATGAGAATGAAGTGAATTAGCTGCATTTTATTTTGGTTAATTTTTGAAGCACATATGGTACGTTATCTTTTCATATTATAGACACACCATTTCTGGGTTTGCACATGATGATGAATATTGGTTGGTTTTCCCATCTGGTACCTTATTCTGATCAAAAAAAGAAACCAAACTTGTTATTAGTCAGTAAGGTCAATTTGCTGCTGGACCAACCTTCTAATAGGATAACAGCTTGTATTTTTAATTTATCTTAGAATATTAATTGAGCCCCTCATGTTTTCTCCCACTAGAATCACTTGAGGCTTGCAGATGTCTGTGAAAATGAGTGACTTAATGACATCTAAAAAGGTAGGGGTTTGGGTTTTTTTTTTAGTTTAATTGATGTATCATTGCTAGCAATGGAAACTTTCACATATTATGTCCCTTAACCAGCACTGTAGAGAGGAGAGCAAGGAAAGCCAAGATACCTCTGATCGCTTTGTTTGAAAGTAATCCACATACAACTGACACATACTATAAATTTCTCTACTACAAATCAGATGTGACACCTACAACCCATCTGAAGAAGTAATTTCTTGCAATTGCTTTTTTGACTTATGTGATTTAAAGCAATTCATTAGTGGGGTGTTTGAAAAGTCTAATAAGCCTAAATATTGAAAATTTAAAATTCTTTTTCCTTGTTCCTTCCCTACTCCCACCATAGAAGTAAAGCAAAATTGCATTTGTCTATTCAGAAAGAAGATGAGACAAGGTTCAGTGAAAAATAAATGGCAGGAGGAAAATACGAAANATTTCTCTACTACATATCAGATGTGACACCTACAACCCATCTGAAGAAGTAATTTCTTGCAATTGCTTTTTTGACTTATGTGATTTAAAGCAATTCATTAGTGGGGTGTTTGAAAAGTCTCTCTAATAAGCCTAAATATTGAAAATTTTAAATTCTTTTTCCTTGTTCCTTCCCTACTCCCACCATAGAAGTAAAGCAAAATTGCATTTGTCTATTCAGAAAGAAGATGAGACAAGGTTCAGTGAAAAATAAATGGCAGGAGGAAAATACGAAAGTCTAGCTGAAACAAAACTGTCCAGTTAATCATTTCCCCATCAAGGATAAGCAAGACACTAGCATAGGCAGAACAGGAGCAGGCCATGAATTAAAACATTTCTATGGAGAATCTCTGTTTGTGAAAATGGAGAAAAAGGAAAACACTGGACGGGATGGGGAAAATGCCAAGCTGTTTTTTAAAATACCTTCTACTGAATAGCCTTCCAAATTTACCATAAGTCAGGCAATTGGTCTGGGGCATGTTTTGCAGATGGATCAACAGCAGCCTGTCTTCAGCTGGGTATCTCTGAATCTGCGTGACAGATGGTGCAAACACACTGGCATGTATTTTCTGGATCAGAAGTTGGGTTGTTTTTTTTTTAATCTTCCATCAGTCTTTTGGCAATGTAGCTCTTGGCAGCTATAAGATGGATAAGGAGTGATAGATTATCTGGAATAAGTTATATTCCTTTGTTGGATTTTTTATCAGAGTATCTTTGAACTGAATTATATCTAATCCTCTTTCTATTTCTTTGGCAACATCTTGCAATGCTAGGAGATCATGGAGAGAGAGATATAACCAGAAAAACAGGAATATTTTCTCCTTGATGTCTCAGTTAATCCAATATAACACTGTTTTGGGTTTCCTATTCTGTGGAATAAGGAGAAACAAGGAAAAACCATTAAAGAAATAAACTAATGAGGTCATCTAAGGACAAGTGTTTTTTCCATTGGACAGTGAATTGTAGGATCTGTCTGTCTTCTAAAATCGTAAGGTATTTTCTTGAAATCAGATTGAGAAAACAGTATGGATTAAGAGACATCAGTGAATAATACATTGCACTCACACAAAGGACAAATTTTGTCATTTGTATAGACAGAACATTCACTTCTAACCTGCCTCAGTGGTAGCTGGGTCTGCTCTGTCTGGGGACAGGAGCATCAGTAAGCATTTGTTTGTCCTCTCTCCAAATGCTTGGCATATACCCTGTACTGCCTGCGAGTGTCTTGCCTGGGGAGACGGAGAGGCATGTTGGCACTGCAGACCTGTTCAGTCCCACATGTCCTGCGTGCCCTGCAGAGTACGTACGTCTCAGGTATGTTCAAGGCTTTCTTGAAGGCTTGTCACCTGCAATGGACACGCTCCTCAGTTGAAGAAATGGCAACAGTGTGGGCCACAATACTTAAAATTGGCAGTGAATTATACCAAGGAGGGATGTTAAAAATACACAATAAAAACTGTTTGTTCTTTGGCTTTAGTCCTGACTTCCCTCAACACATTCCTCCCACTTCAGGGATTTGTGTGCTTTAGGAACATGGCATTAAACACACATTGTAAATTATTCCTCTTCAATTTCCATGTGACTGAATGCAAGAAAGGAGAAAAACTATCCCAAAGGAAACATTTGGCTTGTTGTTTTCGTGATGTTAAAGATAGATGTGGCACCTTGTGCCAGTGCCACAGCCCTTCAGAGGGCCTGAGTGCTTTCTGTTCCTAAACAGATTTATCTGTTAAGGTTTACCATATATTGGGTTTTAAGTGCTTTGGAATTTTTATTCATTTTATTTTTATAGTTGATCTTGGTTTACAACATGGCTCCAAAAGATCTCGTGATAAGGAGAGGATCAAAACTGGTAACTGAACATAAACCAACCCCATCACACAGAGTGCAACCTGCCATCGGAGGACATGGAACAGTAATGTCTGATTTTAAGATCCCACTGACATCTTTTCCAGTTGAAGGAAAGAGCCTCTTACATGAGATCAGTGGCAAACCCTGCTCTCACCACTTTGTGGTTATCTGAGAAAGGAGTAGAGGAGTGTGAATCTCAGAGTTTAGTTTTATCTCAAGACTAACACTTCATTTGCCCCCATCAGTTGGCTGCTACTTGGACAAATGAATAGCTAAAGCTCACACCTGCCTAAAAATGTACTGATATTTTGAATAAATCTAGAAGTTTAAATAGCAAAAAAATTTGTCCGCTTTTCATCCTCGCATCCCTCTTTTTTTGGCAGGGGCGAAAAGAAAAGACTTATGCCTTACATGAGAATGAGTTGGGCATAGTAAAGTCCTGATCAGAACCATTGTATCAAACTAACTGTGGCCTTTCCTTCCCCACCACCATCTGCAGTGTAGGGACACAGAGATGTACAGAAGTGAAGATTTTCCATGCTTGAATACAGCATGCTTCCATGCTGGCAGAAGGTGACAAGTTTCTAGAGTTTTTGTACTTGGTAGACAACAGAGAAAAATATATCGCAAGAGAGGAACCAACTAAATATGCTTCTTCTGACAAAAAAAAAAAAAAAAGAAAGACTTGATTTCTTATAAATGCTTCTCATGGACCCTGAGCACAACCCAAACAGAATATAAATTGAAGAAGGCAATGAATTGATGAAGAAAATTAACATCACTTTTACCTCTGGTTTGTTACTGCCAACATTCATCAGATCAAAATTTCTCTGCATACCCACACAATTGAACGTGCTGTGTCTGCTTTTAAAAAGATACCATTATATGAGTTAAATGTCTGCAATTATTTTTTATTTTGGGACTTTCCTTGTAACCGACAATGATGCAAGTAATCCTTTTATTTTCTAGTTCGATATTAGAGTACCTTTTTTTCAAAAATATCTCAGAAAATGGCAATGAACACAGCTACCTGTTGTTAGGACCTTTTGTTTGTTGGTTTTAGTCTTTGGATTAATGCTTTTGGAACTTGCTAAGGATAGGAGAAATCTGGCTGCACATATACGTTTTTGAGGGCAGATGGCAGCAGAGGAATGGCAAACATTTTTCCACTTATCTAATGAAGAAAATACCTTCATCTGCCAAAGGCTGGCTATTTCAATGGAAAAGTACAAAGATCTAAACTTTGAAAAGTACTGGAATTTTATTGTTCAGAAATATTAGAAGGCTGTGGGTTAATATCTCTGTATGTATTATATATTTTGCTACTATCTACCAATCTTGGCTTTGGTAACTTAGTTTAAAGTAATTGGTGCAATGTATTTTATTTAACAAAGCGTAGCATCAATTCAGTGGTAAACACGACTGTGATAATTTCTGTGCTCCCCCTAACACAGCCATCGATTATGTGCTGCTATGAGCTCAGACTACACTCTTGAACGATCTGTGCAGATAAATTACTGACCTCTCGCTGCAGAAAAGACACTTTTTTGTATTGCTGTTTCACTAACCTTGAGAGGATAGAATTAGTAACAAAGCCATCCCTGAGACAGATGCAAGGATATTGACGATATGGCAAATTATTCATTAAGAGTCTTCAGTGGAAAGGTTATCATGATATATTTAAAGGCAGGCAATAGCTGCAATTATGTTTTAAAATATTGACCAACAATGTATAGTGTGTAGCATGACACCTCATTTAAACAGACAAGCAAGCAAGCTGAACAAAAGATACCTGGATAACCCACTCAAAGCAGCTTTCAATCGCAGTGAAAAACACAGTGTTATGTCCTCCCTGAGGAAATTCAGATGTAACCACCCCTGGCAAGACAAAAAGATGCTTTTGAATACCAAGAGAAAGGATGGCTCAGTGCTGAAAATTGGTCATGCCCGTCACCTAGATCCAGACCTGAATTTTGCATATGGACTTTCCTTTTGTAAGAATTCTGACCAGTACACTTTATTCATAGATATTTTGAAAGCAAAAATCTGAGATGCAGTTAGGTTTATGAGACAGCTCGGTTTAGGTGATAATCCTAAATCAGTTATGATTTTTTTTCTGTGGATTTTTCTTTTTTGTCTCAATATTCAGATTTAAGAAGAAAAAAAATATTACGCTAACCTTCCTTTGCCCAAACCATGGTTCTTTTCATGTGGTGTTTACAGAATAGGCTCAGGAATGTGTCTGAATAGCTCAAACTCTTTATTCCAATATCAGTACCCGCCTATGAGGCAGTATCCCTCCCGATCACCTGGCATTGCTGGATTGCTTTGAATTGCTTTAATGTGTCTCCTTTCATCTAAACTTATCCACACAATTGGCAAACTTTGCTACATTACTGCTCCTCCTCTAGTACAAAAAATTAAGTCTATACATTTCTGTCTGGGTATGGAAATCCTACTGTTCCCAAGTGTTACGGTTTTTTCAGTGATTAAAGTAAATAACATGTGTCTGCTATTTTACCTCTTCTTGAAAGACTGCTGAGTTTAATGTTCTCTAGAGAACTTGACAAAGGGCTTTTGAAATTCCAAATAAATTACTTTGACTAATTTTATCCATTATTTGTTGCTATTCTCAAAGGATCCTAAGAGAATAGAGGACTCCGATTCTTCCACATGAGTTTGCCCCCATGGTAACCTATGCTTTTGCTGAGACTGTTAGCTTTTGGGCACAGGGACTGCCTTCTGTGCTATTTTTTGAAAAGTACATCACTTAGCCAAACAAGGTCCTGATTGAAGTACTGAGGCATTATTAGTACATTGAAAGCATTATGTTTAGTTCTGTTAATTCTGCTCATTCTGGTTATTCTGCTAGTTCCCAGATATCAAAATAAGGCTTTGCATATTGTTCTCAGATACCCTCATAGGCTTCTCTTAAAGGAAAGTATAGCACCAAAGTAGTTCCTTGTTATCTGAAGATAGGTGGCCATAACCTGTACGTACACCAACAGAAAGAATACTACTAACATTTTTTTAGACTTTTTGCAGTCTTGAGACTTTCAGTACTCCTAGGAATCTGACAAAACAAGCAGGAGTAATTAGAAAATTATTCTACCCCAGAGTGATTTCCTTATTATTGCTGTTTCATCTTATTTCTGTGATTAGTGCATTTTTCTGTTTGACTGGCTTTGCTTTCCAGGTCCTGCAAGTTTCATCACTGGTCCCTTCCAACCTAAGCGATTCTGCAGTTCTGTGATAATAGCTTAACAATAGGTATGTCTTCAGACACTTCTCTCTGTGGTGTTTATTGTTTTAGCAAGGCACACTAGGAGCGTGTAAGAATCTTTAGATGAGAGGAACCTCTGACTTGAGGGTAATCTTTCTTATTTCCCTTAGAACTCAAGAAACAATTGTCTAAGCACTTCATATATACTTACATCCTATTTAAAGCAATGAAAAAAACTTAAAATCTTTCTCTGTTAGCTTTGCAGACAGTTCACTGTGCAAGTAACACTAAAAATCCTCATTGCAACTTCCGACACAAAGCCACTTTTGTTTTGTGCTATGAGATTCTTCAGTAAAGAAAACCTATTAAGCCCTGATTGCTCCTGAACAAACATACTGAATGAGCCATCCTTCCATGAAGGAAAGATTTTTAAATTTTGTTTCTTAAAGGAGTGACTGCCTTGAGCAAAGATGGGAGCTGTGCCATTCTATCCTTGTGGACTCTACTAATCCAGCTACACAAGGAGGAAAACAGTAATTGCCCTTTGTAGGGCCCCATAGTGTTGGGAATTTGTGACTACAGTGTATTCCATGTATTGAAGAACTTCAATACTAGAACTTTTGTTGGCTTGACATGGTCACATTAGCCCGGGACACTTTCACCATTGCTCCCTGTCTGAAGCAAGTTCCGAGTCCCTTTTTTGATCTGGATTCTGATTTTCAAGGTCCTGTTTGCAGCAGTTCTTCCCCTGAGGCAGTAGGCATTGCCAGAAAGTGTATGGCCATGCCAGTAAAAACTCTTATCCTCTTTCAGGCTGTTGTTTTTAGTACCTCTCTTCTAAACATAAAACTGGAGTGATTTGTTTTGAAAATTGCCCCTCACGATGGACAGTGAATGCTTTTAGTCTCTCTGCTCATCAGAGGGGATTGGGTTGGGTTGAATTTATCTTTCATGGAAGATCTCTCTCCTTTTGACTTCTGCTCTTTCCTAAGGATGGCAGTGCTGAAGACACTAGGCTCTTCCTTCTCAGCGTATCTGCAGCTATCCTTATTTAGCAACAGTTTGCAGATTCACCAATGTATGTGATCTGGTCATTAGAGAAGATGAAAACCAATGTTCCTTGCAAGCCAACTTTGCAAGCGCTGGTCGTTAGCTGAGCTACATTTCACGGTCCTGATAGACAACAGATTTTTCTTATAATAAACAGGCAATATCCTCATACATGACTTTGTTTTGCTGAGTTAGGAAAGTTGGTACCAATTTCTGATCTCATTTGTAAGTATCGGAGTTCTAGGCTACTTTTGTTGTCTAATTAATATACTGCTGAGAAATTAATTAAATTTTAAAGAGTACCAATGAGGGGTAACATTCATCTTTCATATAGCAGTTGTGATACAGGTCATTGACAGAAAAATACCCTAGCCAATAGAAATTATTATATCTGTTGTGCTGGTGGCTAATGGAAAATTGAAGCTAAGCCTTGCAAGGCAATAAATGAGCCAATACATGTACATAAAGATGCACCAGTCTTCAGAGTTTCAGTTTCTCATATCATTAAACAAATAAATGATTGTTCCCTTTTGGGGATTTGTATTGGAATATCCTCAGACAATATGTTGGATTATTTCAAAAGACAATACCTCTGTTTTTTCTCCAAATTAAATAAACAATATCTTTGTTTGGTTAGAAGTGTTGATATTTTAAAATGTAAATATAAACAGCTTTACACTATCAAATTTCCACAACACAAGTCAAATGGCTATGGAAATTTTGAACGAGGTATCTCTTTGTAGCACTGTATTTAATGTGATACACTTGATTTGAAGATTAATTAAAAAAATTCTTTCTTTTTCCTCAGTAACCTATATCTTATGGGGAAGGCTCTATAATGTCATCTTAAATTACAATTGCAGCTCTCTTATCCCCACTTGTGAATTTCTCACTGCTGGAGTTTGGTCGTAGAATTATGAAAATATTTCATAGATAAAAACCCCCAAACATATCTTACACTCATATAAAATACTTAAAACAAGCAGTTGTTAGTTTTCATCCATAGGACTCATAATACGTACATAATATATGCTCATAATACATACTCAAAGACATGCTTCAGAACAGTGAAAACACTGTTCCCCTGCAGAGGATAGTACTTGCACTTCAAAGTGTAAAAACATTGACAGGGAGATTTGGAGAATATGGTACATACAGCCCTCTCTCTCCTTTTTGAAGTTATACTAGTTTACCCTCTTCATGGTCAAGTAAAATACTCATAATTTACTTTTTCTATGATTTTCTGATTCTAATATTTTGTGTATTTTTGCCCTTTTTTGTATGTGATGCTGCACAACTTTGTGGACAGGCTGAGAGTGAAGGTAATGTTAAAATTCCATATTATGTGCTTGTGTTTTGAAGAGGTTGGAAGATGTATTTCGGTGGTGTTTTTTGTTTTAGTAAGATGTATTTCAGTGACATTTTCTTCAGTAAAGATCGGTAATTAAAGAAAATAATTTAAAAATGCACAGGCTCATACCAGTTCAGAGCAATTAGGCTGGGTAATTAGAAGCATGATAAAAGGACTGCATGGGGAAAGGATTTTAAACCCTCATTGAACTGTTACATCAAAAGTGAATAAGAAAAAGAGTAAATTAAAAGTAGGGCTTATAGCTGGTAGGCAAAAGATAAAGACAAATTATTCTGGAAAAAGAAATGCATACTTATTTATCTAGAGCTCTTATTCACCACATGTAATAAGGTTCCTGAATGTGGAGGCAGTAAATTGCTGCTGATTTCTCTTCTTGGTAGCAATGTACTGGTCTTATTCTGTTAGAAGGTGAAGGCTATCAGCCTTTCCCAGGATCCTTTCCCAGATGAGTACGGTAAAGAGCATGGTTTCCCAAAGCAAGTATATAAAGAAAACCTGAACAACATAAAGGCTAGTTGACGTGATTAAAGACTGCATCACCAAGTGTTTATTTTTAAATGGATGGGAAGAGGAATTAGGAAATGAACTTGATGTTTGTCTTTTTCATGAGAAATGATTTCTTTCAGTGGCTCCTAAACTCACATTAAATCCCAGCCGCACTTCAAAAAAGTAAGTAATCATGCAGCCGGGTGAGTTTGCTAGCATTTGATGAGGTTTGAATTTACACTGACATTTAGTAACAGGAGTACTGGGAAAAGAGACTAAGGGGATCCTTCACACTATTCGAGCTCAGTGACAGTATTTCTGTGAGCACGTGCTATGCATTAAAGACCAAAAGATTAGCCCTTCATGATGCAGAGGACCTATACACTAAAAATTTCCCTCCTTGGGAGAAGTATGGACAACACCACTGTGTGATTCATGCCGAGTTCCTAGAAGTAGACCAATAAATTGTCATGGCCAGGATAAAGGGTTGCTATGTCCACACTTAACCTTACTGCTGTGGAGGCATTTGCATGTCACTGATGCCATGGGACTACTTATGATGGTGATGAAATTACTTAATTGATTCATAACTTGTGTTTTTGATTACCACTGCCCTCTAAAGCAGCCACTAGAAGTGAGCTCCAGGTCTTCCTGGGTTCATCTGTGGTTAATTAATAATCAGATACATTCTTATCAGTACACCGTAAGAGTTTGACAACAGAAGACATTTAAAACTATTGATGTAATGAGGGGACATACTTTTTCTTTAATGACTGTAAATGGTCAGATTATTTAAATCAAAAGCTATAATAAAAATCTCCTCTTCGTAACACTACCACCAACAAATTTTGCCCTAGTAATCAACTTACGAGTAAAACAGTAATAAAGCAGATTAATTGTGCTCCGTATATTGTCATACATTTCAAGACCAGAAAGCACCTTTATGACAGTCTAATCTGCACTCCAGATAACCCCGGCCAGAAAAGTTCATATAATAATTCTTGTGTCAAGCATCTAATTTTGTTCGAGATGGAGTATCTCATTTAGAAGCCTGGGAAGCTCTGTTGAGCTGCAGCAATTCAGGGCACGAATTAGAGGCATTTTTGACCAGAGCTAGAAAATCCCTCAGACAGACCAAGCACAGCAGAGGTGAGGCTTAGCTTCATCCTGAGATATGCCGTACAAGGGCTGCGTGTGCGTGCGCAGAGGGAAGTGGTCTCCCTGCCCCACCCCTGAGTGTGCAGATGGAAACTAGACTTTGCTCCCATAGAAATAAAGTCTCTGTCAATGGCAGTAACTTTAATGATTCCTATGAGCAATTTTTTAAAAGAAGGATAAAGCTGATTTTCAATAAGATTATATAGAAGCATAGAGGCTGTTTTGGTATAAAAATGATTTAGTTTTTTTTCCTCAAGGAATGGAGGCGGCAACTTCAGTAAGGAAGGAAAGGACTGGGTTCTCTTGTTTTTTAATTCCTTATGTTTTCCTGGATGTTTCTTAGCCTGTTCTGTCCTGTATTGTTTTGTAAGAGTAGTTAGAAGCATTAATTTAAAACCTTTTATCCATTTGCCATTAACAGTTTGATTCTTTTCCACTCAAAGCATCTTTCCACTGGCATTTGGAGCAATAGTATTTTACTGTGATTAAAAAAACATTTAGGACTCTAACCTGTGTGTTTTGGCTTTTTTTATGTTTTTATTTCTGACATAATTCTCTACACATCTATTTTCTTTTGGGGTGAGTCTAGCTCTGATAAGGCTTTTCAGTACCAACATTAGGCAGTGTTTTCTTGTGTATTTGCGAGCAATAGCATGTTTTCTAGCCTGCACTCCATAACCCATTCCTCATTACTGACCTGAAGGGTCACCGACCCAGCAAGAACGTATTCCACATTCTCTGCATAGATTTCCTTGCTGTGACTGCCTAGATCTACTGTAGGAAACCAACATACCCAACACTTTACTGAGGTTGCCAGACAAACATTAGATATCAGCTACTTGGGCTACTGCTGATTTATGATGGGTTTGAATTGGTGTGGCCTTACGGCAAAACCTACTGTCAAGCTCCCTGAGGTATCTGCTGTTTTGCTTTGTTCTCTACTTGCTTTCTTACTTAGTGACAACTCATGAATAAAAGCAGAGATAGAAAAAGCTCAAAAGATATACATGGAACTACATAAAGACAGAAGGCAATTTAAGGTATTTTTTCTTCCCAGAAGTCAGAAGAAACTAAAAGAAACTAAATGCTCTGAGAAACTATATGCTCTGAGCAATCTAGCTTTTAAATGATTGATACTTTCTCCAGTACCCTCCTGAAAAGACAGGTGTAGAAGGTGATTTAAAATAACTTTGTTCTTTCTCATGGGAAATCAAAATCTTTTTCAGAAAAATACTACCCCATTTCCTTTGATGTTCTGCTATAAGCAAACATCTAACTGGCGTAAGCTTGCATTTCTAGTGAAATGAACAGAACTGAGAGGTAAAAATGAGCTGGAAATATATTTTTTTAATTACTTATTTACTGTAGGCATGAGGATCACAGATAGTACTCTACAGATTATGACATTTATTGCAATTCCAGAACAGAATTCTACCAAGTTGGCCTCAGCAGGCATGAAGGAATCATGGCCTGAATGCCATTAGTTAGCAGTGACTTCTCCTGGCACACCAACGGACGGCTGCAGGGAGCACTCCCGGCTGTTCAGCCAGCCCTTGGCCAAAAATGTTGCCTCCCTAGCAGAGCATGGAGCTTCTGCTCAGTAGTGCTGGGGTCAGGAGTGGCTCTGGGAATCGGGGTTGGAGGTATCTCCAGTTTCCCCTGCTTGCACCAGCTGCTGGAGCCATGGTGCATGTGAGATGCAGAACCACTGCCCCTGTTTATGGTCCTGAGTCATCATTTTACATGGGTTTCTATCTGCAGCACTGAAGTATTAACATGTACCATATCACTATGGGAAAATATTACCTTGCAGGAGTACCATTTAAAGCATATAAGAAATCTTTACAAACTCTATTGACCTTAATTCAGGCTTCTTGAAAACATCCATGGAATATGCAGAGTCTTCAGCATCTGTAGCATTACTTAGGGTATTCGTGTGTTTTCTATTTTCTAGAAGGTGATACAGCAACAAACAAAAAAAAATCTCTCTTTTCTCTAAATAAATGACCTACAGTGAAGAGAAAAAAGAAGTTGTCAGCTGAGACATGGATGTGAGAGACTGAAAATCTTTCTCTGAAGGTCCAGTTTGACAGAATTAGAGAACTGAGAAGTCAGTAAACTAGGATGGAAGCCGGCATTTGGGTTAACAGTTTTTCTGACTGAAAAAGATACACATAATCCTCTCCAAAAGAAGCTGTTTCCTGAGACAACGAGTAACTACACACTAGGATACAGAGATGATGAAACAGAATAAATTTCTCATTCGTGCTTCTTCCCCATCTGCCCTACTGTCCATATCATTAACAGCTCAAGTTGTAGACCTTGATGTTCTTGTATTTCTTTCCATTTCTATAGGGCTTACGAATGAAATCCTGACACCTCTGACCCTAGGGGCTCTAGCATCATGTTCGATATCCTCAGTTCTCTTCAGGCTAGACAACAAAGGCTATGTCGGTAAATTTTCTGGACGGATTAGTTCCTCGGATAGTTTTATTTATTAGTCAGCCAAAACTGCATCATATGCATTGAAAATCTCAGTTTGTATAGCCTTCGACAGTAGGAGATGGCGTTACTTGGCACTTCCACATTTTTTTCTGTTTCTGCTAGACAAAAGACATATCACAGTAGCATGCCTGGTTCCTGTTAAAATTTAGATCTATTGACAAATGACAGATTCACCTCTTGCCTTCTAAACCTTCACTCAGTGACTTATAGTATGTTAATTTTTAACTACCCTTCTGAGCAGAAACATTCATAATAAATATAATATAGAATAAATGTGTTACAATTTATTTTTACTGTAGTGTTAAATTATGCTTTTATAGCTCTGGTTACTCCTGTGTCATAGAGAAAAAGTAAATTTCCTATGAAAGTGCTTAAGAGTGCAAAATGCTCTCTATAGTGCAAATGTTTCCTCTTGCCTGGATACTCCTTTGTTTAATTACAGTTGCAATAATATTTAAATATAAGTTTCAGTCACATATCTACTTTGCTACTTCTACTGCAGGGGGGCTTTCTACTCAAGTGAAATACAATTTCATTATATTCCAAAGTTTACAATGTTTAAAAGAAAGTGCTATTCCAGTAAATAAGATGCAGATTTTCTTGCGCAATGTTTCTACCTTCCTTGAAACAACTGGTAAAGAATTCTATTCTACACCACACTCACGTGAGCTGGATCATAAGGCTATCTATTGTATACTCAGCTGATAGTGCTCTATTTTCATTAGACTGAGATGTTATGACAAGTTATTGTAAATCTTTGTCTGCTCTTCTTGAACAAGAGAAATGAGAGTCTGAAAGTACTGTTGTTAGGTAATTTCAAATCACGTAACAACTTTTTTGCTCGACTAGAAAAGAACCAAGACTTCCCATTTCAAGAAGTGCCATGTATTGATTTATTTTTAAAGGACTGGTACCAGTAGGAAAGGTCGGTTACTCTGAAAGAGGGTTTTGAAAGGGGGAAGGCTCTGCATGCTTCTGGGGGTGCCCACAGTGAAGATGTTCGGGAGGGAACATTCTTTACAACACCAATAAGAGGGGTTTTTTTAACCCAAGAAAGTGAGACTTGTGATCATGCTGTGAACAGCCACAAGAGCACGCAGACCCCGGCACATTACCGGGGGAGAGCATCAACTTCACACCCAAAGGTCAAGTGCAAACAAACCCAAGAGCAGGGTACAGACCCCAAAATACTGAATTTCTGTAAGTCTCAGGAAAGTCAGTAACAGCAAGAAGTGAGGGACCTTTGTGAGAGAAAGGCAGAATGTGACCTCAGCCCTTATTAGACTCCAGAAAATCCACAGACAGAGAAGTTGTGCAGCCCTAGCTATAGCAGTAGCTTCATTAGGTGCTTGTACTCTCTGTGTTGCATGATAATAAAACAGGTCTGCAAATTATTTATGTTGAATCTAGCCCTTTTAGGTCACCATAGGAACTGCTGCATACTGGGAAAATTTTACGGGAGTGTTGCACTGCTCAGAGAAGCTGCTGAGCTCTTGAAAATATGGCTTTCAGCAATCTTAAAATTCTGTGGCACACACAACTAATAAATCAAATAGAAATCTTTGTAGCTTTTTACCATAAACTGATGTGCCTCTCAGAACCTGGTATATTTATAAAGTCCAGTAATGTCTTTCTATTCAGTCCTCTGAGTAATATGTTGATATGTTAAAGTTATTGCTCTCCTGTGCAAGCTGGAGGGTTAAACCACATTTAGCCTGGGAATTGCACAGAAGGGCAGAATTAGTCCTACATTTGCGTTCAATGCATGTGTCATAACCCTATATAATGTATAGGTTGGACTCCATTCAGTGATGATGTCTTATCTCAACAAGACAGACTTGTGAGCTATTGAGATTTCTTTAAATAGATAAATCAATTTCTCAAGGACATCTCTTGAGCTAAGGAAACTACCATACAAACATTACTTTACATGCATTACTTTAAATGCAAGGTATCATTATGTCTCGTTTCAGTTTAATATGAAGCATGACAAAATGTACCAGCCTAAGGACACCTTGTCAAGCCTGCTGTGCCCTTCCATGAAAGAAATACTCTGTTGATCAATGGTTGCTAATAGCAGTGGTTTTAATACAGATTTGTCAATTTGAAAGATGTGCATATGTGCATGTGTGTGTTCTTCCATTACTGGTCACCCATTTTAAATCATGTTAGAAATGAAAAAGTGTTCCTTTATGACAGTGTGTTACAAAGTGTCAAGCAAGGAATTTGGAAAGCGTGTTACACTTTTTCTATAGTTGTCTAGAAGGAATTCTGAGAAAATTTGTAAGCGCAACTTCATTGTTTTTTAGAGAGGAGAGCTAATCAATGTAGCAGCAGGACATCTGATGACCTGACATATCTGGATTCAGGATATAGGAGGACTTTTCCCCCAAATGGCAGATTGGTAACTGTCCATTTCATCATACACTATTGGTTTTCATTCTCTGTTTTTCTATACCTAAGAGAATTCCAAGGGCTCTCTTTTTTTTCTCTCCCCCCCCATCCCCCCCTTTTTTTTTTTTGGCTAACATAGATTACTTTTTATTATATATGGTTAAAAAGTAAAATCCATTGATAGTCTTCAAAAAATGTTAATACTTTTAGATTTTATAATGTGTGTCCAAGATCACTCATCTTTACCTTAGCATTGGTATAGGATTTTTTCTTTGTATTCTTTTACTCTGAAATTTTAGTGTCTTGAATGTTTGATATCAACCATGTGCTTGCATATTCTGCAAATTTTCATTAGTATTACATTGTCTGGTCTTTTAATGGATTCAGGGATTTAACATATATTAGTAAATCTTTGTCTGTAGAATAGTCCTAATACAAACCAAGAGCTCTCTCAGCTGTGGCTATTTACAAGCTACCTAGTTACTAGGTAAGACAAGTGAAACTATGAGACATTGCTATGACAAGTGTTTTCTGCTTCAGGAATAAATAAAATTCATAAAAGATACTGGCTTTATTTTACTCCTGTATATGTCTGAAACTGTGAGGCAACAATGCGCAAGAGATGCCAAACATTTTTAATTTTAACCTGATGTATTTTTCTTGTGTGGAGATTTGAAAGTTGTACTGCAATACATACATGCCCAGCAGTTCAGAAATAATTGTTATAGTCAGGTGTCTCTGGTTATTGCATGTTTTGGCTGCCCCTTGTGAGTGTGGTTAGAAGGTCAAGGCTGTTTGTCACAGCAGATTTAGATACCTGGTATCTGAAATAATTGTAGCAATCCAGCCTGAAAACGCTGTGCTCTTCATACTGGGGCAGACAATTCATACCTTATTGTTTTTGTAATTTTGCAGTGTACCTATGAGGTTTTGCTAGATCCGCATCAACCCAAGGCTTCCTTTCATCTTTAAAGGCTAGCATGATCCAGCCTCATGGTTTGTCTCTCCAGTGAGCATCTCAGAGACGTGCCACCTCCACAGAGGGCAGCCTGGCATGCCGAATGGAAGAAAACTTATGATCAGGGAAGTCTGAAAGCAAGAAGTGTTATTGTCAGCCATGAAAGAATTGTATGTCTCTTTCTGACCTTAATCCCCAGCCATTTCTGGGGCTGGAGTCAGACTAACTGTTCTCGAAGCACACTGCAAAGCTCTAATGGGAGTTTGTTTAATAACCAGATATTGCTGGATCTCAGCAGGGCACTTGTACAAGACAAATATATAACATAATTGGAGAAAGGGGATGTCCAATATAAGTACAATATAAAGGGGATGTCCAATATAAAATGGGCCTCTAAAATTTATCAGAGTGAAAATCCCCAGTATCAGTGGGGGATACATTTGATACAGATTCCTGAAAATGAGAAACCACTGCCAACACCAGAAATGGGCAAGATAAAGAAACTTAAAATAATAAAAGACTTTGTGTCCATCCATATATTGTGGAAACATCACTTTTCAAGAGCTGCCATGTTAGGACTTAAACAAGAAGATGACTTGATGTGGATTTGAGATTAAATAATTAATCGTGTTTTTTGAAGACAATAATTTAGCTATCTCTCACCCTAGTGGTACCTGAGTAGAAAAGAGCTGATGCAGGAGAAGTGGCAGATGGGCTGGTTGCAGGAGAGAGGACTATGCAACTTCCACGCAAAGGGACAGAAGAGTTTAGGGAGAGGACAATGGGATTTGCTGAAGGAAGAGGACATATCTGCTTCCCATCCTGGGTTTTACTACCACTTATTCATCTCTTGGGCTCACCACTTCAGGATCCTGCCCAACAGCCCCCACTTACCTTTTTGCCCTCATTTAGAGAGTGATGGAGGCAAAGGAAAGGGTAGTTCCAGTTCATGGGAGCAGATGGTTAGAGCTGGGTCAGCAACAACCTGTAACAAAATGCCTTTCTGCTTTGGTTGGTTCCAGTGGGGAGAATGGATGTTGTGACATCTGTGCTGCTTCTCTAAGGGATGAACGTCCTGTGCAGAATGAGCAGCTTGAAAAATGCAGGAGGATGGTCAGGCTGACCCTCATCAAATCCTTATCACCCAGACACCTGTTCTGCCTGTCAGCTGCACGCTGGGGCTCAGCCTGCTCTGCTGCATGCCAGAAGAAACAGTTATGCATGTAGGGCCTTCATCTTTCTGATGTATGATGGACCAGTTGGAGGCTAAAGGCAGATCGAATGGAGAAACACATGGACTTGTTATCAGTTCTCAATTGATAGGAGGATCACAATATATTGACCTACAGAATTTCTGCAGGAGGAAATATACCTGTGCCTAGATCTACTCACTAAAATAGAGGGAGGTAAATCAGTGACTATCAAGAAGAACTCTTTGTCTCAATGCCTCATCATCCTAAAGCTGCTTCCCATTACAGGCAAACAGCTTGAACTGCTCTTTCTTGGACCCTGACTGCTAGTTTTGAAATTACAGAGTTACTGTGACAGGTAAAACCTAACTTTATTCAGCAGTTTTCACCCAGAAAAAAAATCACCCAAACAGTGCATCATGTGCTCAACAGAGGGATAATATCTTTATAATAAGATGCTTTTTCATTCTGCAGGATTAAGACCAGTCAGTCAAAGTATTGAATTGTGTTTGGCTTCAATAAGCCTGAAAGGCAACACTTCAATATATCATATCCTCAAAGGGATACCTTTCTCATTTACAGTAAGTCGTAACATATTGGTAGAACTGACCTAACTTTAAGACAGATATTTTAGGTGGTCTCTGGGGACTCTTCACGGAATAATATTAAAATTCTTGAGGATGGAGAACGGAGAGGAAAAGCGTTGCACTGTTTATAGATATATGGTGAAATGAGGGAACACATGTTTTTGACCTATCCTCTCTGTGTCTTTATGGTCATTATATGTTTGTAGCTGTAGCTCCATTATTGAAAATAGCCTTATCTAGAAATGATAACAACAAAAGAGGATACCTCCCCTGAGTCCTGTATTTACTCTATTCACTAACGGTGCATACACGTTATTTGATGTATTTATGTGTATTCTCTAGGAGCCATCAATATAAGCAGAAAAAAATTTATGTTCCCAAAAAAAAAAGGAAAAAAAAGAATGAGCAGACATCAGAAAGGATGTGATTTAGAGGAAAATGTAGTCTATATACTGTTAGCGGACAGAACTGGAGGCATTTTACAAGTAACGGACAGATTGCCTTATGTCACGTATCTGCTGTCATACCTATCAAAGAGCAGGTGTGCTCCTCTCTGGCATGCAAGTCATTGTTTACTGAAATGGGAACAAGATTAAAGCCACTGAATTGACTAATAAACAAATATAAAGAAAATTTGAAACACAGCTCTGGCAAGCACTCAGTGCCCAATAGGGGTGATGCTCTTCCAACTCCAGCTGCATGTTCTTTACAATATCGACAGTGATTATAGTGATGGAAAATCCTTTTAAAAATTAGCATATTTTTAAAAATAAACTTATGTGTTGATAAGCATGTATAAATCAGATCTCCTAGCATCATTTAAAGCAATTAAGAGGAATGACATATTATTTCTGACCAAAAGCTTGCAATAATGCAAACCATGCACAGAATAATTAAACTGTATATTTGAAAGGCTAATGCAGCAATTTACCTCGTCTTAAAATTTTAATTTAGATTATTGTACAGGATTTTGCAAGCTGACAAAGCCATTTATCTACAACATTTGCCACATGTATTTTATATGCAGCACATTGTGCCTCTGCTACGATTATCCTAGTGTGTGGAATATGTCTGCCTAGCATGTGGAAAAGAGAATTAAAATGTTATTGTCTGGGTATTACTTATTCCCTTATGTTGTGTTCAGATTGTTCATTTTCTCTGCTGCTTAGAATGAGACGATTAGTGGCCTCTTCAGGTTAGAGGAGTCCCTATGGTGTGGCCGTTGTTCTTAATATCATCTTAACTTCTATAAGGATGATGAATTTTCCCATCAAAATGGGAAGCAGCAATAATCTGGGCATATTTGCAGGGGGAGGGTGTTGTGTTTTGTTTGTTCTTGTGGGGCTTTTTTTTCCCCCCTTCAGGAACTTATGAGAACACAAAGGTACTTTTTGGTTTTATATTATGAATATTGACCATTTCTTTAAAAAAGTGATATTCAGTATGAACCAGCAATGTCTTAAAGCATCAAGCTTCAGAGTGCTTGTAATACCGGTAGCTATGAGAGATCAGCCAGTATTACTGCAGTGTTACGTACAGGTACTTGAGGCAGATTTTCATTAGCAACTTGGCACATCCTGATATTAGTCTCAATGCTGCAGCCCAGAATCTAGTATGACCCAGTTTATCCTGCCAGGGAGCAAGGTGGCAGAAGTCTGCCTTAGAGATTATTATCATGTAGTAAGCACGTGAGAATGTATCTATTTCTAATTTTTTAATTGGATCTGTAAAGTGCAAAAGTTTCCTTTAGACCTCTAGTGTTTTGTTGTAACTCATATTATATCTCTTCATGCCAGCCGGATCTTAAGAATCAAAAGTCATAGGCATTCC